>CM041639.1:46827722-46904507 GCA_023333625.1 Bothriochloa decipiens
CCCCCCCCCGCTCAATGGGTGTGCGGCGTTTTACCCGAAACATAACTCTTTACAACCTTGATCATCAGTTGCTTATATAGTGCGCGGTGAGTACAGTAAACATCTAGAGAAATATATTTAGTGACGATTCTGTCTTTGTTTTCCGTATGTTAAACGACCAAATACTTTGTGTACACATATTAATACATCGATTCTAAATTGTAAATTGTTTTTATAGATACATGACATTTGTCGTATATCTAAAATAATTTATATTTACGTGTATTGTGAAAACTATGTAGCTAAAAAGGATAGGACTCACAACTTGGAACAAAAGCAGTATATACCTAGAGGTTAAATGTTTGTCGAGAGACTTTTGCATGATGAGTCAACTCTGACCTGGATACATGGTGTACGATCGTGCAGTGGAGAGGCAAAATTGTCATCAATCTTTTAGTCCCAGTGCTGATGAGCTCCATCGATCATTCGGCAATATCTATCTTCTGCACATGTAACCCTTGCTGCTGACTGCTTGTTGTCATGCGGAATCGGTGGTCTCCCTTGTCTGTTGAGGAGCAGATGTTGCAACAGGCTACCCTGCCTCCCTTGCACTGCATATGTCTAAACCATTTTGTAAAAGAAATCAGTAAGAATTTTGCAAGTAATGTATAATCCTTTATTAGTATGAGCGTGAGTTCATAAAAAGTATTATGACTTATGAGTAAGAAAGAGTGTATACCTATAGCTATGTGGCGACAGCGAACTTCATCCATGTGTTGAAAAAGGATGCCAGGTTCAGCTCATCCAGTAGACCATGATAATTTGGTGGCTTGCCATCTCTTTTCGATCTCGGCTAGCTGCTCCTAATGGTTGATGAAACCTGTATGCCCAAGCCAAAATAGGAGGCCGATTAGTATAGACAATCAAAAGAACAACTATTACTCCACATAACCGACAAGGTTAGTTCGAGTAGTAGGATGAACAGATCAATTTACTTTCATGATTGATAGAAGTTTGGTGGATATTGTGCTGTGGCTGCGGCGGGTGGACTTGTTAGACAATTTTTAGTAGGCCTGCGAGATAGGATGAGATGACGATATAATTTCTATTTTTCTTTTCAATTAGATCTGCTACCCCGCACACATTTATCTAGTTTTTTTAACCAACACACCACGTATATCTTGTTTGTAGGCATTGACAGATTACCTCTGATATTTAATAGTACCTTCTTTGCCTCTGATATTTTATTAAATATATTAACATTTTATATTAACTTTCTACAAATAGACTGACCGCCACACGAACGTGATGGTACGTGTGATATTCATTATGATATAATTTATTAAACAACTAAATATCAGTACAACGGATCAAGATTTCATTGGTACGGCTAATCTAGATTTTCTCCATGTAACCGAATTGTTTTCCACAGGGACAATTAGTTTTTTAGCTATTTTTTTTATGTAATAGCATTGGTGGGTAATTTTCTAAATATAAAGAAAATTGATCTAATGGTTGTACGAGTCTCTTGATTTGATGGTCGGATGTTTCTAATTAATGTAGAAATTTTAGCATTTATTTTTTTTTCTAACGTGTCTGGTGAGAATTAATGTAAGACTCCATAGGAGCCTCTAATTAGTAATAGTAAGATAAGATGGTATAACTAATGCAATTATTCCCCTGCCTTATAAAAAATCTAAATGTCCCTTAAATTATCTTATAAATTGGCAATTTCGCCATTATTAAGAAGTTAAATATTCTCTCTAGTCTACATTTAAATTGTAAACATCACCTGTAAAAGTTCTAGCCCACATGCGGACAATATACACATGAATATCATTCGATCAAGTATGCACCAAATGGGAACAGGTACCATATGCATGAAAAACTTCTAGAAAAAAAAACTGTCCCTATTCATATATATGAACTTTGAAATAATAGCAAATGGCTAAAGAACATTTTCACAAGCGGGCAGTCTTTCCAGAGGCGAAGTGAAACCCCGCCACGGTGTTCAGGTCTCCTGAAATCTCTATTACAGAGGAAGCCAAATGTACAGTACGTGTAAATAGATTTCAAGAGGTGGGTGCTGTAAGATCTCTCCTGCTCGAATCGCTAAAAATGAAAAAAGAAATCCAGAGGAAAAGGAGTCGTTGTCACCACTGCTCCTTGTCCTGCTTCTGCGACTTCTCTAATGTTCTTCATTGTTCATGTAGCTGGAGTTGAATAGGACCTGCTCCAGGTCTTCCTCGATGAGCCCCAAATCTTTAGGTGCTAACGAAGTGGAAGAAGACCTTGTAGTTCCACATCCCTCGCGTGAAGGGCTGAGCGCGCTCATGGCCTTCACCACTAACCCGCAAACGCTCTGCACGACTACACCGACTCTCTGTACCCAGTGTAATTCACACTGTCAATGCATAACTTTGACGCACTGTGTCAATGGACACCTCCGCCACTGTCACCATGGAGGCTAGCTGTGTCTATCCAATGTTTTGGTCTTTTTAAATACATTATTTTTACTATGTATCTATCCATAGTGTCTAACTAAGTGCATAATCAAATCCACATACCTAGAGAAGTTAAAACGTCTTATAGTTTAGTATGGAGAGCAACACTTATTATAATTGGTTTGTCTTCACAGAATCACGGAGAAATATGTCAATGAGGTTTGTCTTTGTATAAGAGTTATAGATTATAGATTAGGCACAATATAGACGATGGAATTCATATTAGGGAGCCCTCGCCGGTACAAACAATTTAATGCCTTCCTGGCGAGCTGATGGACTGAGTTACGGGGACACTGAGACCGAAAAATTAGAAAACACATCCCACGTTGCCATTGTTTCGCTTGTCATGGCGAATCTCACAACCACCAGCAGAGTTCTGGGTGCTACCGAAGCAGAGGCCTCAAAACAGACGAGGTAGAACATAGGGCGCAGAACTGATGAGAGATGGGGCTACAAGCTAGACGAGGAGGAGGAGGACATTCAGAAGCGTCAACTTTTGGAGTGATCATCAGTACTGCTGGCCATCCAAACAAGTTAGGATGCTTTTCAAAATATTGTTAGTTTTCCTGCAAAATTCAGGGCATAAAACCATTACTGGCAAGCAGCCTTTTCTTCCGCTTCCTTTCACACTCCAGCATGCCGTACTGCTCCTGCTGCAGCGTGGCAACGAATGCAAAGTACTACTAAAATTGGAGTGGGAGCAAATGCATGCTTTTCTAGTGATCCGGTATCAACAAGTGCATGGTCATGCTTCTTTTGTTCTGATGCATGACAAACGCATCAGCATGCAGACAGATTATCATGATGCATCATCTCCAACTCTGCCTGTGTATATAGAACTATCAGCATCGTATCAATTTTTGAGGCAATCAAGTAGTACTACAATATATATAGGAACAAGCAAGGCCACCATGATATGGGTCTTCCAACATCACGAAGCACCAACTACAGCGCACTAAATGAAGATGTTGGAGGCCACTGAACTTATCCATGTACTATGTTGCTTTGTGCATCAACTTGAATTGCAATTGCACAACATATAGCGCCATGTGTCACAAGCCCAGCCCAAGCGAAGGTACTCGTAGGCCTCAGGCCAAGAAGTGAACAAGGAAGCCCAACATCCGCTTAGGTGGCAAGGAGTAGCGGTGAGTTGTGCCTGCGTGCACCTGAGTATATGTATCGAGAGACATAGATGGGTGAGGCATCAAGCAAATTGTAAACCCCAAACTCTCAGACTGCCCTAATCATTTATTGTTCCGCTTGCTTTTCGTCTAATTTCCCTTCTTCAATTCTCCAATTCCCTGCCTATTGCTAACACCATGCTGGCACATAGGAGTATTAGATTATTGGACTTGGTAGTTGGTTTCGTGCACACTTGATCGCTGGAAGAGGCTAAAGTACTGGATGGAGGTGCGCGCCGTGGTCTCCTCCATCTGCCTCTACTCGTCGTCTATGAGCAGAGCGGTAGGCGAGCATGCCGGACCTCAGACACCACCAATTCATTTCGCCATACGTGCCCCCATGTTCGACACCAAGCGCCAGCATCACCGTCACAGGCGCCATCAGGCTGGGCATGTGCTTTCTCATCTTGGACTGCATCATGGCGGACACCAAACGCCACGCCTGTAGTGCGCAATGTCCACGTGCCATCAGCGTTCCTGGTGCTTGTTATGGCCGTCGCGCCTTGCCAGCATCCGTGTTCACCGGCGCCGGCTTAATAGTGTACCACGTCATGGTTTCCTGCATGGCATGGGATGTCGCCAACAAGATACAGCGTCAGAGTAACTTATGCCAAAAGCATTTCGGCACCTTCATCACTCTATTATTTATATAGACATAATTTATAATAGCAACGTGTGTATAGCAAAATCCAGAAAAATAAAAACATCTTATAATTTGGGAATGAATAGGAGAACTTATTTATATTTATGAACCGGATGGAATTCATATCCGGGAACTTTGCACCCGTACAAATAATTCAATGACTTCCTGGCGAGCCGATGGACTTAGATACGGGGATACATAGACTGAAAAAAATCAAAAACGCATTGCACGCTTCGCTTCTCAGAGTGAATCTCGCAACCACCAACTGGCAGAGGCATCAATGCAGAAGAGGTAGGACACGTGGTGCAGAATTGATATAGATGCGGCTACATGACAAGGACGTTCTGTTTCGTAAATTTTTGGAGTGATAAGTTTGTACTGGCCATCAAAATGAACTAGGATGCATTTCAAAACATTGTTGGTTTTTATGCAAAATGCAATGCAGAAAACTGTACTAGCCAGCCACCCGTATAGGTTCTGTTGGACAGGTCCAGCCCTGCGATGGTGGCCGTTGTTTGAGAGTGGATGTTCGTGGTGGTGGCCAACGAATCCAGGTTAAATTCGAGTGGCAGAAGATGCATGCTTTTTCTAGTGATATGACGATGGTGCATGGTCATGCTTATTTTGCTGTGATGCATGGCAAAGGCACCAGCACATGCAGAAAGATAGACAGCAGAAGAAACAAATCAGGTTGACTCTGGTCGTCGGTAGCCTAGCTAGTAGGCGCACATGCATGGTTAGTTGTTTCGGAGCCAATGACGACTGTTTCTAAAAAAAAGAAAAGGAAAAACAAAGAAAAAGGAGCCAATGACAACTGTTTGTTTCTAAAAAAAAACGGTGCTGTTGCAACTTTGTTCGCCCCAGCTATACCTGCAAACGGGGCGGACCTAATCCTGAACCGCTGCTCCGTCAGCCGCAGAGGTCGAACCTTAACCGTCCAACACCTGAACCGAGCGATCCGCGGTTCGAACCTCGCCAGTACATTAAACCAAAACCCGGCCAGCAAGACTGATGAGCGCCGCGGCAAGATCGCCTCGTCGACCGCGGACTCTCCATGGCCAGGACCACAATGGCGGACGTCGGCGGCACCCTGTGTTCCGCGCCGTGCGGCGGCGTGGCCGCGCGGGGAGTCGATGGCGCTGGGTCTGCGAGGCGCGCGGCTGCAGGTTCTGGGGCGGCACCTTCGCCGCGGCACCGCGGCGGTGGCTCAACCTCGCCGCTCGGCCTGGCTGCTACCCGGGCCGGGGCCGAGGCGGTCGGCGCCCGCCGTGCCTTCGCGCAGGCCGTCGAGGGGTTCCTCCGTGGCCACGAGGAGCTCGCTGTCCGCCCCGGCACTGTCAGTCGCTCACCTGTTCGTGCCCGACTGCCCGCGTTCCGCCCCATGATGATGTGTCTGTTCCTCGCTGCGGGGCTACTACGCCGCGGGGCGCGCTGCGGGAACCGGGAAGGGAGGAGCGGACCGTGGGGCTGCCGCGAATCATGGCGATGGGACGAGGCTGGAGGCAGCGACGCAAAGGTTCGGTTCGAACCTAGGTTCAACGGGTCACGACCCTGTTTGCCCCTTTTTCATCTGGGTTCGGTTCGGCTCGACCCTTCGGCGAATTTCAGGAGCGGTGCGTGTTCGGAAAAGGATCGAACCGAACCCCTTGCAGGCCTAGCCCCAGCTGCCACACCGGGATAAGCTACAAAATTGGCTGGACCTCGCCGCACTGGATGGTATCACGATCGTGGGGGGGTGCTGTGCTTCCATGGTGCATGTGCTACCTCTCGACTCGTCCTCCATGCATGGGCGTGGGCGCACGTTTATTAGGGTGGTCCTCCTTCATCGCCCAACGCGCGACCTAGCTAGGTTGGGGCCCCATGCAAGCACGCGTTAGCTCGGCCCTTTCCTCATTCATCGATATATTGATCGATGACCTGTCCATGTCCATGGCCTCGTAGCCAAGCCGTAATACTATTTTTTGCTGATGTTGAAAGGAGAATGAAGAACAAGATGTGAACTTGGTTCTTATACAAGCGACAAGCTGGATACGAAAGTCTATGCAGTGATGATGGGTCAAGATAAAGTTATATGTGAAGAGGAATACAAATGAGAATAGCTAGGAGACATGATGCCACGTAATAATAAGAGTTTTTATTTATTATGCACTTGTCCAATTTGAGGCCCTTTTTTTTAACTCGTAGGCCCATCAGCTAGGGTGCGCGCAGACTTGATTCTATTCGCAGCCCATCCACCACGGATGCAAACCGGACCGGGCCTCTTCAGGCACTAGCGTGCGCTACCATTGGTTTGCTTTAGTTATTGGGCCAGTAGCGAGCCAGCAAGTTCCCTTGGTCCGACCTCGACAACGGCCTTATTGCCTCGCTCTCTTTAATATGTTGGGCCGGTCCTAGGCTGGTTTTAGATTCGTCCATGCCTTAATTATTTTATTTTTTTTTTGTTGCAAAGGCTTAGATGATTTCGTATCACGAAGGAAATAGTGTCGAGCACAAGTCTTTGTCACCTGTCACCAAGCCTTAGCTTGGCATTTTGGTCTACCCGTACCGTACCCCCACAAGCTAAGCATTGCAAGGCAATGACCTACATTGGCAGTAGAAGGAATCTTACCGAGATCAGAAGTTTAGCGAACAAACTACATGGCGACAAAATGGCAATACACCAAGCATCGGAAGGTCGGTGAGATATATGTGTGATGTTTGTGACAAGAATGAAGTCCCAAGATTTTCGGAGACCTCAATAGATGATGAATAAATATATGTTTATGTTAACTCAGTCATGGTTTATGAACGTACAAAGGTGTTGTGATATCGGCGTCTAATGCGAAAGCAATTGCTTGGTCTACCTAGGCGAGGTACTCAGGAGAGATCAGACAACACCACACAGGAGATTTGATGTTTGGTAACGAGGTTCAGCCAGGCCTACGTCCTCAGAGTATGCTTACGGGCGCTTCTTCCCGAACCGTGACACCGTCTGAACGGGGAGCCGGCCAAAACGCCAGCAATCCCGTGAGCCTGTCACTTTGTGCTGCCTCTGTCTTAAGAGTGGGTTACAACTGCAGCCCCTTCTTCTTTATATAGAGAGATCGGGTTATAAGACTCAAACACCTAGCTCACCTAACCATATACTGTCAATTACAATACAAGTCCACTGTAACTTTGTCAGTATAAATAAATATTCGATACATATCTAACAAAAGGTAAGCTGGCAAGCGGCAAGATATATAATTCTAATTCAACAAAAGAAGCAACTGAACTAATGTCATCCCGCGATTGCATCCTTGTCATGGCGATCGCTCAAAGGACGCACGTTTATCGCTGCCAATCCGGGAAGACACCTCTGTGTAGTGCAGGCCTGCAGGTGTCGTGAACCGCTGCTGCACGAATGGAAATTTCAAGAACTACTAGTCTATCTGAAAGCCTATACAGACAACTAAACTAGCTATAAGAATCTTTCGGAGATCAACGCTTGGCCTACGGCTCTGCTCTGCGGCGGCCACGCGCCATGGGCAAAGGTGACTCGCTGGCGCTGTTGGTGTCGGATCCGGAGCCGCCGCCGTGCCTGGAGACGGCGAAGACGAGGTCCTTGACGCCGTCGCCGGAGGCGCGGATGTGCGCGAGGATCTTGCCGAACTTGGCCTTGGGGGGCCGCTGCGTGACGGCGATGGACACGTCGTTGGGGAACAGGTCCTTGCGCACGAACGCGCGGTACACGGTGGTCACCAGCACGCCGGCGACGGTGACGGATGCCACCCCGGACAGCCCCACGGCCAGCACCCGGGTGAGCACGTTGGTCACCGCCGACGCGTACACCACCGTGGCGATGGCCACGCTCGTCATCGGGAACGTGTACGCCCACCACGCCAGCGAGAAGCGGATGCCCCGGAACAGGTTGATGCGCACCACCTGTACACATCACGTGTGTAAGAAGAGAGGAGAAGAAAAGACAATTATGTAGAATGTACACGTACGTACCAAAGACATGAAGAGGAAGAGGGAAGTGAAGTAGAGGATCTTGGCGGCGTAGTTGAAGTCGTCGCAGAGCCTTGCCCAACCGACGGACGCGACGCTGGGCGCGGCGATGAAGAGGAAGAAGACCGGGTGGAGCTCCTTGGGGAGCTGCGCGTTGGTGGGCAGCCTCTGGTACAGCGTCACGAACAGCACCAGGTAGTGCACCACCCCGACGGCGAAGAAGAAGATGGGCACCTCGCGGAACCCCATCTTGGCGCCTAGCAGCGCGCCGACGAAGTTGCCGACGACGGCGAGGTGGTTGCTCGGGTTTGCCACCTTGGACAGCCGGCGTTCGCCGCCGGACATCCACTGGCCGTAGATCTTGAGGTCCAGGGCGAAGATGGGCGCCATGAGGATGTACCAGACGACGTGGTGGACGTCCGTCACCGGACGCGGCAGGCCCTTGACGAGGAAGAGGCAGGCGATCCACGGCGCGAAGAAAAAGTTGACGCGGATGGGGTGGTGGAATTCGCGCCGCACCGCCTCGAAGTAGAAGACGAACTTGAGAAGGTAGATGGAGGAGACGAGCGCCATGAGCGACGCGGAGACCCACCAGAGCACGTGGTTCACGGCGGGGCTCACGTGCAGGAACGCCGTTGACGGCTCCGACTGCAGCGTCTTCCACAGCATGGCCTGGATGCTCACGCCCAGGCACATCCCGAACGCGTTGATCGGGAACCGCAGCAGGAACGGCCACGTCTCGTCCTCCGGCAGCGCCGACTCCTCCGTCGACCTCAGAGTCTCGAGTTCGGGCCCCTCCAGCGCCGCGAAGTAGCGGTCCGCCGTGGGCACCTCGCCGCCGGCGCCCTCGTCGTCGTCGGTCTCCTCGGAAATCACCTTATTGGAGTTGGCGTCGGCGGCGGGCTCGATGTCCACGGCCACCCCGCGGAGGTTGGACAGCTGCCGCTCCAGCCGGCCGGAGAAGGTCTTGAATTGATCGAAGCGCCGGTCCCGCGTGCTGTTGCTGTCCGCCAGCTCCTCCTCGGAGATCATCTTGTTGGCACTAGAAGATTCGGCGGAGGCGGGCTCGATGTCCACGGGCACCCCGCGGAGGTTGGACAGCTGCCTCTCCAGGCGACCGGAGAAGGTCTTGAATTGGTCGAAGCGCCGGTCCCGCGTGCTGTCGCTGCGTGACACGGTGCGCAACCGCTGCAGCGGCGGCGGCTCCTCAGTCCGGATCGTCAGTGTCGGCTGCGAGTGGTACCGCACCTGGTTCAGCAGCTGAGGCAGCGGCGCCATCTCCGCGTGCTGGTGCTCCGCCGGCGGCGCCACGCTTCGGACGGACGCGCATGCGCTGATATGCAGCCCCGATGGCGACGCGGGCACGCTGAAGGCGACGGAGTACGGGGTCTCGGTCACCTCCGCTGTCCTGGAAGCAGCAGCAGCAGCCGCCACGGGGGAACAGGAAGCGCGGCCACCGTCGACGACGAAGGCGGCGGCTCGCATCGGTGGCAGCGGGAGCCGGAGAGGCTCCGGCGACGGGCGCGCCCTGGCGTTGCCGTCCCTCATCTCCGCCATCTGGATGCTCTCGCTGGTGTTCATCGCAGCTCGCTCGTCAGTGATCGCTCAGCTCGCGTCGCCGGCAGAGCAGAGGTGCCACTGCCACACATGAAGCAGCTGCCTCGTGGCGTGAGTGTGTAGCGGGAGCACGCGCTCGGCGCCCGTATATGTAGAGGTCAGGACGGCATGGAAGTGGAGAGGAGGATGCTTGGGGAGTACTGCGGAATGGTGCGAGCAAGTGAAGAGAGGTGGAGCAGTGTGCGACGCCGGCGGTCAGTGACGCGGACGTCGGAGCAGGCACGTGCCCGCGTCCAGAAGGTTCGTTTTGGGCACGTATCCCAATTCCATTCTTTATTTATAAGAGGGAAAAGGCCTTGGATTTTCTTCCTATTCTACAGGTCTGGTGACGAATTTCAAGTATAACAGTGAACAACGCGAGAATTGGAATTACATGCTCACAAAATAAATGCATCACGTTTATCAAAGAGCCAAAATCTTTTTTTTTGAGTTTGACTAAGTATATAAAAATAATATCAATAGTTGTATCTCTAAAAAATCATCGTGAAAGTATACTGCATATACAACCTAATGATACTTATTACACCTTAATTATTATTATTTTTTATATATTTTGTCAAACTTAGCAAAGTTTGACTCCATGATTTATGAGATTTATACTTTTTTTAGGACAAATGGAGTATGTATATTAATTGGTCAAAAAAAGACATTATTTATGAAACTACAGGAGTCTTCGTGAGGGCTCCTCTGGTGTGGCTTTTCTAAAATGACTCTGGCTCCTCTATTATTCATTAGAAAACAGCTCCTCCAACAAAACGTTTGGCAAAGCCAGAACAGGGAAGAAGCCATACCATACATGCCCTACATAGCACGTGTACCCATTATTATCTAGCTAATGAGCAGAGGTATTATGTAAGGACTCATCTATTCATATATAATAGGTTGCCTATTAGTGTGTGACACGTGTTATTTGTGATGAAGGGAGGAGACACATATACAACTAGCTATTCTACGTACTAGTTTGGATTCAACCATTCCTCTTTGGGGATTGAAGGGGATTAAGCACCCTTAATTCCCTCCAATATCCATGAGGAATGATTTATTCAAAGGAGCTTTAAAGGTTTTATTTTTTTTGGGAGAAACTACTAGTCTAAAGTGCATATACCCCTTCAACGATTTGAAAGAAATGTGAATCCTTCATCTTTAGAGAGAATCTCTAAAGTTCATATACCCCATTCAACGGTCGTGTTTCTGCAAGACCAATAATATATATACGATAAATGCATATATATGTGTACCAAATTATTCATAAATGTTAGCCTGAGCCGTGCCTAATCGACCTTGGCTAAACGTAGGTACCGTAACCATTTGTTATTATTAAATGTATGCACATGATGGTTACACAACCTACAGAAATGAAAATCCAGTTGAACCAGCTAGCAAATTAAGCTATTGTGTGTTACTGTGTCTTCGCAACAGTGAAATTGAAGAAAAACCAACATGGAAAAGACACTAGAGTCAGTCGTTGCACTTTGCACTTCGTCCCTTTCTTGAACAAGATCCCCCGGCCACGGTAAGTCGCCATCGCTATTGACTATCCTGTCATGGACGTCAACACGAGACTAGCTTAGGAGATGGAATTGGACGAGCGAGCAAGCAGGCAAGACGTGCTGGGAGAAGCAACACAGAGACCAAAGACTAGGACTCGGAGATAGATTAGTCTCTGTACCGGCCTGTGTATGATATGCATGCATGCGGCGAGAACCGTGTTTATATATCTACTGATATGCAGCATACAGGCCCGTTTGGCTCAGCTAGCTCACTTTCACTGGTGTGGTGTTTTTTTTTTTAAATTTGGAAACTACTTCATGAGCAACTCTTTATGTGAAATTGAGCTGTTTTGAAAAAAATCATTTGGCGAAATAGCTTCGTGCATGGATGAGAGCGAGAGAGAAATGAGGGAGAGAGCTGAAATAAACTACGTTTTCTAGCTTCATCATAACTCATATCTTTGTGAGAGGAGGAGAAAGAAAAGCTTAAGTGTTTTGACAAGAAAAACAGTTGGATCGCAACAGCTTATGAAGTTATGGTAAGCTGTACCAAACATGCCCATATACATATCTTTTTTTCCGAGCAACACGTACTCTAATGCTACTTCGCCAGATAAGGTGAAGAAGGAAAATAAAAGAAAGCTGTACCATTTTTTTTCTCTCCTATTTGGATGCAGACATGCAGCCACAACTCAGATCGATCGCCAAAGTGGATGGATGGATACAGTCAGTAGGCCAGCTCCGAGCTGGCATGAAAGCATGTGCAGTCGATGCCAAGCTAGCTGTGACGACGACTGTGAGCAGAACTGAGGGCTGGCTGGCCGGCCGGCAGAGTCAGGCAGCCCGATCGATCTCTATTCTCGTGCCGGCCAGATCGGAGTCCCAACCGATGGAAACGATGCATGATGGGCCAGAATATGTAGAATCCTTGTACACCAGCTAGCCTTTAGTTTCTGCGATTGACCATCAACTGAGAATGAGACGCGTGACCTCGTAAGTCGTTAATTACTATGCATGCACTTTCCGTTCTTCTCGTTTCTCATCGTTTTTCCCCCGTTGCGTTGCTCCATATATCGAACCATTAGCTACGTAGGTCATGGCAATGCTTCTATCCCGTTGTAATAGTCATTTTAGCTTTTTTATTAACCTTGACATTGTGTGTGTCCGGCTGCATGAACAAAACTGTGAATTTAACACTTCAATACACTGCCATTAAATAAATTAAAGAAAATAAAAAGCAGGATATGTGCGCCATTTAATTTGCACGGATAACCTTACTATATAGTCTGGTGTATTTGAAGGAGCGTACATGCAATGCATAAATATCGATGCCTCTATTATTCATCGATACTACTGTACGTGCTTGCTATAAGTCAAAGGTTACATGCATGCACAGACACAGAGAGAGATCCTAAAGCATAATTCCCTGCTCAACTTTTATATAGTAGAGAACGGCGCCTCGTAGCCATATCATGTAGCATTGCTTAGCATGGTGGTTAAACAATCAGATGTAATATAATTGTTTAAGTGCTGATGAGGTGGATCATCAAATCAAAGCAACATCTATTCAACTCGCTGTGTCATTGAAACAAATCACCTGAAACGAGATCGATTTTTCAGGTCAACTGCATAAGGACAAAACAAAAAACAAAACTATATATATGGAGTAGTACTCCGTACATATAATAACATGTATATCAGTTGCGTAGCCAGCTAAGATTTGACCTTTTCTAGGTGTAGCTAATGCATGTGTTGTCTTAGCCAGCTAAGATTTGACTTTTTAGGTGTAGCTAATGCATGTGTTGTCTTGTGTGACACACTACTGTGTACTACTTCATATCATCATCATCAAGCTAATTAAGTCCAACACAACGACGAGATTGAGAGCAACCAAAGATTACACATGATCGATCGACGACGACTCTCCCTGAATGGTGATGAACAAAACAAATTGACAAGGGGATCAGACGACGTTATAGAAAATATAATAGCCATGCCCATCCGCTGATATATATGACAAAACCAAAAAAAAAAATCGCTAAAATTTACATTACCCAGCTGCTTCCATGTGTTAGAAGTGGCGTGTTCAACAGCCCTGAAAATTATATATTTGTGTAGTGCCCGGCAGTAATAATCAACAAACAGGCGGTTTGTATGCTGATGACTGTGCATGGTGTAAGCATCATGTGGTATGATGTACTCAAGATCACATGTAGATCTTTGCATACCATTTGAGAAATACTAATAGAAAGAATCTTATGAGTTGGCCGGCTAGTCACGTTGACGTGGACTCGCTGCCGGTGCGGTGAAGCAGCAGTCTGCTTGCAGTGTGTCAGAGATCGATCGATGTGGCTCACGCAGTGGGTGGAGATACATTATATAAGAGTATAGTTAACTGGTAGTAGTGCGGAGAAAATCAACTATTTCATTCCATCCAGCCAGTAGCTCGAAGAGATTGAGGAAGCTTCATAAAATGCAGGCAAGGACCAATGCAGCAGCATCATTTCTGGACGTACTGACCTGGCCTTCCTTGTTGCTTGCACATGCATCAGAATTGAATGGACTGTATGCGTACGTGCTTGTGGAAAACTACCTTCAGCTGCGCCTGCGCAGGAAGGCAGGACTCGATCTGAACCGTCTTTGCATGCACTGCACCGTCGTCGCGTCGTGGCCAATACGATAGGAGCAATGTGCGTGCGTGTGTATGGTCTCCATGCATGGTCACCGTCGTCGTCGTTGAACAAGTGTGCGTTGTGCCTAACTAATGGCTCACTGCACGCTCGTGGAGTCGTCCTTGACTTAGTGCCCGAAGTCAAGGAGGCCAACACTGTGAAGCAATTCTCAATGTGGATTACAAGTGTTTTACCAAAGTTCTAACAAACAGACTAGTCCCTGTGGAAAAAAAAGGATCGGGGAGAATCAAACAGGATTTGTATAAGGGAAAAAAAAATCTTGGAGGGGGTTGTGGTGCTTCATGAGGTGCTACATGAATTACATAAGAAAAAAGCTAAAGGTTTAATTTTCAAAACTGACTTTAAAAAGGCCTATGACAGAGCCCTCAGAAATGGATGTCTTGGGTTATGAGCACAGTTAAAGGGGGAAGTATGCATCAATGTGAGTGGAGAAAGAAGCTCTTACTTCAGAACTTATAGAGGGTTGAGGCAAGGAGATCCTCTTTCTCCACTCCTATTCAACTTGATTGCTGATGCTTCAGGGGTTATGCTGCAAACTGGTATTGATAAAGGGCACATAAAAGGGGTACTTGACAATCTCATCCATGAAGGCATGTCCCACATGATTGAGCCAGATGATAAGGGCATTAGAAATCTGAAACTCATTCATTATCTGGTTTGAAGATTAACTTCCACAAGAGTGCAGCTTATGTTTTTGGAGTGCCACAGGCTGAAAAAGAAAGAATTGCCAACATGCTAAATTGCTCCCTAGGGGAATTTCCTATGATATATTTAGGCATTCCAATAAGTTACAAACACCTCAACATGGAGACTTTCTATCCCTTACTCCCTCCGTCTCGAAAAATAAGTCGTTCTACGGTTTAAGGGTCTGTTTGGATCATTGCCAGAGAATGCCGCACCGAACTTGTGGCCGTGCCGCAACTACGGCGCTGAAATCTGGCGCCAGAACTACGGCAACTTTTGGCCGCGCAAATGAACTACCCCACCTGGGCAGCGACTACGCAACTGCGGCAGCTTACGACAGCAAACCAAACAGAGTGCTAAAGTGCAGCATGGCAGCTGTGGCGTGGCATGGCACGCTCTGGTCGTCATCCAAACGGAGCCTAAATGTTGTCCCGGAGAAAGAGTCGTTCTAGCCTCTCCGGTCTACGTTGCGTAGCCTCTGCTCTGTACTGCAGCTGTTGTTGAGGCATCAGCCTTCTGCCTTCACTCCTGCAGGCCAATGGAACTCGGCCACGAATAAAAAAATGCACAACCCTCCATCACCTCCTGCTGCTGCTTGTACTGTGCTGCACTTTTTACCTGATGGACAGCTACATCCTTGATACATACGCCATTCTCCACGACGACTCAAATTATGGGACGGAGGGAGTAGCTCAGAAGATCAGGAAAAGACTAGATCCTTGGAGGGGGAAACACATGTCCTCAGGGGGTAGCTTTTGACCAACACCTGCTTAGGAAGTATTCCTTTGTATTGCATGGGGTTCTACAGGCTTAAGGATGGAGTGCATAGGGAGTTTGATTCCATCAGAGCAAAGTTTTTATGGCAGGGGGCTGATGATAAGGCTAAATATCACATGGCTAGATGGGAGATAGTAAGCAGACCAAAAGACCACGGGGGACCTAGGTATTATCAATACCAAACTAATGAATGAATGCTTGGTAGTCAAGTGGATTTGGAAAATTTTCCAAGAACCTAAGGAGCTACGGTTCAGGCTTATTAAGGTCAAATATTTGGATGATCATGGTTTCTTTAATTCCTCACAGTTTTGGAAGGGCTTGCACAATGTCAAACACAGGTTCAACTGGGGGTTTTCTTTTCAGGTAGGCAATGATGCTCACTATAGGTTTTGGGAAGACTGCTGGTTGAGAAGTGTACCTTTAAAAGTCTACTATGAGGACCTATACAAACTAGTCAGGGAGCCTTACTGTTTTGTTATTGAGTGCTGGGATGGGGAAACTTGGTATGTTGATTCCAAAAGATCACTTTCCTTACAGGAATATGATAGATGGATATGTCTGTTAGAAGAATTGAAGGATGTCAATATTACTGACAACAAAGATGACAGAGTAAGGTGGGAGTTAGACAGCAAGAAGCAATACACTGCCAAATCTATGTACAGATTTCTAACAGATAGAGGTTCTACTAATAGGGTGGCCAAATACATCTGGAAGACTAAGGTCCCCCTAAAAATCAAAGTTTTCTTATGGCCACTAATCAATGACAAATTACAAACTGCCCAGAATCTTGTCAAGAAAAATTGGGAGGGAGATGATAAGTGTTGTTTATGTGGCAAAACTGAAACTGTTGATCATATATTTTTTGATTGTCTAATGGCCAAGTTCATGTGGAGTTTTATACATGGAGAGTGTTTAGTTTGGCATCTTATCCCAGATCCTTAGATGACTTTTGCCAGACTTGGCTTAGGGGGGTGATTGATTTGCCACAAGAAATGATCATTTTCGTCTTTGCGGGGATCACATGGGCTCTTTGGCTATCGCGAAATAAGATGGCCATCTCCAAGATAACGCCAAAGGCTCCTACTGATGTTGTGTATCATGCTACATCCCATAAGCAGAAATGGAGTGTGGCTCTTAGAGAGAAGGATCAGGAGTGCTTTCAGAGGTTGAAGACGGTGGCGATGGATGGACTGAAGAACTTCAAGCCAACAGATATTGTTATGTCAGAAGTGGGCGAAATCTGAAGCATCGTGTTGTTCTAAGTCTTCTTAGATGCGTTGTATTAGACTTTATATGATTTACTTTGCGTCTGTATCTGGTGGTTAGGAGTTGAGCTGGTTCTCTGCATGCTGGTTTCCCCAACTTTACGTCTGATGTACGCAAAACTTATGGCTTCCAATAAAAGTCGAGGCAACTCTTTATAAAAAAGTATGCTATTACTGTTCAAAAAGGGGGCCATGTTTTTCTTTTCTACAGTACGTATACTTTTTTTTACTCGATCGACGGTTATAAAGTTGAATCTTTGCCGTAGCCTCTATGCACCTGTCGTAGATACAGAACCACACATGCATGTTTACGTACACACAATCAACCGCGACGTATAAAGACTGCTGCTGCATATATATATATATATACGACTTCAGTAGCAAGTACGTAGTCGAAAAGAAAAAATACGGAGTACATTAATTTTATGACGATTGTGCATATAAAAACACGTGTTGTTGGCAATTATATTCGTGGCAGCTGACTACGTACGGTACGCTGGTTGCCATGCATATGTGGACAGTCCCACTTGACACCCGTATGTACATTTTCCCGCTGTGTAATTGGAACTAATTAAACCATGCGTCCGACTGCTCATTAACTGACAATTGGGCTGACAAAATCTCTTGGGCTCTAGAGAAGAAAAAGAGCTTTACCACTCGGTCTTTATATAGATTCCTAACTGACAGGGGTTTTAAGAACAGACTGGTTAGTCTAATCTAGAAAAGCATTGCTCCTCTAAAAATTAAATTTTTCCTATGGCAGATTGTTAGTGATAAGCTCTAAGATGGTGCTAGCTTGGTTAAAAGGGGTTGGAAAGGTTCCCCAGATTGCTGCTTATGTGGGTGTTTGAAATCCATTGATCATATCTTTTTCAGGTGTCACATTGCTAGAATGATTTGGGAATTTTTTGCTGAAATCTTTCATCTCAACATTTACCCGGGATCCTTAATGGAATTCTGTGAAAATTGGCTAAGGGACAGGGGGTCCATGCTCAGCTAAGTTGGCTTTAACAGTCTTTGCGGGGTTTGCCTGGGCTATCTGGACCTGTAGGAATAGGATGGCGAATGATAAAATTTTCCAAGAGCTCCCATTGATGCATTAAGATGAAGCCGAATGATCAACAACAAATTGAGAAGATGAAGGATTTGATTCTGAGCTGGCAGTGTAGCTTTAAACCATCTACTAGATGTATTTCGGATGTAATAGAACTGTAATGATCTAGCTGTCTGGTTGTTTTTCTGTTGCTATCATTGTAAACTGGAGTTCCCAGTATCGCTACCTGTGAGTTGCTTTCTATAAAAGCGGAGGGTTTCCTCGTTAAAAAAAAAAAATGCGTCCGAGCGGCCGGGCAATGGGCACACGGCCGCGAGAAATGCAGCGTCGACGACCGAGACATACAGCAATGACGACCAGATCTCGTTTCGTCGACCGGCCGCCGGCCGGCCGGTCATCTCGTCGACTAGTCGCCGGTCCATCGACGCCGCACCGCTTGCCTTTTCTTCTTCGTTCTTTTGACCGCATCCTCCGCACCGTACGCGCCAAGCAGGCTAGAGCTGAGGGGTACGGCGGCATCGACAAACGAAGAAAAAGAAGACCGGGAAATGCTTCTAGCAGTTAGCCCTCCCCGGTCGCTGCATGCACCTGGAATGGAGAGTCCTAGCTTGGGCATCTGCTGTTGTCGTTCTCGTTGCGCCCGGCTGCGTGAAATGCATTCGTATCCACGTACGTGAGAGCGTACGCGCAGCAGCATTTCCGCCTGCTTTATGCACAATGTACTGATGCTGCCATCGCATGGCGTACTCGTAGACCATCCGCACGGAGCACTGTATGGACAAAGCATATGACATATGGGCCTTATTTTAACTAGAGAGGAAAGAGAATTAAAGCATGACCACACTTCAGCCACACACTCCGAATTGGTGTAAGGATGCATGGTCCGTACGTAAATTTTTCCCCTCGTACAGCCTGCCTGCCTGCCTCCACCAATCGGCCGGCTGCGACGAACCCTCGTATCGTACGGTCGCTGGCCCGTGCACCAGGCGGCAGGCCGCAGCGAAGGAAGACCTGCGGCCAGCAGCCTCCTGACCTGCGCTGACTCCGATCCTGCGCGCGTTCACACCGTCAACGTCGTCCGATATGAAAATGAAAATGAAAATTATGCATGCTTTAATTAATATAGTAGTGGTTTTCTTTTCTTCACAGTTCAATTTTCTACTAGTCGGGCCCTGCTTCCCACAAGTGTGTACGCGACACAGGTTCTAAAATACACTTAAAAATCCCACCAATATAATACACATGCCAGTTTGCCTAAGTTTGATTTTAATTATATAAAATGCAAATAAAGTCTGAAAATCACAAAACTTGGCGAGGTGTCATCCCATCGTATGTGGAGGAGGTGGTAAAAAATTGAGAATGTTTCGAGAAAGCTATGACGTCGGATGGCTAAAACCCAGACATCTCCACATGTGATCACTTGTGGAGATGTCTGGGTTTTAGACATCCGACATCACAACTTACTCGAAACAACCTAAATTTTTTATCACAGGCTCTTCATGCGATATCATTACACCTTGACAAGTTTTATGATTTTCGAACTTTATTTGCATTTTATATAATTAAAAAATACTTCTCCCGCAACTAAATGGTCATGTTTCGTGAACAACTCGTTCAAAATTTTGGGTGAATTCCTGGATACGACCTTAATATACACTCTCCAATATGAATATAATTTTTTTGAGTGGCTACATTTCATTATTTTATACACCTGCCGTTCAATTTTGAATTACCCAAAAAAATTCAAGTAAATGAAATAAATGAGTAAAATATAGAAAAATATTATAAAAAAGTCTTAAATTTGAACATGTGCTTGTAAAAAATATACTAGGACAATAGAAAAAGTTTGAATTCAAAAGAGTTCATCTTCTCATGCTTTTGAATTTGACAGATTCGAAACAAAAAAAAAGTCTTTGCCGACTGCCCTTCCTGGGCCACTCGGCAAAGTATCCGGCCCAATAAGGCCCACTAGCCCACTCCACACATCCCATATATAACTCCCCACCTAACCCTAAACCCCACCCCCACTCTCCCCCAGCAGCCCCCGCCAGCCTCTCTCTCCCTCTCTCTCGCCACATGTCGCGCGCCCCCTCTCCCCCCTCTCTCTATCTCGCCTCCCCGCGTCGGCGTTTGGCGGGGGCGTGGCTCGGCCGGCGCGGCCCTGGCCTCCCAGCGCCGGCGGCCCGCGGTGGCACGGCGATGCGCGGCGAGGGCGGGGGCCCGCGTCCGGCCTCGGCCTCCCCGCGCCTACGTTTGGCGGGGGCGAGGCTCGGCGGGCGCTGCGGCGTGGCCCCGGCCTCCCTACGTCGGCGGGTTGCGGCGGCGCGGCGATACGCGGCGGTGGCGGGGGCCCGCGCACGACCTCGGCCTCCCCCGCGCCGGCGTTTGGCGGGGGCAAGTCTAGGCGGGCGCGGCGGCGCGGCCCCGGCCTCCCAGCGCCGGCGAGTCGCGACGGCGTGGCGCGGCGGGGGACGGCTCGGCCTCCCCAGCGCCGGCGGCGGACGGCGGCATGACGAGGCGCGGTGGCCTCCCAGCCCCGGCTCGGGCTCCCCAGCACCGACGGTGGACAGTGGCGCGACGAGACACGGCGGGGGCGGCCCCGGCACGGCGGCGCGACGAGGCTCACTAGCGGATGGGCTCAGCGGGCCCTGCAGATGGGCTTTGTTGCCCTTTCTTTTTTGCCGAGTGCGGGTTTGGCAGTCGGCAAAGTGTTTGCCGACTGCTTTCCACGTGGCAGTTGGCAAAGAGGTATTTGCCGAGGCAGACTTTGCCGACTGCCAGCGTGGAAAGCAGTCGGCGAAGGCTTTGCCGACTGTTTTCAGGCCTTTGCCGAGTGCCGAAGCACTCGGCAAAGACACTGAATCCGGTAGTGTTTCCACCCATTCTTGAAAACAGAGTATTATATATATAGGAGTAGTAAAGAATGAAACTATGATCGGAGGATCGCCATCGCCGCCATGGACTATATATATACGTTCTGTCGTCGACGACCTCAACACGTACAGGAGATGAGAGCAGCAAGACGATCGATAGTGCTGGAAGAAGAAGCAACACACCCAAGACAAAGAGAGGAGGCTAGCATGTCGTCCGTGCGTGTAAATGGCTGACGATGCAGCGGTGAAGTACACTGTGAACAGTAGTATATAACATGTATGAGCCAAGTAGCAAAATGTTAAGAGTCGTGGATGCCAAAAGTTAGGTGTGGCGAATTTAGTAATCGGGAACCAAAGAAGCCATATATAAGTTTGAACCTAGGGCTATATATGACCTTCCTAGTGGCACTACTATTATCGTGTAGAATAACTCAAAGAAACTTACTGTTGTGGATGCGAAAAGTTGTTAGGCATGTAAAATTTATTAGCTAGAAACCAAACAAGCCTTTATTTGAAGTGGGTACAACCTCCACACAAGGACATTGCTATTAAGGTAGAATAACTCAAAGAAGATTACTATTGTGGATGCCTAGAGTTAAGCATGGAAAGTTTAGTAGCCCGCAACCCAACAAGAAGCCCTAAGTTGAAAACTAGGCATATGACCTCCCCAAAGACATTGCTATTAAGGTAGAGTAATGCAAAGAAGTTTACTATTGTTGGTGCCTAAAGTTAGGCATGGCAAATGAACTAGTACCCCGCAACTAAACAAATCCTAAGTATGGAACATGGATATACATGGTGTAAACTATGTCTTCAGTGAAAACATGAAAACTAATTCAAGAAAGATACAGTTTGGTCACTCGAAATTTTTGGAGGCATGACATATCCATAGGCATTCATATAAATACTCATATGGAAAATTGGAGATGGAAACTACATACAAAAATGACAGTTTTCATCATGTGCATGTGCGCTAGAAGACAAAATTCTTGGAACTTTGTCTTCTAGTGCATATGCACCTAAATTTTTTTATTTTTGTACAATTTTTGTAGATTGAGTTTGCAATTCACGTTTTGTGTGTACTGGTTCATATATCTTTTTTAAATAATCCTTTCGAACCCGCTTAATTCATTCCCAAGAAATTGATCATATAACACGGAATTGCTACTAAAGAATTGTAACCACGAAAACTATAGACACGAGTATTAATACCACTAAGGAAAGATAAGAAATAGTAAAATATGGTACTACATAACAAGGTTGTTTCTCAGCTTCAACTGATGATGGTATTTCCATTCGGGTGTATGCGCCGCCGTCGTCAACGTCTCCGATGGAGCTGTCCATTCGGGTGTATGCGCCGCCGTCGTCAACGTCTCCGATGGAGCTGTTGTTCTTATCCCGTCGCAAGACCTCGTTGGAATTTGGTCTTTTTTGATGCAAACGGTTCGGGCAAAAGCGTTGGTTCAAATAACATTTACTGAAGAAATTTTAACCACGTCCACACGTGTATGGTTACCACCAAGCAAGATCGAGAAGAGAGTAAAAATAATAATAAAAGCAGTGTAGATGACAAAGGTTTAGTGTCGTCATCAAAACGACTGACACTCCGATATAATAGAAAGTCTGCAAGCTAGCGTGAGGCGCACAAAAGCAGCAAGCAGGTGACGTTGATCGAGAATTCTAGTGTATCTCGTGTTATTTTGCACGTTATTAGACTAGACATACACAGTGCAGTAGCAGTCGTCAGTCGTCCGATATCTCGTTGATGGTGCATGCGCACTTGATCAGCTGATCGATCAAGCGCATGCATGAAGCTAGGGTTCCAGTCTTGTTCGATCGATGGGACGACATGCATGGGCATGGCCCGGAGTATATATAGGGGTGTGTCTACCCATCACTCGAGTGTTTTTGGTGGCTGTGTCACTCGAGTGTTGGAGGCCGCGTCAACACCTAGCTGGCAACAACAAAACATTTGGGTGATTCTTGTCCATTCGTCATTCGATTTTCCTTATTACCCTAGAATCTAGATCAAATGAAAAAAAATCCAAATAACATAAAAAAATTAGCAGATTATTTCTATGTATGGAAAATTATTAAATATCAAAGGACAACTAAATAAAAATACAGAAAATAAATAAAAAATTGTCAGATTATATTTCTATAAAAGCCAAACCGGAAGATTTAAGACATACATAAATGCAAAAACAAATCAGATAAATATTCAAGTAATTCTGACCCATTCTAGATACGAGTAATCAACTTACACCAATTCAACACATAATTTACAATAAAATAGAAAGTGTAAATTATGATCTAATAAGATGTAATTCGTAGGTACTGACATGCATAGGGAGTATATCTAGGCTGTTGACCACCCGTGGCCTACGTGTCTACCTCCCGCGGGGTCCTCCCACGGGTCCCTCGGCCTGACTCTTGGGCCTCGCGCAGGGGCTCAGACACCACCGCCGCAGACTGCCACCTTGGGCCTCGCGACCATCGTCACCGTTACAGCCCAGGATCGGATGGCTCAAAAATCGAGTGAGTGGCGGCCAAATGTCACTCGAGTGACATATAGATTAACCGTATATATATGCAGGCAAACCAAAGAGTAGCCTACATCGATGTACACATACGGTACAATATATACAGTCTGCAAAGTAAACCTATATAGATTTGATTCGAAGTGCTCAACCTGACCGTGACCAGCCGCCCTAAAATATTACAGCACGAGCTACATGGACGGACGGAGCGCCAAGCGAACAAGTCATGCAGCATGCCAAATTGCCGATGCTGATATGTGAGAGCAATAGCTGTCCGGCTCCCCTGGCCCCCTCCCCGCCGCTGCCGCCGGCTGCCGGGCCCGCGCCAGCGCCCCACCCCCCGTCCAGGTCCACCAATCTCCACACCCGTCCTGCTCACCTTCTCCCCCCTCCCCGGCCCCTTTCGTGGACGCGGGCGGGCGCGCCGCCGCCGCCGGCCACGGGGGCTTCTTCGTCGGACCACCCAACGATCTCTCCCTCAGCGACGCCCGTCATCATCCACAGCCAGATCCGTGCTCCCCTCGCCCTGATCTATCTATCCATGGGGCTTGTGGGCAGGCTTCGTCGCCCCCTCACGCCCCCGTAGTCATGGAGCTCCGACCTGCCCCCATGGCGGTTGGACTGGGCGCCGCCGTGGCGGATGCCTGTCGCGAGGTGGCCAAGCCCCCTGCTAGAGAGCTCTCCCCTGCTGCCCCTCCCTTCTACCCCTCATCCTCCGGCAGGTCCAAGGCGCAGAGATGGGAGGAGGTGCTCGTTGAGGACTGCTCGGACGTTGAAGAGGGCGACCTGCCGCCGCCGGCAGAGTTCCTCTTCGCTCGCCGTCGTGCCTTGTCCAGGACGCGTTCCTCTCCTAGCCTTGAGGACGAAGTGTCCTCGGTTATAGTTGAGGGGGGCACCTCTGCCGTCCCCGCCGGGGTGGGTCCGGCGGGCGTCGCGCCGGGCAGGACGGCGTACAGGCCGCTGCTTCACCGATGGCCTGTGCCGTGCCCGCACCTCCTCTCGCCAGCAGCCCTCCCATGGGGACTGTGCCGCGCTACCTGCTGGCCGCTCGCCGGGCCATCGCGCCGGTCACGGGTCCCACCTCCGGAGCTGCTCCGATGGCTGGCAGTTAGGTTGCCAGCTCGGAAAGGGGGGGCCTCTGCCCCCATGCGGCCGCATCGCTACAGCGTCGGCATAGGAGGGCCTATCTTGGCGTTGGTGGTGGCTCTGTGGAGGCCGCGGTCGCAGGCTACGGCACAGCGTGACAGCACCGCAAGAAGCACCGATGCCGGCGGTCGCGACCGTCGTCCGTTGCCCCTGTGCATGCCAAGTCGTCCTTCGACGAGCCTGATGCGCCTCACTCGTCGGGCCACGGCAAGGCTCCCACATCTCCTCGTCACGAGGTCCTGCAGTCGGCTCGTGCGGTCCAGGGCAGACTCCGGTCAGTCGTCGTCCACCCTGCGCGACCGTCATCTGAGCCGGACGCGGAGGGGTTCAGGGTGGTGCAAAGTCATCGGCGCTCACACCGGAAGGCGCCGCAGCGGAAGTCACGACCAGTGCCGAAGAACCTCGTCGGGCTATGCTTCAACCGTTTGAGTTGTGGCCACGTCTGCATCCAGTGCTCCCTCCCGTCCAGATGCTTCACGTGCTTGGAGGAAGGCCATCAGGCTCGCGACTGCCTACGTGCTCGACGCCACGAACGGGGGAGGGGGAAACGCATTCGCTCCCCTGCTCGTGTTCCACGCCGTCGTCGCCCCTCCAGCCGTCGTATGGATGGCGACATAGCCTCGGTTCGAGCGGCGTTGGTCACCCCGGATCCGCCGCCGCCTGAGCCGCCTGCTATGGTTAAGGCGTGCCCACCGGTCGATGAGGCCGCTGCTGAACGGGTCGTGATTCCCCCTCCTCAGAGCTGGGTGCAGCAGCAGCCTGCGACGTCCATGATGCGCGTGCGTGAGCAGCTGGCGAGTGGCGGTGGCGGTGCCCTGCCTCGTCATGTGCGACGGTTGCCTGCGGCGTCTTCGTCCCCGCATCAGCCGCCGCTATCTCCTCCTCTGGATGACGTTAACCATCCTAGGATGGAGACCTTCGTCGTCCGGAGGAACGTTACCACGGTATGTGAGGCCGCAACACTTGTACTTGTCACGCTTCCTGGTGCTTCCATGCTGGATGAGCTCGTGGCACACATTTCTTGGAAGTTTGATGTGTCCACGGTTGGGGTCAGAGGCTGTGGGAGCCATGTGAGAGGTCCCTCTTGTATAGTCATGCTGGATGATGCTCCGCGTAGGGAGTTTGACCCCATGACGGTTGAGGTGGAAGCTTACCTTGAGCCACTGCCATCGCCGACGCCAACCTATGCTGTGATGCTGCCTGAGCCGTTGGGCAGTGCGGATCACGGTGTTGCGGACTACGTCGAGGCTGACCTCGGCGCGACGGCTGCTGCTGCTGCTGCCAAGTCGGTCGCCTGCTCGGCCGACGCGGTGGACAGCGATGACGTCCTGGACTCCACTGTGGACATGCCGCTGGTGGACGGCACGCACGCCTGTGATGCCTTACTGCCGTCCCCTGCCGTAGCGGGCTGTCCGGTGCCCACGAAAACTGATGGTGCCGTAGCAAGCGGCAATGAAGAGCCTATCTCAATCGAGGACTTCATCAACACATTCAAGAAACCGTTGCCGCAGCCGCTGCTCTCCACGTCGATCCTGCGGACGACCAAGGAGGTACCCAACGATGACACGCTCCAGTGGCTGCCCAAGCGAAGCGCCCGCCTTACTGCCAAGACCAAGGACAAGCCGGAGGCGCAGCGAGGAAGGTCCTCATGAGGAAGCTTGGCTACGAGGTCGAGACAGAGCGTCCAGATGAGGCAACGTTCGAGGAATTCCACAAGGCGGCTTTCCAGGTCGCGTTGGCATGCGAAGCTGAGGTGGCCATGCAGCTACTGCTCCATGGCAAGTGGCAGAGTGCGCCTCGTGCGGCCACTTGAGAGCTGCTGGTTTCTATCTCACATTTAATGTCGCAAAGCGGTGTAATCATGTAATAGCAAACATTTGAATCCAGTAGATAGGGCTTAGCTATGTCATGTTGGCAACTTGCCACCGTGACATAGTTAATTTGTAACTTTGTTTAATCCCTTTTAATAAAAAAGGATGAAGTCTCGGTCGCAAAAAAGATTCGAAGTGTTCAATGACCCTGCTTGCATGCCCTGCATCTAGAATGTGATGTACTGGTTAATCCATGACCAACGAAAGAGCTAAGCTTTCACATATGCCTAGCTGCTGGCGGTAGTGGCGCACTTTTTGGGGACGGAGCGAACAAAAGGCAATATGAAAGCGAACGAGCGAAGTTAAAGGCACACGATCGAGCTTGGCTTGCCGGCCATGACTGACGACTCTGACTGCGACTGATGATATGGTGGATTCATTCCATTCGAATTCTTTGTATTGTCGCGCGGTCGCCGTACGTACGGGCGTCTAATAATGTCTAACCAGCTAACATAAGGGTTTTTTCTTGAGGAGATCGATTCATTCTTCGCAAGCATGTAGCTAGTCTTGCAGAGACCGGACCAGCTGCCCACCCCGGCCTTGGTTTCGTATTAATTGCTGTTTCTTAGCAACTAATTAAGTTTTAAAGCATAATAACGTAGCTCTGTAAAAGCAGCATCAAAATATAGTGTGCGCATTATTCATTCTTTGACGTCCCCTTGAGACCTCGCCTCGACCCGGCCGGCCCTGATCGAGCATCAATTCGCAGAGTCACTCACTGCAGCATATATATTTATTACACCTTTTGAACGAAGGAGAATGCATGCATGCATACACTATATATATATATTGATAGATGCCCCCTTTTGCAGAGCTTAATTAGTAGCTAAGAAACAGCAAGGAAAATGAAGAGAAGCCGCGCGTACATGCGGGTGGTCAGGTCCGGTTTGTGTGCAATACAAGGAGGAAGAATCCTGAACTAAAGCTAGGCCGCCGGGTTAGACCTTATTTGACGCGCGTACGGCGACCGCGACAATGCATAGCAGATTAGCAGAGATCGATCAGATCCACTGATCCAGGAGGAGCAGCCAGTCAGGAGTCAGTCATGGCAATATGGCAGCTAGCTCCATCTCACATTCTAGATATAGCAAGCAAGCAAGCCAGGTTGCTTTTGCTTTGGCATCCGTCTTCAACTCCCCCTATCGATATCGAGATCAGACTTCAGAACAGCTGAACAGATGTACAACCACAGTTTTTACTGGCCTCACAACTGCAACGCAAGCTACTGTAGTCTGTAGCTTGCTCGACAATATTTCACAAGCAGGCGACGACGGTGCAAACGGATTCAGAGTTTCAGACCACCAATTCCGCGAATTCAGTTCTACTCAGATGTCCAAGCAAGCCCGGACCGCCGGCCGTATGCATAGTAGATATAGTACACCAGAAAAACTCGATCTTGCATGTCCCGTCGAGGCAGCTCGTGATCATGATGAAGACTACTGGAAACGTAAACTGATCGAACGCGCATGCATCATGGCATCAGCATGCATATGCATGATGAAAAATATACATATCTAAGGACTGATGACAACTACTGGTCCAGATATAATCCATACGTGCAAATAAAATGTTACAAAACCGTGCAAATTTTTTTTGCTATCATGCCTAAACGCATTTTTATTAAGCATAACGAAACAGGACGGTAACCTATGGTTACTGAAGCCCAACAACCACTAAACTCGCACGTAGTTGTGATTACATAGGTAACATTTTGCGACGGGTTTTCACATCATCACCATGAGCGCCCTCAGGTGCTTGAATCCACCAGGTGTCGACCTCTTTCTTGATCACACTCACCAACTAGGCTGTAGAGGTTGCGATTGTGTTGAACGTCCTCACATTTCGCTCCTTCTACAACATCCAACCAATGAGAAAGAACAGGGAGTCAATGCCTCGGTGCACCAGCTTCTATAGATATATCGTCTTTTGTTTATTTGCAAGAACATATATATTTTTGTTTTTCCACACGCGCGGTCCATGATGTAGTAGTCATCATGTAGAAAAGCAACAGCAGAGGTAAAACAGCGTGCAGAGTATCAATTGATCGATGCCTATCTTTACAGAAGAATTCTGGATCAAACGTCACCTTGCGCCTGATCTCGTCGTGCCTCTGTATATAAGAATGAAGGAAACAAACAAGCACGTACAGGAGCCAAACAATACAAGGCTTTAAGTTTTTTTTTGAAAGGAGACATAAGCCTGCTTTTAAGAAAGCTGGAACGAGTACTGCAAGTGCAAGACTTTAATTTAGAAAGGGCCGAAGACCGGTAGCTTTGAAGGTCCGGCCGCTACCCCCTCCCTCGCATCGCTCTCCCCTGGGGGGGGATTCGGGGGCTCCCGCCACCTCCCCAACTCCCTCCCTCTCTAGCGCCGACAGGGCCGCCGCCTCCCCGCCTCAAAAAGGGCTCAAAAAGGCTCCTCCCTGCCTCCCCGCCTCTCCGTGCACGCCCATCATCTCGTCCCCCCCACACCCCTCCCCCCGTCCTCTCCGGCGCCGGCGGCCGCCGGTCAGCGGCGTGGCTGATCCGGCCCTCCCTTGACCGGATATGCCACCTTCGCGGCTAGATCGGGCCCCTCCGCGGCCGGGTCACCCGGATTGGCCGGCGGCAGCCCGGGCCTGGGGTTTGTGGCGGCGGCGGTGGAGGGTCCGGCCGTGGGCGTTTGGCGACCGCCGGCGGCAGATCCGGCCTTCTCCGACGGCGGGACGGCTGGCCGGCCACCTCTCCTCGGCTTGGCAGCGGCTTCTGGCCGCGGCGCCGGCCTCCGTGCCTCCGCGCCCCACACCTCCGCGCCATGCTGGCAGGCGTGCTAGGTGGCCGATGCCGCCTCCTCCCCGCTAGATCTGGCCCGTCGCTGGCGGGTCCGGGCCAGGCAGTCGGTGGCCGCGCCCCGGCGGCGCTAGGGTTTGGGCCGCCGGTGGCTGCTTCGGTGGGCCGTCTGTCGCCGCCGTGCCTAGTTCTCGGCTGGCGTGGATTCCCCGCCTCGTCGCGCATCGGCGGATCGTGGTTTCGGGTGGCGTCGCCCGTTGTCCCCACCGTGGTGGGTTGACGACGGGGCGAGTCCCCTTGCTGGCAGCGCCGCAGCGTCCTACCGGCAGTGCTACAGCGGGCTTCAGCAATTCAGGGCGACGACATTCTTCCTCCCCGCCGGAGCGGTGGGTTGATGGATGGCGCCGGCATTGGTGGCTGTGGGCGACGGCATAGGTGAAAACCCTATCCTAGGCCTTGCGCCTTAGACGGACGACGGTGGCGGCTACGTCATCCCCTTCCTGAAGGTGTCATCATTCTTTGTCATCGGCGGTTGCCGGATCTCAGGAATGAAAGTTCAAGCGGGTCAATCCTCAACGCAGCTGGCGCCCGCGGGCATCATCACCTTCCTGAAGGCTCCGTTGAAGGCCCCTACGAGTTCCAGCATTGCCACCCGCAGTATAACCTATCAAGTGCTGCGCCCCCGCCATCCTCAGCAACAGGGCAGTGCCTTGAGTGAGCTTCTGCTCCGCCGTCGTTGTTTGGCTCGTGAAGCTCGGACGCGTCGTTAGCTGTTCTTGAGTTTCGGCCATGTGTTGTTGTGTTTTGTTGGCCCCCATGTTTTTCTTGCGGTCTCGTGTCATTGTTCGTGTGTTGCGGCCACCGTCTCCGTGGTTGCGTTGTGTTGTATTCGCGCCGGTCTCGGCCTCTTATTCCTCTTAATGAAAAACGGGTGAAGTCCCGGTCGCGAAAAAAAGGTCCGGCCGCTAGTGGAAAAGTGCACAAAAACCCACCAAATAAAGCCTTGCATCCGAACGTTTTTTTTTTTGACAAACCTTGCATCCGAACGTTGATGCCTTGCTTGACGGTGTGAACGCCGCGGCACGCCCGGCTTGCGCTGGTCTTCCTTCGCGGCGCTGCACGGGCAACCGTACGACGACGAGGGTTCGTCGCAGCCGGATGCTAGCTGGTGGAGGCATGCAGCTGGCTATACGAGTGTACGAGTACACCATGTCACCATGTTCGTGCACGCAGCGACCAGCGCGTGCAGTGTGTCCCTGGTCGTCTTAATTATTCTCTTTCTAGTTTTTGAAAACGTCCAGAACCAGCAGCATCCATCATATCTATTTCCTTACTGTCGTGTCGACGGTCGCCAGTTCGCCACGGCGCACGGGGGCTGCCTGGGACCCAATAAGAATGAATATATGTACGTTTGTTGACTGGACGTTGCCGGACCTGGACGAATTGAAAAGCGACGCGAGAAGGCCGCGGGCACCTGAACGTACGGCGGCGGCGGCGACGACGACGACGGACGAGGCCTGCCGGAGAACGAAGAAGAGAAAGTGCGTTCGTGAAAGTTTTGGGTACGCGGGCTACGTACATACGTTCCAACGGCAAAAGTTGGCAGCAGGTAGCTCTGGCCGTGCAAGAATGAACCGAAGGAGAAGATGCGTGCTTGAATAATTAAGTCTCTGCTGCATGCATGCATGCATGGTGCTGCATGGAGCCGGTGATGCGACGACGAGAATTCGTCGTCGCCACCGCCTAGCCTGGTGGTCGGATAAATAGCTAGGATGACGGATCGTCATAAGGCGGCTAGCTAGCTAGCGAGGCGCGTGCGCGGTAAAAAAGCAAGCGACCGGCGTACATGGACCCCGTGACCGAACCGGCAAAAGGATATATATATATATGGACGGCCGGCGACGACCAGACATTTAGAAATAACCGGATCATATATAACGAGGGATTTAAGTGCTAAAATAACTCATCTTTAAGAATAAAATGAGTGAAGGGGTTTAAGTGCTAAAATAACCAATCTATCTCTAGCTATCGAATTAGATTTTAATGGTTCTAATTAAAGTTTTGATAGTTTACGTAGACGGCTGGTTTATATAGAATACGTTTCCATCGTGTATATATACCGTCGACCAGACATTTACAAATCACCGGATTGTCTGGTCGTCGCCGGCCGTCCACCGTTTATTTTTGTGTGTGGACGACGGGAATTCCAAGGCAGCTAGCTAGTGCCACCCCCATTTCCATTGCACAGGGCCACAGACGCGTCGCCGGTGCCGAGAGTGCCGACCGGGCCGGGGGCAGGCAGGCAGTGCACGGACATGAGGCTTTGGATTGACGAGTGACGACGATGCATGATGGCTACTGTTAAAGTGCGCAGCGGGATACGGTTCAATTCGTGTGTTTATGAGCCGATAGCCCTTGGGACCTATGTCCACCGAAGTCATAATATATTCAGATCTTAGGCCTAACTCAACCCAAAAGACTAGCCTAATAAGTGAGGATTGCCACCGTCGTATATGTTATGCTCCTCCACCATCAATTATCGATATACGACTGAACCCAACAATCTCTTTCGTCACATATTAGGCCTAACCCTTCACATCACACTACCCCGTGTGACCGCCACCATATCACACACACAAACTCTGTGTATCCGTGTGACCTCCGAGACGTTAACGGGCTCCCTCGTCACCGTGTGACCCTTGAGATTTCCAGGTTTTCCGACCATGGGCTTCGATACCACTTGTTAGAAATTAGCCCCCACAGCGCCAAGCTGTCTGCTAATCTCTACGCACGAAAGCGTCGATCGAATCTACCAAGACAAATATGTAAGATCACAGATGACACCAGAGGCACGATATTTGTTAACGAGGTTCAGCCGAAGCCTAGTCCCCGGGACACGATTATGGGCGTTCCTCCCCAATCCAGCAACACCGGCCGCTCTCCAGGGTCTCGGCAACGTGCTGCCGTCTTCCCGCGAACCTGTCGCTATGTCATCATAGTTACAACAGCAGCCCTCCTCTTATATTTATGAGAAGACCGGGATACAACGTTCGACATAAACTCTATCCTATGCTGCCTAATATAACTTAAAGTCCTGAGGTAATATTTGACACGTATCTAACAGCTACCCGTGGCGCCTGACCGATCCGCGGGGTGCAATACGTGATGACTGCGTTGCATGCACGCAAAAATACATGTGCATATGCATAATAATCACTCAATGTAGGAAATTGAAGGCGTAGTTGTTTTGCGTTCCAACTCCTCCGCCTCCTCTCCTAATTAAATTTATATTTGATTAATTATGCGTAGACACGTGTTTGTGAATCCGTCCTAGCTAGCCGTCATTGCTAATGAATCTTTTTCTAATTATAAACGAAGTTGTCCTTGATAATTTTTCTCCAATTAAAAATGAAGTTCTGCTTGATCTTGCATCCATCACTACGGGAAACTGATAATTCGCCGTGTGCCTAGGGCACACGGCGAAGGGCAAGAAACACACGGCAAAGTTTTTGCCGTGGGTGGCCCACGGCAAAGCCGGCACGGCGACCAGCAGCACGGCGAACACGAGTTTGCCGTGCGCCTTTTATCGGGCACACGGCAAATATTTTTGCCGTGTGCGACGGTGGGCACACGGCAAAAAAAAGCAACAGACGGCGGGAGACGGCGGCGCGGTACTTTGCCGTGTGCCTTGGAGGGGGCACACGACAAACTTTTCCTCTTTGCCGTGCGCCTCTGGAGGATGCACACGGCGAAGATGCACTGCCTCTGGAGGATGCACACGGCGCGGTAATGCATTAATCATGTTAATTTATGACTTTAGTTCAGTTAATTAACCCCCTTCTAATGGGAATGGAGGAGATGGCAAAGATTTTAACTTTTCATTAGCCGTCTGGAGAGAAAAAAGGTCTTCGATTGAAAAACGGAAAACGTGCAGCCGCCGGCTGCGGACATTTTTTTTATACCCGTCCCGGCTCTTTTTTCAGTTTTTCACCATATATCTTTTGCTTCTAACCTTGGACGATCTAAAAAACGGACCGGAGTAGTACATAGCTAGCTAGCTAGCGATTAATTAATTTGTTATTAATAAAACACGTGCTAAGCACGATCTGAGAAAAGGTAGCTAGCTAAAGAGAAATGCACACTCACATTGTTCTCGATCGACCTACGATCCATCCGCATCCATGTGGAAAATCTTTTCTGCCGACCAGAGTGGCAGGCAGTCACCCGCCGACCACCCCCTCCCTTCCCATTTGCATGCAATGTTTCACTTCCTCCTCCATCTCGCAGTTCGGCCCAGCGCGGCCCAAGGGCCCATCAACGCGGGTGCGCCTCCACCGTCTCCACCGCGCGCTCATCGGAGCTGGCGACATCCCTGGGTTTAGGGTTCCGACGAGGTCCCCCGAGGTTAGGGTCCGGCGAGGTCCTCTCTTCTTTCTATCTTCCTCAACTGTATATTCCGGTCGGCCGGCCTGGCAGCGATCGTCGACCCGGAGGAGGCGTTGCCGCCGAGGCGCGTGGGGCAGGATGGTCGGATGCGTATGGGCAGGTGGAGGAGGCGAGGGGAGCCATGGCGGCGTCGGGAACTGGGCGGGGGAGGGGGAAGAAGGTGGCCGCAGCGGACGCGCTAGGGCTCACCGGAGCTCCGACGACCCCTAGCGCGCCCGTAGTGGGGAGTGGTGGTCCACGGGTCGGCGGGACCGTGTGGGCGCGCGGGGTGGTCAACACGCGGCTGGGTGCCGATCAGGGTGGCACGTAGTAAGACCTCATCTATGCTAGGATGCATGGGTCGCCGGGGCAGCGCGCAGGAGCAGTACTAGTCCACTTCGTGATTTAAGAAATGTCTGTAAAAAGTACATGCTGCTAGTCTGTTCTAAACTTAGTTCATTGAACTTGTTTTACATGAGTTTCATTCTTATTCAAAAATTTGTTTAAAATAATTTTTTTTTATTTTTTTATTAATAAAAGATTTTCAAGAATAATTTAAATTTAACTATATTTTTAAAAATAAGGCACGCTCGTACAATTTGAATTGAGCCAATCGTATAAGTCGATCTCCTGTTTCAAAAGTGCTAGCGTGTCACTTTGTCACAATTTCCAGTGCACCTGCCAACGAAGTCTCGTCACAGCATCGCAGAGCGAGATTTTCTATGTTGTTCATTCATCCACTGGGTGTACAGAAATGATACATGCAGGATTAATGTAGAGGCCGGCTTTTTCTAGTGCCTTCCGATCCTTCAATGACAGTAAAAGGTTGCATTGTTTATTTATTACCTTAGCTTGGACTGGATAAAAAGGAACTAGTTGTGAAAGAGAAATCCATAAGAGCAAGTGTTATAATAACGTCGATTTGTTGGCTGCAAGATCCTTTATAACCTTCTTTTAACCCCACCTATATAGTGGTGGTCAAGTATTTTACTATTAATACCCGATTCACTTATATCTCACCGAGTTTTTGGGTTCATGTGTCAAACCACTTGTAAGCTTATAGGCTACTTCTTCTCTCTAGTCATTTCTCTCCTCCATGTCAGCACTTCGCCGGTTGCAGCCTACTATAATACTTGCTCTAATCTCAGTTTAGTCGTAGATTCTCAGCACTAGTTCACTTGGGGAGATGCATGTGGCCACCAAGTAAGCTTTACTCGTACACCATTTAATAATTAAAAAGAAAGCAAAGTACGCCACATTTGTGCAACGGCGGCCTTTGCATGTCTTAATGCATCACCTTTATATATAGTTTCCATGCACTGCAAATATGTCTCATATATGGCAGAGCTTAATATAATCTCGGTCCGCTTGCACGTGTAATAATTAAGCATCAGTCGCTTTATTAGCATCTCTCTTCTAGTTATACCATCTTGCAGATCCACACATGCCACTACTCAAACTCAAAGCGGCCTATGGAAGTGATCAAATTTAGAGATCATAGAAAAATTGGTCCAATGGGGAATTGAAGTAAGAGGGAAATGAAAAACATGTGTTTATCTATGATGACTACTACACCATGAATTTGATATTTTTTATGAACAAAGGAAAATAGCACTATTGCATCATTCATTTTCCATAGAGAAACTTCAAACCAGTTCACACACATATTCCTATAGTGGCGGAGCACTTATTATTACGAGACTTAGTATTTGTGCTGCAATATATATACACCACGATGATTCTGTGGCTATGGAATATCTTTGTTTTTGTCTCTTCTCATCCATTTATTTTAAATCTGGCCACGAGAATTAGCATTGTGCTGCCATATATACGGAATAGAGAAGATGCCGACGAAAATCATTCTATGATGGCAACATCATCTCCATCTTATATCACATTTCGAAAGAAAAGTCACCATATGTCGTCATGTCGATGAAGTTATTGACATCATAATTTACCCTAATACAGGAAAAAAGATAGAATGGAAAGAACTTAACCCTAAAGACTCATCTACTGATAAAAACTTACTAAAAACAATATATCTACTGAAGGGGGCCGGCGATGGCGCCTGACAAAAGGGGGCAACCCCGTGCCTCCCAAAGAACCGAGAAAAAGCATGTACAAGATGTCATTTCTCTTCCTCCTCTGAGCAAATACATGATATTATCTTTTATAATTGTTTAATTGATCAGTTCATAATTCGTCCGGCAGATAATACATATATCATGACGACCCTTGCATATATTTTTTTCTTTTCTCTAATTTTGGCTGCTGCATGCGTGCATGCCTTCCATTGGGTGAGACCCACGACGACCGGGACATACGTAAATTTTTCATGGCTGTTGAACACGAGCGCGGTATGTGGAAGAAGAAGGAGCCTTTTATCTGTATATCCCTAACAAAGTTGGCTGCTATCTTCGTGCCACTAAAAAGTTGGCTCATACCTATATGCCCAAGTCGAACTTTGTTTTACCCCACGCGCCACTCCGTCCTTATTCCGTCTGATTTCTGCCGTCTGGGTGCTCTTACATGTGGGTCCGAGTAGTGTGTATGTCCATCTTGCCCTTCTCTGTCTCTTTCTCTACACGGTGGGGCCCACATCTTCTTCTTCCTCAGTCGCATCTCCTGGAACATGGCCACTGTGGCCTCGTCGCTCCGCGCCCGACGCCGAGGAGGGAGCGGGAGGGAGTGGAGGCACGCGGGCGCTCCTTCCCCGGCAGCGCCATCCTCCACCCCGTGCGTGGCCTCCCCAAACCCGGCGGCAACTTGAGGTGGAGCTCACCGTGGCGGAGCTCGGCCGCCGGTGCCCCTACCCAACCCCCACTGGCGCACCCAGCTCCGCCCTTGCTCCCGTGCAACACCCTGAGTTTTGCATTATTATAAAATTCACTAAAAATTTAAACTTTTTAAAACTTCCCAACAAATTTAAACTGATTAGTTTATTTCCGGCAAAACCAACCTTTTATAAATAAAATGTTTTTCAAAACCTTGCATTAAACTGCACCATATAGAAATTAGGTTGCACGCTTGTTTGATTGTTTGAATGCTTGGTTGGCTATATGCCCTAGAATTTATTTTGACACTAAATAATATTTTCCTTGTCTGTATCCACTAAATAATCCTCATTGACTTTCTCCCAAATTTTCTCGTGCCATCCTCCACCAAATATCATCCTTGAACATTTCCTCAGTTATCAAGTTCACCACATATTCAATCCCCCTCAAATCCAATTCAAATTCACTCATGTGTGCTAGTTTATTTTCCGGAAAAACATGGGTATATATAATCCCCTTATCTTACGGGAGATGAAAAGAACATAAATACAAAGGTATATATGTGTATATATATGTAGAAGTATCCTTTCTCTATTCTCCACTCACGTGCAAGCCCAGCAAAGGCAGCAGCCGTGCCGTGCGTTGTCTTGCTCGTGTCGCATGGATGCATGTCGTCTTGCTTCCGTGAGTTCCGTTGACAACGCACAGCACGAGATTAAATTAGCTGCCCTGTGCTGGCCACCGGCAACGAGTTCTTGGCCAGATATTTTGCCACCGTGTGTCTTCTTCCTGGAGCACGTGAAGCACGCTAGCATGGGTAACCCAGCGCCCCGTCTGGCCGTCTCTCGTCGCTGTACCTGCTGCCGTGTCCCATCAAGCTCGCCAACAAGCGCCAGCACAAGCACGGCGTGTGCGCCACAAAAACAATACCACGCTGCCATGGCTGCCGGCAAAAATCTCCTCGGCCGGAGATATTTCCTCCGCCGACGCCAACCGCCTTACTGTGTGCACCGCCTTGCCTGCCTGCCATGGAGGCCGCCGGAGATATTTTCTCTCAGCCACCGCCTTACTTCACCTATAAAATGGCTGTCGAGCTTGCTGTCCGGACGACCGAGGTAGCCGAGCTAGAGTACGCGAAGGAGATGTCCAAGACGCCGGCCGAAGTCACTGCCCGGAATGAACTCTGTCCCCGCCGGCGTGACAATGCGAGCAGCACGACGGAGCTGAAGCTGTCGCCGTCTCACATGCACCGTGCGCAGGATCCACCGAGGCCCAACGCCGCTGTTGCCAAGGCCACCGCCGCGCCATAGACGCCACGGACCGAGCTGGAGCCATGGCCGGCACTGCCGCCGCCCAGCTACTGAAGGCTGACGCAGCTCATGGGCTACCGCGCGCAAGGACGACTCCGGAGCTAAGCACCATCGACGCCGTAGTCGCCACCGTGGTCTGCGAGAATGCCGCCGAGCACCACAAGCACTGCTCCAAAGCATCGTCGCCGGAGCTGCTGCCACACTCGGCCACGACGCCGTCTTGGACCTCGCAGCGAGCCGCCACCGTCGAACACCGTGCTCGCTCTGCTAGCCATACCGGAGCAGAGGACTGAGCCGCTGGGACCAATCTCCTATTGCCACTGCTCTGCTCCATCCTCCACGCTGCTCCACTCCACCTCTACTCTGCTCTGTTACTCCCTCTCTCTGTCTCGACATCGAACGGACGCACGAGGAGACGTGAACGCGACTCGAGCCTGGGTAGGTGACCACGTCACCCCAATCAATGGGGGCTACGCCATACCATCGTGCGGACCCCATGTGGCAGCCACAACCCCCCTACTCCTTCCTCTCTTGACAAGGGTGACGTCTGTGAACCAAACAGAGAGCTCACGGTCTCCATGACGTATGCAGTGCGTGCACCCCACTTGCAGCACAGTACCGCTGGCCAAGTTCAGCAAAGACGGACATACAACAAGCTCAACGGAGGAGAACGAGCCCTGCCTTCTCTATGGTTGTCTACACCGCTGACGGACAAGTCGAGCGTAAGCCCGCAGAGCTCCCTGCATTGCCGTGCGTGGCACCGACCTCGCCTTCCCGGCGAACGGAGTCGAACTCGCTGGAGTCGAAGCCACTGCTGCCTGGTCCAGTCACTGTAGCCGAGACTGCCGCCGCACGGTGTCAAGCTGCTTCTCCGCACACCACGCCCTCTGCTCTGTTTCCTTCCCGTCTCTCGCGACGTAGGAAACGGAGACGGAAGGTACCATCCGCGGCACAGAGAAAGCGAGCCGAATGAACATCATCATCTCAGGCTCGCCATGTCAAGAGAGCCGATGATCGAGCGACACATCATCCAAGTAGGAGCCGGCTGTGAGAGACATTCCCTGTAAACGGGGCATGCGTGAATCACGAAGGCGAGTTCGCTGCACAAATGAACTAGCCAGCAGGTTCATGGAATAGTGCCATGCCAGGCTCATGTCCGACTTGGAGAAGGTGCACGTTGGCAACTACGGCGAGGATAAAATACCCCACGTTCTACGTGCACCCGGAAGGAGATTTCCTATTCTATAAAGTTTCCAGAAAATTTCTAAATAAACTAGGTACACTTCATATCCTGCCTAGATATTTGTACATCATTTCCATTATTCTAATGTCTAAAATTAATTCTCAAGTTTATCATCCATATATTAATCCTTGCATATTCGTATCATCTTCATCCTAACTCCGAATCATTTGATCTGTCACCAAAATTCTTCTAAATTCAAACTCTAACTATTCATACCATTTGTTCTATTAATTGGTGCGATTTAAATTCTAGATTCGTTTTCTTGTGTTGTGCCTTCGTGCTTATCGATGCTAGGCAAAGCGTACCATAGAAGACGTGGAAACCCAGAGCACCCCTGAAGCACTGCTACACAAGGATGAAGGAGCCAGAAGCTTCGGAACCGAAACCTTGGATGTGCTCATCAACAAATAGAGGCAAGTCCTAATCCCCGCCTTTCCCTACATTATCATTTCCTTTAATTACTCCTCTTATGCCACCTCTACATTTGCTAGCCTCCACCATAAACCCACCATACCCTACCAATTACCAATCTTCATATATATATATATATATATATACTCTTTATATTCCTATTTATGAATTAATATTGAACTATGATGAATTATGAGTTTGCTTATGACAATATGTTTTATGAGAATGTATTGGTTACCTTGACAAGATATGAGAATGATAAATTTGACGATAATAACTATGAAACTTAAATTGGTAAAATTGGACTAAACCCGACAGGAGCGAGTGGGGGTAATTCATGTGGTATGAGTTACCTTGGCAGGATAGCCTGTGTGGGATCCTGTGGGAGATACTCCTCTCAGTCACATACGGACTAGTTCATTTGCCATCTCGCCTAGCCAGAATTTTCGTACAACCATATGTCTATATGGGTAGACTTGATCTCACACCCCGTTAGATAGAAGTATAATTTCCGCTAGGAGGCCAGAGTGGCAACTGACTAACAGAAGACGCGGCTGTTGTGTGATCTACCGTGGTCTGATCGGCATGGTTGCTTTGTGGTCTTCCATGTAAAATTTATTGTTGTGCCGTGTGCGAGCACCTTATTATTTAACTTGGATGCTATGTGATCATCCACCGGATGCTGTGTGATCATCCAACCACTCGATAATTTAGGATGTTGTGTGATCATCCTGATGCTTGTGGGTTCCCATCCATGAGTAGTCCATGGTGGAATTATATGGAAATCTAAGGTAGCGCCCTCTCGGGTATGAGGTCTCGTTAGGCCTGTTTAAACCATGACGATGGTGTCGACTACGCCTATCATGTGGAGAAATTTGTACACCTCTACAGAGTTTATTAATCCTATTCGAATAGCCACGTCCTTGGTAATAGACAACCGCTAGGATGAGGTCACAAATGATTAGGCTTCGACAACTATGATGGTCTGGTAAGAGTATTTTATGTTAAGGTAACCTATAATTAACCAGGAACTGATGAGGATGATGATACCCTACTAGGGCCCAACCTATAATTATAACTACTTCACCATAATACCTTTACCTCCACCTTTACCACTAACTACCTCCACATATATCCTTTCCACCTTTCACCACCCAAAGTTAGCGCTTGCTGAGTACCATATATACTCAATCCCCTCTATTCCATGTTTTTAGGAGTGAAGCTATAGATGAGCACACGAGGATGAAGTCGCGGAAGAATACGCAAGGATAGGACAACTGGAGCATACCTAATGATGGAGCCGTGCAGCTACATGAAGGAGTTACTCGAGGACTACCATGACTAAGACATGAAAATACGCTTAAGACTAGGGTTGCGTCCACACTTCATGTTGCCTGTAGGAATGGAACCACGACATCATAGGACAGCTGTAGTAGAAACTCTGATATATATTGTAAGGCCAATGGCCTAAGCTATATAAAAGCATATGAACCTTGTAATGTGCTTTTTCCTAAATTAATAAAAAGTATGGGTTTTTGATATCAATCTTTTCTCAATTGTGTGTATCACCTACTGATCCTGGGAGTGATATATGATGCACAGTGGACCCTAAAAATTAGGGGCCAACACCCCGCGCGTGGTGCATCGTGCCGCCGCTGCCGCCCCGTACCCACCCTCGAGCGGGCCATCCCGGCTCCGGCGTCGCGGCAGCCGCCTCGGGCGGGAGCCGGTACTCGCGCTCCGACTCGTGCACGGCTGACTCCACGGCGGCGAGCGGCTGCTCTGCCTCACTTCCCCCGCCCGCTCCAGCGAGCCTGCGTCTCAGCCCCGGTTAGGCCGCCCTCACCCGCCCCGCCGCAGCCGCCCCCACCGCTGGGGAGCCCTCTATGCCATGATCGCGCCCAGGGTTTCCCCCTCCACCGGCGAGCCCGCCCCCGACCGCAACACTCCGCGCCATGGCTGGCCCTACCCTGGCGGCGCGAGAGGTCCCGACGCTGGCTGCGGTTTGCGCGCTCGCAGGAGCAGCGGTGGCGGCTCTGTTTCCATCGGGAGGAAGAGATGGGGGGTGAGGGGCTGACTAGTGGGCCCAGCATATAAGTGATAGAGGGGAGAGAGCTGAGTTGGTCCAGGTCCAAGAGAAAGAAGGTTTGGGTCGCTGACAATCGGCCCCCACTATAGGGCAAAGAGGTCATTTTGTTTGTCTACTTGACACCGGCAGAGATGAAACTGGACGGAGTGGCGCGTGGGGTAAAACGAAGTTCGACTTGGGTACGTAGGTGTGAGCTAACTTTTTAGTAGAACGGAGGTAGCAACCAACTTTCTCAGGGATATACAGGTAAAAGGCAGCAACAGCCGCCGCCGCCGCTTGCACCAAAGCGTCACCGCGCGCTTTGGGCAACGGAATTCAATTCTCGGTTAGCGTCGCTTGCGCCTTACGCTTCTCGCTTTCTAATAATTGGACTTAATTTCTATCCGTTGATGCCGACATTCAAATTTGTCTTTATTTGTATGTTTCTTGTCTACTCCGTATTTCTAATTTTCTTGGTGGTATATGCTTCATGCCTTGCAGCTAAGAGCAAATTAATTCCACATTATTGGCAACACTGAAATTCAAGCAAGAACGTCCTCTTAAAGAAGCTTGTCATTGACACGCGCCCGACATGGAGACGCCTGATGCTGGTTCATCACTTCATCCCCTAGATGGGGATGGAAGTCGTGGCCACTTTGGCTTCCTATAGGCGATAGTTCCCTCTGTTCACTTGTCGCAAAATGTGTTTCCATGACAACACATGCAGACATGCTAGAGTCATGTAGAGATATATTGTTTTTTTTTTAGCAAACTGGAGGGGCCGTAGCCCCTACAGACATTTTATTCCAAATAAAAAGCAGACGATACAAAGAGGCAAAAGCCAAAAAGCCCGTTAGGGAACATAGAAAGAAACAAAAAAGAGAAGACTAAAAACAAGAAAAACTAAATGAAGGACTGGATCCATGCTTGCAGGTTTGGTTGAGTGTTTTCTTTTACTCTGTGTAGAGATATAGAGCATCTACAGACTTTCTTGTGATTGCTCGTCATGATCTTGATTGCTTACTGTGGTGTCCTTCGGTGACTCATTTTGCTTTTCTCAGCAGTGTCGCTCATCGTCCAGTTGCATTTTTTATGTAATTTCTTAATAATCAGATGAATTTTGTAGTGTGGTCCCTGTTAAATTTTCAAGGATTGTGCTACTCTTGGTAAGCAGACAATGCTTAATTTCTCTTTCTTTTAACGAAAAACTTTTCTGCTAGACACCATCACCAAGCCTTTCTTTTTGAAAACCTTGTCAAATTCTCTCTTCCCTATCGTCTCGCGCCGTCCTCGCGCGGGCGGCACGGGGCGAGCCCCAGCCGCCGCCGCCGTCCCCCTCCCCCACCCTCTTCTCCGCCTCGCCGCTGCCGGAGGGCGCCACCGGGAAGCCCAGGCGGCGCCCGAGGAGGGTGGCGGCAGGGCTTTCACCTCGGCATCGCACTTCCCCGGCGCGACGACGGAGGCGCGGTGCAGCGGGTCGACGACGGTGCTCGCCGGTGGGGAGCGGCACAGGCGGCGCTGGGGAGGGCGGATCTGGACCCCGTCCCCCTGGATCCGTCGCCTGGGCGGTGGCCGAATGCTCGGGGGACTCCAACGTGCGCGTCGCGGTGTTCTTTGATGTGGCCGCGGGCGCCAGCGCGTCCTCGCCGTGATGCTGCTCCTCTGGGGCGCTGGACCCCGGCTTCGGCTCCTGGGGGGCCGTGGTCGGTGGCTAGGCTAGCCTTTGCCCAGGCCCTCTCCTCCCGTGCCTGCGGTTGCGGTGTGGGGGGAGGGTCTCGGGTCGGCAGGGCTCCTTCCCCTCCTGTCGCGGGATTATGGGAAGTGGGTCTCGGTCGGCAGGCTCCGGCGCTCCTGGAGGACCCGTGCTGGGCACGGCTCGGTGGCAAGCTCATCTCCGGAGATCGAGAGCTGTTTTCTTCAGTGATGTCGTGGTGGCATGGCCGGGCGCGGGTTCAGCACGCTGGTGGTGCCATGGTGGTGCTACTAGCGGTGGCCGATCCAGGAGGAGGCCGCTCTTCTCCGTTTGGGTCTCGTCAGCGAGCCGGTGGTGCTGTTGCCCATCGGGTGCAGGGGGTAGCAGCGGGGTTCCCTCCCTCTCTGCTCACCCCCTGTTTTCTTCTTTGTGGTGGCCGTTTGCGGCGGCGGCTGGGGTTGTGCTGGCGGTCTTCGTCTATGCCGCCCCCTCCCCCATGTCCCCGTCTATCGTCGTGGCGCGGTTGTTATGAGGACGAAGGCCATGGTGTCCGCAGGGGTGCTGGTCCGGGGATTTGCCTTAGATCCGGTACCTTCGGGGTCGCAGTGGTTCAGCGACGGGAGCTCGGTCGGCGGCAGTGGCCGATGACGGCTACGGCTTCGGCAGGCGCATGGAGGACGTACTTGGTGGTGGGAGGCTGGTGTTCCACAGATGGTCAGGCGGGGTGCTGGAGCAGCTCTGCGGCTGCTCCCGTGGCCGGTGAGGCTTTCTTCTAGATGACCGGCAGCGACGACTTGATGGCTGGCGGGGACCTGAGATCTTGAACGACGCCTGTGCTGGGGTTTCTTTGGGCAAAAGCCTGGCGATGGCGACATTTGTGGGTGTCGTTCCCCTGTTGAGGGCGTCGTGTCCCCAGCACATTCCATGGGTGAGAACCCAGTCCTTCCGTGGACGGACAACGGCGGCGCTTGGGCATCGTAACCTTCTTGAAGGCGTCGTTGTGGAATTCGACTCGGCTAGGATGTCTTGGGCAATGATAGGTCGTCATTTTTGTAACATCCCGGCCCAAGACTTAATAGTATTAATAGGATACTCATACAAACAAGTTGTAACTTCTTTTTCGGAAGCTCATCGCTAAAGAACTCCAAGGTTAAGCGTGCTTGGCTTGGAGTAACTTAGGGATGGGTGACCGACCGGAAAGTCCTTCCTGAGTGTGCATGAGTGAGGACAAAGTGCGCAAAAAAGACTAGTTTTGGTCTGTGAGGGCAGTCTATGTCCTATATAAGCGGTTAGATGTAAGCAGGCCCGGCCTCGAGAAGGCGGGACATTAGAGTTTTTGCCATTGTGTTCGTGGTTGGTGCCAGTGATAGTGTAGGCGTAGTTAGTTTTTAGTTGCTTAGTTTTTTAGTGGTTTTGCTAGTCTTTAGTTGACTCAGTTGTGGAGTTCCTAGAGTAGTTTGAAGTGGAGGCTCGTGTCGACGACCCAATCCGACCGAGTTCTAGTGGTTAGAGGTTTGTGTCGATGTTCTAGTCCGACCAAGCGTGGAGTTGAGTTAAGTTGGCATTTTTTGTAGCGCGAGTTGAGTTGACTTGGTACCTAGGTGTGCAGACGGAGCAGGGTACCCTCCACAATTGTATATGTGGTTTTCGTCCAGTTTCTACTCAAAAACTGGACGGGGCACTTGCCTTCTTTTTTTTCTTTATTCGTTTAATAAAAATCGCGACAAAGCTTTTGTCATCTTTTGGAAAAAAAACCTTGTCAATTTGTTGGATCATCGTATTTTTGTTGTCGTCAGGAAGGTCAGACGGACGATGTCATCAGTGACAATGAGCGCATGGAGAGAGTAGTGGCCGCGCACGTTTTCATGTTCTTCTGTCGACGATCTTGTCGTTTTCGTTGGACTTAGCTCGATGATGATGATGATATGAAAAAATGTGCCACAAGACAATATTAACTACACCTAAAAGTCAAATCTTCGCTGGTTACACAAAATTCTGTTGTCTGAACAAGAAGTCTGAACAACATTTGTTTTGTTTTGTCTTGTGCGCGCGGTTGACCTGAAAAACCGACGATGATCGTTTCAGGTGATTTGTTTTATTATTTGTACGCAGCGAGATGATATGAAGCTGTGTTGCTTTGATTTGACGATCCACCTCATCAACATCTAAATAATTATTGCAGTATATTATCAGAGATCTATTGCCGTACTAACCAATACTATACATGCATCTGATTTGTTTAGCTACCCGGTTAAGCAACAATGCTAGATAGGAGGAGTTATGCTTTAGGTGCAGGTTCAGTGCATGCAACCTTTGACTCGGAAGTATGCACTGTCGATTGTCCATTTACATCAAATACAACAAACTAGAGTAGTTATTTTATCATTGCAAGTTAAATATAGCACAGATTACCTATCTTTTTTAAATTTATTTTTTTAACTGAGAAATTCTTTTACAAATAGTTTTGTTTGCCTTTTCTTTATTTTTTATAAATAGAAATAATTTTGTTTGCCTTTTTTTATCATAATTTTCTTTCTCCGTTCGCCTTCACTGCATCCATCAAGAAGAACCCTAGCTATAATCGATCAATTCCTTTCCTATCGTCACTTTTCTCATCTTTTCTTTTTCCCCCTACTTCTACCCCCGTGGTTCTGCAATTTTCTACTTAGACCATATCAAAGTGTCCTTTAGTTTTCTCTTATAGTGGGCTTAATTCTTAAATTTCGCTGTTATCTTTTGTCTGAGAGGACGTTGCTGACCCTAAACTAGCTGACAAGATACCAGCCCGCCCCCTCCCCTCCCCCACGTCGTCCCCCTGTAGGGCGACCCGGGGATGACCCACCCCGGCGCCGCCAAACTCTGCCCGCCACCGGCCTCCTCCGGCCGCCGTCGCCGCCGCTCCGGCTGGTGGTGGCGGCGGCCCGCCATGGGAGATCAAAAAGGCCCACCCATGGCACCTCCTCCTTCCTCCTCTCCCTCCCTCTCTATAGTTTTTCATCCGTGAAATAAATGACGATGACGAAGGTCGCCGGCGGCCCTGGCGCGGCAGATCCCGGCCGCTGGGGCCCGGATCCGGTGTCTCCCACCATAGATCTAGGTGTGCGCGGGGGTCCCCTGCTGGTGCCCGAAGGCGCGCGCCGCCCCCCGATGTCAGCCTCTGATGGTGCTGCTCGGCGGCTGCCCTGGCCGTGGCAGACCGGATCCGGCCTGGGAAGCCCGACGAGAGGTCCTTGGCCCCGGATCCACGGTCCTGCACCTGTCTGCGCACGCGGGCGTCTGTCGGCGGGAGCAGAGCTTGCAGCTGCCATCTCTGACTTCGCGAACACCTCCACGACGCGCCCGTCCATCTTGGCGACTCCCACCACAACCTCCGGCGGCCGGAGGCACCCGTGATGCAGCGGTGGAGCTCCAGGCGCGCGCGGGCGGTGTGCCCCCGCGCGGTGCGGTGCACCAGGGCTCCACGGCGTGGTGGTACTCCAGCACGAGAGGGAAAACGAGTTCTGGGTGAGGACCTGCTGCGAAGCGGGACGGGGTGCGCAGTTCGGCCGCGGGCATGCTGGTGGTAGGGCACTGTACCTGCGTTCTTCTTCGACTTTTCTCTGCAGGGACCCAACAGCGGCGTAGGCGCGTAGTTTGGTTGTGAGCTTGCCGGCAATGGAGCCGTGCGCCAGAGTGTCGTTGTGCCTTGGGCTCGCTCCTGGTTTCCGAGTCGATGAGCTATAGGCCATGGGAATGGGGAGACCAGGCGAAAGCTATGTATGACCGTGTCGGTGCGATCGACGGCAATAACACTGGTGCTGTTTACCTCCTTGGAGGCGTCGATGATGTAGTCCCCCACCCTATGAGCATAGTTTTGTCCCTCCCTCCGTGTGAAAACCCAACTCTAGCAATCTAGAGCCAACGGCTGCGGCGTTGTTGATGTCGTAACCCTTTTGAGGGGGCCATTGTGGAGTGCGGTTTCCAGCTCGATCCTGCCACGACCTTATGTCTCTCTCTGTTTTCTCCCCCTTGTGTTGTTGTTGTTGTTGATACCTCTTTGGGGAGGCTGGCCTGGCTGTCGGTCATGGCCGAACGTCCGACGAGTGTCCTCCTCTGGCGTCTCTGCTCCGTCGGCGCTCTCCTTGGTGGTGTCAGAAATCAAATGCCGGGTGGAGTTTCCACCGCTGCGGCCATTCCCCTCCAAGGATTCCTCCCCAAGGACGGCGTTGGATGGTTGTACATGGGCCTGGATGTGTTGGAGGATGCCATCATCAGTTCACAAGGGAGGTCGTCGTATCCGATGATCCTAGGTTTGCGTGTTCGACTCCACTCTTAGTCCCCATTCCATCTGTCGGCCCTCAAAGGGAGGGTGGCAGCGGAGCGGCGTAGCTACAGGGGTGGTTGTGGCAGAACCTCCTAAATCCTATGGCCCACACGCATGATTATTGTCTAAACAGACTCCAAATAACCATGAATGTGTTCCATAAAACTTAAAAGGTCTGTCGGGTAAATCCCGAATCATCCACGATTCTCCAAGCAGGATCAATCATTACAAAGAGATATTGCAGTGTTACAATAATTTTATATAAATAATATACATCAGAGTAAAAGAGCGAAAGGATTACAATAACATAAGTTTACAAATCTTTTACAAACCATAAGTTGGATTATTACAAACCATATAGCAGTGGAATAACGATATAACTTATTACATCAACCTTGTTTATATACTCTGCCCAAGAGCGAGATATCCTATTCGTCGTCACTTTCCTCGATGACGGTCATACAGCAGGATGCGAAACCTTCCTGCCCATGAGGCTCACCTGCAACAAGGTTTCAACAAACCCTGAGTACAAAAGTACTCAACAAGACTGACCCGACGAAAAAGAGGGGTGAAGACTCAGGAAATGCAGGCTAGAAGGACAAGGTAAGGCTTGCAGGGGATAAGAAATTTTGCAGAAAAGCTTGAAAGAAAAAAAAGCTGTTTTGTTCAAGATCAAATTACCTACCAACTTCCTTCTTAAACCTTACTCATTATTCAAGTTGTTACTACGACGATGAACACCGATCGAGTCTTCTTCTCCGAGAAGCACGGCGATTCGAATCCATTTTCATACCCAGCTGGACCTAGGTTACTGATATGCAGGAGACTCTAACTCCTAAGCATAGCAGGTGAACTGATATACCGGGATAACAACCGCAACCATATATCACCACATGATACACCTGAGCACTTCGACCCAGTGTACCGATATACATGGGAACTTAAACCCATAGTATAACACACTATGACATATGTGGGGTCTCTGGCCCACTATAAGTCAATCCATGATATACCCGGCTTCAACCATTAGTATATCACTTCATGCATGTGGATTTTCTAATTTCTCGATGTCACCAGTTCACCATCGACACGGGACCTAGGGCATCAACAGACGGAAACACTATAGAGGGACTCCGTTCCTAATGCAAGTTAACCGTCCAGACTCGATTTATTAACTAAAAGCATGATTCCAACAGATAAAACCAATCTCATCTTTTTCATTCTTTTACCTCTGAACACTTAATTAATTAAGCAGGGCTAAGCATTACTACGCATCTTTTAGAACAGGTAATAAGGAATTATGGGAGTAAGACAGGTAATGCAGTTGGTGGGTTTTCACTCAACTCCTATTACTTAATGCAACATATCATAACTGGAGCGGTAAAACTTTTATAAAAACAAAATAGGGTTTGAATGCATCCAGGGCTTGCTTTGGTATTCGGGGTAGATGGTCTCGAGTTCTAGATCAACTCCAATCTCCTGAGTCTGCTCTTCCTTCGGATCTGGGGTGACAACGTTAAACTCTCCGTTATCGGAAACTATACGATACAAGCATATGATTCAACATGATGGAATATTAGACATGATGCTCGATGGATGCATGATCAGATTAATGGCTTGAGTACAAATTTCCTTCACGGTAAAGTTGCAAGCCAACCAAAACATACTTACTAAGTTCATTAGGGTTAACTATATTATTTACGAAAGTTGTTAAACACAAGAAATAACGTTAATTAAGCCCTAATGACATGATCCAGGTAAGCGCAAACAATTAATTAAAGTGCCAAAGGTCATTAGGGTTAATGACCCAAGGTCATCAATCAATCCCAAAGTCAAACAATTCCTATAATGATTAACTTAATTAAAGGGGGTTAATTAATTATTTAAAAGCATAAAATAGAGGCCTAAAAATTAAATTTGTCTAATTAAGCTCAAAATTTTATTTTGGAAAGCTCTTGGCCTAATTAGATGGCAAAATAAATTTTAGAATTAAAATCCAATTATTTTATTTCTTAAAAATCATTGAAAGTCCATTTTTCAATTAAAAGGGCTAATTTTAACATATACAAAATTTACTCAAATTTGGCATTTCATATTTTTTCTAGGTAGGTGACATCATAAATAACACACACAAAAATTTTCATAATTTTTGGAGCTGTATATAAATTACTATAATTTTCTAAAGAAAATAGCATTTAAATTATTTTCTGAAAAAAGAAAAAGAAAAAGGAGCACAGTGCTCCCGCGCTGACCGACGGTCCACCGGCGGGTGACCGGCGATTACTCGCCGACGGCGAGGTCTCTGGCGACCGGACTTGAACCATCGGGCTCAGTTTGGCACGGGGAGTCGATCAGGGTGGTAAATGACACGGCGAGGTGGCGGCGGCACCCACGCCGGCGGCCATGGCGGCGCAGCGGAGCTCGGGTGCGGCGGCAGGGCTCACCGGAGCGATTTCCGGTGATGGCGAGGGCACAGGCAGGTGCAGGACATCGATGCGAACGCGTTGGGACAGAAAATGAAACCGGTTCTGGCCTCTAGCTCAAACGGCTACGCGCGCGGCGGAGCGGCAAGGTCACGCCGGCGGCGAGCTACGGTGACCGGCGTCTACGGTGCAAGGGAGGTAAAATTGAGGGCATGGACAGGTGCAGGAGCTCACCACGGGTCTAGTGCGCATGCTAATGAAGGCCCTGAGTGGTTGAACCGAGCTGTGGACGGCGGCGCTGATGGCGGCGGCGGCGCTCCGGTGGCAAGGACGGCGTTCCGGCGTTTCCTGTGCACCATCAGACCGACCAAGAGGCGCATAAGGGGCAGCGAAGCACGGAGAACATGATGGAAGGGTTAAAGATAAAATATTTTCCACCTTGGCGGCGGTGGACGGCGAGGAAGCTCGCGGCGGCTCGGCGACCGGTTGCGAGGAAGACGACGTCGCACGGGCGGCTCGGGCGGCGAGAGCGAGCACGAACTGGCTCAGAAGAAATGCAAGAACGTGGCGGAGCTTTTGGCAAGACGAAGCGGGCAGAGATGAAGCGACGGTGGCGAATTTTACCGGCGGAGCAAGGTCGTCGGCGGCGGCGAGAGAAAGAAGAAGAAGAAGTCGGCCACGGCTGACCTATTTATAGGGCAGGGGCGAGGTATGGACGGGCGACACGATGACGATGAAGCTTCGCGCGTCCTGGAGCATGCTGGCGGCTGTGCATGTGCAGCGGTGGACGGCGGCGCGGCTTGAGAAGCCGGCGATGGCGGCCGACGATGGGTCTCGGTGCTGTTCAAGAAAATTACAGAATTGCCACTCGTGTAAAATTATAAATTACTCCAAAATTTATATAAGAACTTGAAAATCTCCAAAAATAAAATTTGCATAAATTTTCTAGGGCTACACTTTTCATTTAACTAGCATCCTCAAATTCTATTTTAATTTTGAAATATGAATTCAAATTCAAAAAGGGAATAAAACCCTAGAAACAAACATTTGAAATTACTTTTGATTTTTCAATAAAACTTGAAAATATTCAAAACTATGAAATGTTTAAATTTTCAAACCAAACCTGTTTCATATACAAAATTTTCCAAAATTATGCATAATTTTTGAATTATGGTTTTAAAATCAAAAGGGGACAAATGCTGGAAAACTGTATTTTCAAATTTATTTGAAATTATTTTTGGAAACTTGAAAAACTTTGAATACCAACTTTGTATCTCTTGTCAAGATCTACAAATTATCTTTTTAGAGTATCCCCAAATTCCTTTTAAATTTTGAATTATAGAAAAGGGGATAAAACTAGATTTTGAAATAAGGGTTTTTGAAACCGAATTCAAACTCGATTTAGTTTCTAATTTAATTGATTGGTTATTAGTGATCACATACATCATCCAAGGACATTTTTCAGTCAATGACCTAATGACACCCTTGGTTGACCAAGTTGACTTTTGAAAAACCTTTTATAGCATTTCTAATTTGAATTTAAATTTAAATTGCAAGGCTTGGGAATAAGCTTTGAAACCCAAATTCAACTTCAAATATGGAAATAATTTTTAGGGTTGGACTTAGATTTATACACTATGCTTGACACTAGTGTAAACACAGTTTACACCTCAAGTACATAGAATATAAACTAAGTATTTGGGATGACATTCGAAAGTAGGGTTTTATTATTTCATGTGACAACACATTCAAGAAACACAATCAACCTATAAAACATAAACTTGTTTTAGTTAATGCACACCAAGGTTGACCTAATCATGAATGCGTTGCAGTGCATATGATGACATGGCAGGTTTTAGTTAATATAACACCAGAGGTGTTACAGTGGTGGAGGGCACAATGGCCATGGTGAAATCGGCGAGTATGCTGCTCGGTGGGGGGCGCACATTGATGTTCAGACTGCGTCTTTCGGCTTGTGTCTAGTTTTTCCTTTAGAGTTTGTTTAACTATTGTTGTTGGTGTTGTTGCTTTGTACTCTCTCTCCCCCTTTTGTACCTCTCCGAAAATTGTATGAGGATTGGCGCTTACACCCTTCCATCGTCGTGGGTTCACCCACGGGCACTTGTGGAATGAAAATACAGGTGGGGATCTTTTTGATCCCCCCGAAGTTCCCCTAAAAAAAATCTTAAATTTCTATGCGTCTCACAAATTATTCAGTTCCTTGATCCTCTTATATATTAATTTTTTTGTCATCTTTTATTACCTTCGCCTGTGAAACCATGCATAGTTGCCTTTTTCACGTTTAACCATCATCAAATTGATCATTGATCATAGCACTACGACACATGTCTGCTGGAGTCACTTCCACCTCAACTCCTCAAGAAGCCAAAGGCCGGTTAGGTCATCGTCCCGTCATATACATCATACCAATATCCATGAGCACCTCAGCACATGAGTAGTAGTAGTAGTATATATAGGATATTGAGAGAAAGAAATCAAGAATAAACTGGCCAAGTATAGTAGCTCGATCTAGACTGACCTATATTTATTGAACAGAGAGGGAGAAAAACTAAGACTCTAAGTCTTATTTAGACTCTAAGTCTATAATTTTCAAAATAATAAATGAGCTTAGACTCTATGAGAGTCTTGTATTGTGAGTGTCCTCAGACCTATCATCGATGACGCCCTAAGTTGGCCAAGAATATTCTTACTCACACCAATTTTTTTTAGAAAGGCCTACTCACACCAAATAACACAGTGCTTTATTTAGTTTATCGCCGCACATGCATGCATCGTCAACCATACATATACAGGGTACACAGGCCTACAGGGGCTACTCGATCTCTCCCTAGCTACTCTAGTCTTTGGTCTCTGTGTTGCTTCTTCCACCACGTCTTGCCTTGCTCGTCGTCCAATTCCATCTCCCAGCTGCTAGTCTCGTGTTGACGACGTCGATGACTATATATAGTCAATAGCGATGGGCCGATGGCGACCTAGATGCAAAGTGCAACGACGACTGTGTTGCGTGCTTTCCCAAGTTGGTTTTCTCTCATTTTGCGGAGATTTCACTGTTGCAGATATGATCGACAGTAATTAACATGACAGAGCTTTCCTAGCGGATTATTCAACTGGATTTGATTCTGTACGTTGTGTAGATAGATCGAGCCATCCATTATCATGCTACATTGATTGCATATTATGCAGGGGAGGTGCATATACAGGTGTTGGTTAATATCGTGACGTACGTAAAAATATTCTCTGAATCTCGATCTCATGATTCTTCTCTTCTTACCATACACACGTACAACCAATTGCGCCCTATAGTGTCGCGGTCATATCAGAACATACCTGACAAGTACAGACATATTAATACTTCATTCCATTTTTTATAATAATAAGACCTCTAGCATTTGAAAAATAATGCTTTAAACCTTATTTTAGAAGTTTCGACCTAAGATTTCTCTTTTTGCATAACCGAGGGCGTAGCACCAAGATCTAGGGCTCCAAGGTGGACACTGACAACGCTGGTGCCGAGCTGGGCGCCATGGACCAAAGCGTTGAGCTCTTGCCACATAGGTTATACGTTGAAACTCCACACCAAACTGTACCTCCAGGGTTGGTGCCAAAAGATGTGGCCAAAAGATGTGGCATCGAGATTTGTTACCTAGATGTCGGTGTTAACATTCAAATTTAGCCTATGCTGATTTTAGAATTGATTCATACGAGTTTTGGTCAAATCCAAGGAAAACTCTACAAAATGACATGTAATTGTATCATATTGGATTTTCAATAGGATAAGACCATATCTACTTCATATAAAATATAGGATATATGACCGATTGAGGTATATAACTAGATAGTCGAACTTTTATCAATATATATACCAACTTTTTACCCATTATCTCTTCCATGAGATTTGTGGGTGTCTAGCTAGGTGGCCTTGCTGATTCTAGGACAATCTTGATGTGTCCCTTCTCGCCAGGTCTTCCCAGGAGGTGTCATGAGTGTATCGGGCTGCATGTTAGGCCATATGCATCCTCAAAGGATGTATGGCATGGTTTGTTCCTTGATTTGCCGAAACGAGGTCCATCTCATAGAGAATCTTTTAGACATCCGCGTTGTTTGGTTGCATGATGTTTCACAGAGTCTGGCTGAACTTATGCAAAAAGGAGCTTTGGACATGCCTAGGCAGGAATGAGAATCGCCTATGTTTCGTTTCTTCTCAGCCTGGCCCAAGCCACACATACTATGCCCAACCTCATTGATTGTCCTCACATCCGGTAGTCCTTTGTTGGTGGCGTTGAATCCAAGCCACGTAGAGCTGGGGACGCTCCCAAGAAATGGATCAAACAGGAGGGGGTGATGTCACCGTGTATCCATATAGGGCAGTCTTATCAACTTTTGTGCATATAACCAAACACATCCGTCCCCTCCCTTGTCGCAGAGTACACATGTCACACTAATAGGCAACCTATTGTATATGAATATGGTGCCTATAGAATACAGTTTCGCTCATAGATAAATACAGAGTATACTGGGTACACATGCTATGTAGTTTCACGAATAGTGTCTTTCATGAGTACATATGTTGGTTTACAAAATAGGCAACCTTTCATAAATAGAAATCCTTTCACGGATACGTACATACATAGTATATAGTTTGAGGGGAAGGGCTTATATGTATAAAAATCAATGAAGGTTTATAAAATATCCTGCATGCTTACAACGAAAATATCCTGATAATAATAACTTGACATGGTCCGGCCAATTGATTGTACCACCTTTCTAAAAAGTACAATTTCTGCCTAGTACTGAATTAAACAGTTTTAGATCTAAATAATGTCTAGTTACCTGTTGATAGGTTTCATATGATTAAAATTTGTCAGAATTTTTTATAAATATGTTCCAGTAGACAGTTGTATTACAAATCCTAAATTATCATAATCAAACATATAGAAATCTGACATATTTAGTAGAAAAATTGTCGATATGCGTATATATAACAAAAATCTTTAAATTTGACCAAGTTTGTAAAAAAATATAGATTTAATAAAGTTTGTAAAATATTCATAGTACCAAATAAGGTCATTAGATTTATATATCTTTGAACATTTTGCATAAACTTATTCGATGTCATAAATATTATTGATATATTTTTCATATAAATTTAGTTAAACTTCATATAGTTTAGCTGAAAACAGTATAGTAGCATTTTATTTCGGACCGAGGTACTACAGAAGCATATAGAAACGTGAATGAACGAAGAAGAAGAAGAAGAAAAAAAAGAGTACTTAAACAGAGATGGAACAGTTGCAAATGGTTTGGTAATTTCAACGCGAGCAGTCCGTGCCAAGACCTCTTCGCCGTCACTATGGTCCAGATACGACCTGCCGGGGCCCCCGGGTCAACGGACGGACCGGCAGCTTAGCTTGAGCATCACGGCCTCCTGCTGCTGTCTGCCTGCACTTTCTTCCTCCATTCGACCCGGCCGGCCGGCCGGAAGCCGGATTCATGGCGCCATGGCTGTCCATGTCTCATTCGCATCCGGTCCGTAGCAAAGTCTCCAGGTCCAAGGCACGCATCAGCGATTCAGCTGAGCCACACAGTGGCGCGGCGCGGCGCGGCGGCAGCCTCTCCTCCATTCCGTTCCGTTCACCGGAGGGACCTCATCATAATTCATACGTTAAGTAGAAAAATGTGAAATATCAAATTTATTTCGCCTCCGGTCAATTGGGATTTTTTGTACGAGAGGTGCAGGATTTATATTACCCTGATGAGAAAACTGAAAACTTGCCTCTGATGATTCAATTCCCTACGTTGTCCACTGTTCATCAGATTGTTCGTCATAAGACCCGTAGAATAGGAAGCAAACTCCGGGGTCTTTTTTCAGCCCATAGAGAAATATTGTAGCAAAATTCATGAATAAATTCGTAAATATTCTGTTGTTCATATAAACTGATTGATTATAGAAATCGGGATACGTGAGCGGGACGAGCCTTCCGGTTGCGATCACGTGCCTGCACTGCTCTGACGTCCGCGTCACTGACCGCCGGCGTCGCCGCGCACTGCTCCACCTCTGACACCTCTCTCTCTCTCTCCACTTGCACGCCCCATTCTGCAGATGCAGGCACGCAGCAGCCACACAGTCCTGACCTCTATATATACGGCCACCGAGGGCGAATTTTTTTTATTTTTAACTTTTTTTAAAAGTATTTACAAAAATGACCGCGAATTAAATTTTTTTAAAAACTAACCGCTTTGACGGCGCCACCATCCCTGGCACCGTATTTCCACACTGCGGCGCCATGCATGGTGGCGCCACAGAGTGTGACGTGGCGGCTTTCGGCCCGCGGCCTGGCCCACCCTGTGGCGCCACCATAAATGGCACCGAAGTGTGGCGCCACGGATCACGGCGCCACACTGTGGCGCCACAGATCATGACGCCACAGGTTATGGCCCAGCCTGGCCCATCTTCATTCTCTTTTCCTTGCCTTCCCTTTTTCCAATTCCGCATCCCGCCCGTGTGACGCGCCGCCGCTGCCGCCTGTGTCACGCGCCGCCGCCCCCGCCGCCCGTCTCCTCCACGGCATCGGCGGTCCTCCACCACCTCCTGTACCTCCCGAACCGCAGCGCCTCCGCCTCCTCCGGCGCCGCCCCCTCCAACACCTCAAGTTCCCCTTCGCCGGCCGTTGGAGGGGGCGGGGCACCTCACCGCCGGGCCCTCTTGGGCCGGGCAGCCACCCGCTGCTGATGGACAGTGCTGCCGGCGGCCACATCATCAAGTCCACTTTGGGTCTTCAAGGTATACTATACCTGCAAATTAGTTGTTGACCTATCTACATTTTTGTGAGTAAATTAGTTTGAAATTAGTTGCTGATTTATAATTACAAATTAGTTTTACCTATGTAGTTAGTGTAGCTATTTTAGTGATTGTAGCTAGTTAGTGTAGGTAGTTAGTGATTGTAGTTAGAATACATAGTTAGTGATGGTTTATTGCTGTAATGCCTTTGTAGATGGATTGTTGTGTCCGGATTTTTTACGGAGGAATTGTTAGGCCGGAAGATGGTATGTTTGAGGGCATGTGTGAAGAAATGGAATGGTTTGATGAACCTCCTAGTTTTGACGGCCTTTTGGTTCGTTTGGAAGCCAAGTTTGACAGTGAATTCACACTCAACGGGAGGATTGATAGTGGGAAGACTAGGGCACACTATGTCATGATGCCCTTGCGCAACCCTACTGACTGGTCGCGTTACCACAGACTGCTCCAAGGATCCAATATGTCCATGCCTGAGGTTGTGGTGGAGAATAGGTACAGGAGGGAGGATGATGAGGACTTGTCGTATAATGACGGTGGTGGATACAATGAAGAAGAAGGTGGGGTACAAGGCGAAGGAACTCAAGATGAAGGTCATTTGACGTAGGAGCACTATCATTCAAACCTAGAGGGACGTATTGGCAATGACGACTTTGATGTGAAGGAGTTTGCACGGGAAGAGGAGGAGGAGAGGGAGGACATGACGGTTGATGGGGTTAGCACAGATTCAGATGACTCAGATGATGAGAATGGTGCTACAGATGCAACGATAGCACCGGTGGGTCTGATGCCAACACCAGTTCCAGTTAAGGTACTTCATGCCATGCCGACGCAGGGCAGGCTAGTCCATGATTTTTCCGAGGAAGATAACCCTTATGATTCATTTGGTAGGATTAGCGAGGCAAGGCCGTACGTTCCACCGCCACTTACACACCGGCAGAGCTTATGCAGCTGAGGGGGAGGAACCCACCGATGAGTGACGTTCCTAATTAAAGAGATGTCAGCATGACACATTTGGCAGTTTGTGACACTGGGCTGCACATGTGTTCACCCTCATTGTATAACCATACAGACGGTGATATCCTTAGGAAGGGTATGGTATTCAGTACAATGGCAAAGATGAAGCTATTCCTTCAGGACTATGATGTGTACCACCATAGACCCTATTATGTCACTCATTCGGACCAGAAGGAGAGGTACCAAGTTGCATGTGTCATCTGGAGTTGTGATTGGAGGTTTCATGCAAGGAAGAGAAAGAGTGATGGCAAGTGGAAAGTAACCAAAGTGGTCCAACCCCACACGTGCATGACCAATGAGGCGAAGGATGTGCACCCGCAGCTCACTGCGCGCTACCTCTCCAGCCGTATATTGGTATGTTGATAAAGACAACAACGTTTCAGTGTCTTTGTTACGGCAACAAATATTCGATTTGACGAAGTATGAAGTAACATATGGAAAGGCTTGGCATGCTAATCAAATTGCCCTTGCCATCCGTTGGGGTAGCTGGGAGGAAGCATACAACAGGGTTCCTTGAATATTATGTGCAATGAGGCACTACAACCCTGGCATGAGATGGTTTATAGACACAGGAGGGATGTATCTGCAGAACATTCAGCGGCATGTCCTGTTTCGTGTGTTCTGGTTTTTTGCGCAGACCCAACATGCATTCCAGTATTGTCGCCCAGTGATTCTTGTTGATGGCACTTTTCTTACAGGAAAGTACAGGGGAACTTTGATGATGGATGCAGCTGTTGACCCAGAGAAGCAGATAGTGTCCATTGCATATGCTTTGGCAGAGCAGGAGAACAATGATTCCTGGTCATGGTTCATGCGGTTGCTCCGTATGAAAGTGCTTGGTAATGATCGACAAATTTGTTTGATCTCGGACCGGCACCCGAGGATCATTAATGCTGCAGCACAACAAATCGAAGGGTATTATCCTCTTGTACACAGATGGTGCTCGCGTCATTTTGCTGCTAATTTAGGCATAAGCAGAGGAAGGCAGAAGTTTGTGACATGGTAAAGAATCTATGTTATGTATGAACAGAACACGAGTTCAAAGAGAAATTGACAGAGTTGCAGAAGGTGTTGAACGATAGGGGTGAAATGGATAAAAAAGCAGTTGGAACAGAAGGAGAAGTGGGCATTAGCATATGACGAGGGGGGTTTCAGGTATGGCATCATGACCACCAATGCATCGGAGTCTTTCAACTGTGTCTTCGTAGGAGTGCGAGTGTTGCCCATGTCTGGAATCATTAAGTACTCCTTCACGAAGTGCAAAGAGAGATATGAATGAGCTTGGCAAGTTTGGGAGAGCCGCACAAGAATATATGCACGAGGCAGAATTAATGGCTAACGATCAAATAGCTGAAACATATGGTCCAAGGTGTGATGTCTACAGTGTTAAAGGTAAGGGTGGCACAAGGTTGGGGGGAACAATATGGTGGTCAAAACTACCGAGTCGATCTTCGAAAGTTGAGTGCACGTGTAATGTCCCTCAGATCATGCATGCCCCTTGCTCCCACATGATCACGGCCTGCAAGAAGATTGGATATGATTGGACAGTCCCTCCATTTATGTCACCCTTGTACTTTCGTTCTAACACTTTGTCGATCTGGAGTTTTCCCTTCGAGCCATACCTTGACCCGACGCAGTGGCCCGAATACTATGGTGAGAACTACGCGCCACATCCTGACTTGAAGAAGGTAGGGAAGGGTAGGAGAAAGAAGAAGCGACTCAAGGGCGACATGGACGCTATGAGAGGATACGACCGAGACATGTATGGAGGGGGAATGTTCGATGAGACCCGTAGCAGGAATCTTTGCTAGATTTGCCATCAACCGGGTCATAATGCTAGTAGGCATAGAAGACAAGCCCAGCAGGTTGTTAGTACTCTTATTTTTGTTGTAGTACTTGTTTTTCATATTTTTGTTAAAGTTATTTGCATTTAAATTTTATTTGTCATATTTAATTCCTGTACCATAATTTTTTTAACATGTGTGCTAACACTTTGTTTTCATACTTGAAACAGGATGGCTCCTCGGCAGATCCGTCACACCTAGCACCCACAGTACAGCATCCTTGAAGTGGAGTACGACAAGAAGCACCGGGCACATTATTTGAGCGACGAGAAGGAAAACCTTACTCCTTTGCGGCTGCGCACACACAGCAGACAGCTCAAGTGGAGCGAGCACTACGCGCCATTCATACGACGTGCTGGCTTCCTAGAGCTTGTTCGCGTTGTGAACAAGGGTCTTCCACCCCTAAACCCCACACTGCTTAGTGCAGCTGTCGACAGGTGGCTTGTTGTTTCCTTCCATTCCTGTTGTAAACTTGTTGTTTCAGTTGCTGACTTTCATTCTACTACCGTTGTTCAATAATGCAGATGGAGGCCAGAGATGCACACGTTTCACCTACCCTGTGGCGAGATGACCATGACCTTGGAGGACATGAAGGCTATCTTTAGCCTTCCGTTGGGGGGACATCCAGTGATCGGTCGCGTCGACAATGACAACTGGAGGAAGACTGTGTTTTGGTTTTGTGGCCTCATGCCTGATAAAACATGAGCAATTGGCCCTACCTCTTTTAATACTTGTTACAGTTTTGCAACTCTTTTTCATCTCATCATTGCTAATGTATTTTAGGAGGACTTCTGGTGTCACATCGAACTGGATCTGCGAGAACTTAAAAAAATTGCCTAAACACCCTACGGATGCTGAGAAGGACTTGCACGCTAGAGTTTGGTTGTGGCACTTCCTTGGTTCTTTCTTTTTCCCCGACGGGTCGGGCAACATGATCAGTTGGATGTTTCTTGAGATACTTAGCCAGTCATGGGAGAACATTGCATTGTACAGCTGGGGCAGCGCTGTTTTGGCATGGATGTACAGGCAGTTGTGCGACGCTTCTTGCCGCACCATAGATAACGCGAATTTTGGGGGTTGTGCCTACCTATTGCAGATCTGGTGTTGGAAAGATGGCCCATTGGGTGGCCATCTCGCCCTCTACTTGACCCTGATGACCCTGTCAGCTATCATTTGCCTGTAAGTACAATTGTGCGTTTCATTGTTTAAAGGACTTATACAAGATGCAGGAACAATATATAAATTGATGTCTTTTGTAATGCAGGAGTGGGATGGAATAGATACAAGGCCGACTGGTTCGTTCCTCTAGAGCCATGCGGAGCAGGTCACAGGAAGATTAGATTGAAAGTACATGGAGTACTCGAACGCCTTAGACCTCCTGTCACAGTTCCAGGTAACCTGTGTAAATGGTCACACTAAGTCAGATTTTTTATTGAGAATCTTACTCAATCTTGAAACTTTCAGGTGGTTTGGCGCCCTTGGGATGATCCAGATCTAGAGGGGTACCTTAGTGAAACCTGTTGGGAGGAGTCTGACGAGTACCACTGCGATGTTCCCCTAATTTTCTATCACATGGTCGAAATGCACTACCCAGTGAGGGTTCGCAGGCAGTTTGGATGTGGAATAGGAAGCACGATGCCACCGCTTTACTCCACCTACCCCCAATTGCATGGGTGAGTTTCTATTTAATAGGTTGTCACATTTGTGTTTGTTCAATGAAACTAATTACTTCCTTGTTGCAGCATTGACCGCAAGAAGAGCTACACAGAGAAGCACTGGACCGAGATGCATGCAGAGTGGATCCACCGATGGGAGAACAGGCTGAAGGTAGCACTCAACAGTGGTCCTAACTTTAACCAGGAACAGTACAACGAGTACTTACGGTGGCTTCAGAGGACCACCAGGGTACATATTAGTGGTCCATACACCGACCTTGGAATTGACACCCACTCTAGGGAAGACATCATTGAGGATGAGTACGATGCAGCCACTAGGGAAGAGACACAGCCACAGACAGGACCCTATCGCATATGTGGTACGAAACTTGAATGCGCCAAAACCATTTCTCATTTACTACAAGTACATTAATTGTTCCAACCTTTTCTTCAATCTAGTCCACAAAATTGACAAAGATGTCCAATGAAGTGGCGGTACAACTTCACAGATCAAGAGGCGGGGAAATAGGACCACTTCAGGCTTTTGTGGAGATACGCAGGAAGCTTCAACCACAACAAAAACTTACTTTGTGGTTCATGTAAACTAACTTGCTTATGACGATTGTGAATGTAGAGGGTTCGCAGGGGCTGCAAGAAGCTAGCTCAAAGGTTGTCCTGCATGGACACTTCGTGGGAGCTGGACGAGTTTGAAGAACCAACTGGCGAGACCTCCACCGTGCGTACACCACCTGCCCCCTCCGGAGTGAGGACAGCCACTGCTCACGATTCAAACGTGGAGTACACAGACGAAGATGAGGACCATGCCTTGGGATACAACATTCATCGCTACAACAACGTGAGGGGCAAAGACTTTGATTGGTCGTGGGAGGAGGTTGGACCGTCTCAACTACGAGATGCCCCTCCTCCTACATAGGGAGACGATCAGGTATGAAGAAGCCACAATTTCTTAATATGTAAAACTACATGGTACCTTTGCTAGAATGTAACCAAAATGAGGACTATGTGTTCATTGCAGGGAACAAGCAGCACCCAGCAGGAAGACCAGCCATGGATGACCCACCGATGCGACCGCTCTAACGTTGGATACACTCCAAACATCTTGGCCACCCATCCGAAGAGAGTTAGGAGGCCGAGGAAACCTTACACTCCTGGAACGTAGTGTTCAGGGCACTGGTAGTTGGATTGTAGAACTTGTAATGGCACCTACTAGTTGGATTGTTGAACCGCTAATGTCATGTACTCATGGATTGTTGAACTTGTAATGACTAGTTGGATGGTTGAACTAGTTGGGTTGTTGAACCGCTAATGTCAAGACTTAGTGTTTGTTGAACATGTCTATCTAGTCCTGTGGAGGCATAGCTTTGTTATTGGGTACATGCACTGGCGGAGCTACGTTAAGGCGAAACTGGACACAAACAAGTTAGACTGGGCTTGTCCGATGGGGCGCCAGGCCTGTGGCGCCATGGCTGGGGGCGCCACAGGTTGTGGCGCCATGGCTGGTGGCGCCATAGCTTGTGGCGCCATGGATGGTGGCACCAGAAGGCGAAACTGCTATCAGAATTTCGTCGGTCCTGCAAGATTGTTTGTTACATGATTGTTTCACAAATTCAACTATTTAGGTCATATACTTCAGCCCTGGTAGGAATCCAATACGTAGTTACAACAATAATGGAATCTAGGCTTTTCTAAGATGTTACAAATAGCCTTTTCAGTGAGTGCAGTAAACTTAGCCTTTTCAGGTTACCAGTACTCTCCGTCCTTTTCAGTCTGGGCTGGATTAGACTTCACAGCGAGAGAATCTAACCTTTGCAGTGGCCTTCGCTATAGCCTTTTCAGTCGCATTTACACCATGTTACAACGGCCACAATACCTCTCCACCTATATATATGTATGCATACATTGAAGCAGGATCATCACACACATAGCCATGTCTGGAGGTTCGTCTAGTGGTAGAGGGAAGGGGAAGGAAAAGGGAAATCCAAGTCCATGGGAGGTAGATCCCAATGCATGCTTGGGAGGGGGGTTTGGTCCACACGTATTTAGTGAATCAATAGAGCGCTTCCCAGTTGAGACTAAGGAAGATTTTAGCAGAGAAAATCCACTCCAAAACTACTGCAAGAAGAGGGAACCTTGGCCAAAATGTAGGCACGGTGAGGACTGCTTTGTGCAGATGTGCACCGAGGGCGACGAAGCAGGCCGCCGTTTCTACAGATGCCCGCGAGCTTGGGTAATTTCTATTTCTTAATTTTTTGTTAAATATGTTTCTCGCTTCAACAATGTCTATCAAAAACACACTCTTTGTACAGCTCTGACTCAAAGGAAAACTGTGGGTTCACTAGGTGGGTCGATCCTCGTCCACTTTTTCCACATCAGGAGTACATCAACTACCTCCATGATCGTATCTTCGATCTAGAAAGGGAGGTTAGCAAGGACTTGAAGAACTATGAAGAGGATGACAACAGCATTGGTGGAGACTCACAGGAGGTTCCATGCACTGTTCCATACTGTTGCTGCCCTTGTCACAAGAACAAGGGGCCATCGTCCCCACCGCCTCCACCGCCCCCACCAACCCTAGGTGCATACTGTGGAGAAGGATCGACGCGGTTCAACATGTGGGAGCACTACTAGGTCATGCCAGGTCGTGTGCTTCGCGTTTGTTTAAATTACCTAAGGCATGTTAGGTTTAGTGTAGGACATTGCTACCCTTGTTTGGTACATGTTCTCACATGCCAACACATGTGCTTCGTGTTTGTTTAAATTACCTAAGGCATGTTAGGTTTAGTGCAGGACCTATGTACCCTGGTTTGGTACATATTTCGACATGCTAGTTCATGTGTTTGTGCGTGTCTAAGTATGTAATCCACTACTCTATTGGTTTTACTTTGCAACAAATCAACTCCATAATATAATCAACATGGTGCATAAAAATAGATAGAAGTCCAAGACTACCAAATAGTGCACATCACAGAGATCATAGGAGTCCAAGACTACCACATAGATAAGGAAGTACATGGCATAAGTGCATCTGAAGAATACATGCAGTGCATGGCAACATAATTAAAAAGTCTAAGGCTACACGACATTGCTCATGAATAAATGAGTCCAAGACTACAAGACATTAAACAACAAGAGGCCGTATGGCTACTGAGTGCAATGAGGCCACTTTCCCTTCCTCTGCGCGTCGGGATTCTCCTCCAACGCTGCCTTTGCACGGCGCACACGCTTAAGTTTCTTCTCCTTCTCCGCCCTAAACTCAGCATCAAGCCTCCTTTCCTCCTCTTCCTTGCGCTCCTTCTCTAGAGCCTCCTCTCACGTCTCACCTTTAGCTTTGCATCAAACTCCATCAGGTGCTTCAGTACCCCTTTGTTCATCTCACTAATCTCAGTGTCAATCTGCTCGAAATCACACGGTGGAGTCTGCAACAATGACAATAGTTACTCAAAACAATTCATGCAATATGCCCCATAACTAAATAAATTAAAACACAACAAATCATGACTCACACATAATTTGTTGCGCCGCATTTTCTCAGTGACCCGAAATGCAAAATTGTCTCACATCCAATACCTCTGGTGATAGGTCTCATAATCTTCAGATATGTCTACTTTGCAAGGATTGCCACAATAGCACATGGGTACTGGAACACCTTCAGGGAGCGGGTGAATGACCCAAGGATCGGGTTGACGATAGCTACAATTCAAGAAATATGTTTTTAATAAGTAAACTAAAAAACAACAACTAAGACCATAAATTCTAGAGTTTTCTACATGTTGCAAAAAAAAGATTACAAATAGGGATTACCTTGTGTAACTAGCTTTAGCCTTACCACGCCTTGGCATCCTACCAAGTCATACAATAATAAAATTTAACAACCACACAAACAAGGCAATATCATCTCTAGGGTTACAAAATAAACAAAATATACACCAAATTTGAGCATAAAAATGGATAAGAGGAATAAGACTACTTTGCTTGCGAAGATGAATGGATTAAATTCGAATTTCTAAGGTCAAAATCGTCGAATCAGGAGTTTGAGTTCGGGGCGGAGAGAAGAACCCGAGAGATATGAGGGAAGAATGTAAGAAGAGAGAAGAAAGAAAGGGTGGCCGGTTGCCTATACGCACACTGTGGCGCCATACATGGTGGCGCCAACCCGCAGCAGCGCCCTGGCCCACCCTGTGGCGCCACCATGTATGGCGCCACAGTGTGGAAATACGGCGCCACGGACGGTGACGCCGCCAAAACGGTTACTTTTAAAAAATAAAAATTTTCGCAGTCATTTTTAAAAATACTTTAAAAAAGTTTAAAAATAAAAAAAAGAGGTTGGCTGCACATCCACTCACGTCACGACTCACGAGGCAGCGGCTGCTGCTTAACGTGTACGTAGTCGGCTCCTCCTGCTGCGACGCGAGCTGAGCTGCCATGACCACCAGCGAGAGCGTCCAGATGGCGGCGACGCGCGACGGCGTCGCCAGTAGGGCGCGCCCGTCGCTGGAGCCGATCCGGCTCCCGCTGCCGCCGGCGCGGGCCGCCTTCGTCGTCGACGGTGGCCGCGCTTATTCCCCCGTGGCTGCTGCTGCTGCTGCCAGGACGGCTGAGGCGACCGAGACCCCGTACTCCGTCGCCTTCAGCGTGCCAGCGTCGCCGTCAGGGATGCAACTCGGTGCGTGCGCGTCCATCCGTAGCGTGGCGCCGCCGACGCCGACTGCAGAGCACCAGAACGCGCTGCCACAGCTGCTGATCCAGGCGCGGTATCACTCGCAGCCGGCGCTGAGGATTCGGACCGAGGAGCCGCCGCCGGCGCTGCAGTGGGTGCGCACCGTGTCGCGCAGCGACAGCCCGCGGGACCGCCGCTTCGACAAATTCAAGACCTTGTCCGGTCGCCTGGAGCGGCAGCTATCTAACCTCCGCGGGGTGGCCGTCGACATCGAGCCCGCCGCCACCGACTCGACCTCCAGCTCAAACAGGATGATCTCCGAGGAGGAGCTGGCGGACACCGACGACGACGACGGCGAGGTGCCCACCGCGGACCGCTACTTCGCCGCCCTGGAGGGCCCCGAGCTCGAGACCCTGAGACCAACAGAGGTGTCGGCGCTGCCGGAGGACGAGACGTGGCCGTTCCTGCTGCGGTTCCCGATCAACGCATTCGGGATGTGCCTGGGCGTGAGCAGCCAGGCCATGCTATGGAAGACGCTGCAGTCGGAGCCGTGGACGGCGTTCCTGCACATGAGCCCCGCCATGAACCACGCGTTCTGGTGGGTTTCCGTGTCGCTCATGGCGATCGTCTCCGCCATCTACCTCCTCAAGGTCGTCTTCTACTTCGAGGCGGTGCGGCGCGAGTTCCACCACCCGATCCGCGTCAACTTCTTCTTCGCGCCGTGGATCGCCTGCCTCTTCCTCGTCAAGGGCGTGCCGCAGCCGGTGACGGACGTCCACCACGAGGTGTGGTACATCCTCATGGCGCCCATCCTGCTCCTGGACCTCAAGATCTACGGCCAGTGGATGTCCGGCGGCGAACGCCGGCTGTCCAAGGTGGCCAACCCGAGCAACCACCTCGCCGTCGTGGGGAACCTCGTCTTCTCTTTTCTTCGTTCTTGACTCACGTGACGATACACGTGAAGTATTATGTATATATATACAACACATGCATGTACTGAACGTGTACATCTATATAATTGTCTTCTCTTCTCTTCTTACACACGTGATGTATACAGGTGGTGCGCATCAACCTGTTCAGGGGCGTCCGCTTCTCGCTGGCGTGGTGGGCGTACACATTCCCGATGACGAGCGTGGCCATCGCCACGGCGGTGTACGCGTCGGCGGTGACCAACGTGCTCACCCGGGCGATGGCCGTGGGGCTGTCCAGGGTGGCGTCCGTCACCGTCGCCGGCGTGCTGGTGACCACTGTGTACCGCGCGTTCGTGCGCAAGGACCTGTTCCCCAACGACGTGTCCATCGCCGTTACGCAGCGGCCCAAGGCCAAGTTCGGTAAGATCCTCGCGCACATCCGCGCCTCGGGCGACGGCGTCAAGGACCTCGTCTTCGCTGTCTCGAGGCACGGCGGCGGCGGCTCCTCCGGATCCGAGACGAACAGCGCCAGCCAGCCGACGTCGCCCATGGCGCGTGGCCGCCGCAGAGCAGAGCCGTAGGCCACTGCTGCACCAAACAATTCTTATAGCTCGTCTACTTGTCTGTACAGGCTTCAGATAGACTAGCAGTAGGTCTTGAATTTTCCATGAATCCGTGCAGTAGCCGGCAGCAGAGATTCGCTGCACGTCTCTGCACCTGCACTACACGTTGATGTACCTCCTGCCGGGATTGGCAACGATAAGCGTGCGTCCTTTGAGCGATTGCCATGACAAGGATGCAATAGCGGGATGACACTAGTTCAATTGTTTCTTTTTATTGAAGTATATATCTTACTGAACCTTTGTATGTTCACAAATCATGACTGCTTTAACATAAATATATATTGTAGAATATATATCATCCACTGAGGAATGTGTAAATCTTGGGACACTGTGCTGTGTTTGTCATTCTCGTTACAAACATCACACATGTATCTTGCCGGCCTTGCCGATGCATGCTTGGCTTATTGCTATTTTTTTTAGATCAAAGGCTTATTGCTATTTTGGCAACCACGTGGTTTGTTGTTGTTGCTAAACTTCAAATTATTCCTTCTATAAGTAACTCATTGCCTTGGCAATGCTTGGGATAGACTAAAATGCCAAGCTACAGTAATGCTTGGATGCAAAGACTTGTATGGGGATGTTTGGATCCATTGCCATGTGCTGAAGTTTTTAGGGTCTTCTTTGATCCTAAAGTTTTTAGCACTCCTTTATGCTTTAGGATAGTTTTGTTCCTTTTAGCACTACTATTTAGATCCCGATACCCAAAAAAAATGCTAAAAGTGAAGTGTTAAAGTTTAGCGTTGAGATTTATGCAGAGCCTAAATCATCTAGCCTTTGCATAATTTAGACCTAGTTTGGCATGGATCCAAAAGACTCTGGCTCTTTGCTATAGTGTGCACAAAAGAACTAGAACCGGTGAAGCTTCATTGAGAAGAGGGAAAAAACTGACTCCTTGTTACAGTGCATAATTACAAAAATCAGAACCGGAACCTCTCAAAGTTCTACTCAACGAGCCTGAATTTATTTTCATGGCTTCAAGTGACCTGCAAAAAAAGGGATCGCTGGTACGTGGTATCCTCTAAATCTTGCATTTTGTAAGAAACCTTTTATGCATGAAGTTTCTTTCGCTTTTAGAAATAGCTGGAACGAACCTCGTTTTTTTCTAAAGAATGCTTTTGACTCTGCACTTGTCCTTGGGTATTGCGCATGGATTTAACACTTTTTTTGACTTTGCGTTTGAAAGTTAGGATAACTGAGTTTTCATTCATGTTTATTCCTCAAATAAGACGTGTATATGGGCCTTTTGTATATATGTGTACGAGCACAGCCCAGTACGATCGGGCCCATCATTAGAACCTTGTTGAATTTTTTTTATTAATAAATTTATTTTTTAAAAAAATTACAAAATTAGTCTCCGTTTTTAAAAAATTGCAGGTATAGGCCACCAGTCGCCCGTTGGAAGGGCGAAGACGGGCCTTGTCGCCCGACTGGCGGGCTATCTGGGCCATGTCGCCCGACCAGTGGGCGACTTGGCCGTGCACGTGGCATGGCGGGTCCCACGTCGCCCGGCCGATGGGCGACGTGGCCCATGTCGCCCGACCAGTGGGCGACTTGACCGTGCACGTGGCATGGCGGGCCCCACGTCGCCCGGCCGATGGGCGACGTGGCCCATGTCGCCCGGCCAGTGGGCGACTGGGCCCATGTCGCCCGTCCAGTGGGCGACTTGGCCCATGTCGCCCGAACAAGGGGCGACGTGGCGCCGCTATATATATAACGCGGCCGGCCGCGGCCTGCCGCTGTCGGCTGGGAGAAGAGAACAGAAGGAGAGGAGAGGAGAGGAGAGGAGAGGAGAAGAGAAGAGAAGAGAAGAGAAGGAGAAGAAGAAGAAGAGGAGGAGGAAGAAGGAGAAGAGAGGAAGAGAAAAATTTTTGGTAAGTAAAAAATAATTTTATATATAATTATTTAATGTGTGTTATATTAATTGTTAGATAATGTAATGAGCAGTTAAGCGATTAATATTATATTTCGGTAGTATTACTTATATTTTTATTTTATATATATTGTTAAATTAAATAGTTATAGTTGAAATTTCGGTAGTATTTCGGTAGTTATTTCGGTAGTATTTCGGCAGTTGAGCGATTAATAGTATATTTCGGTAGTTATATTTTGGTAGTATTTTATATATTCTTATATTCTTATTACTTATATTGTTATTAGTAATATATTACTGAAAAGGTATTTTTGTTGAAATTTTTAGATTACACAGATATCGGAGAAGTTAGGATTTCAAATTTATTATGGAGAAGGAGAAATTATTCAAGGTGTACACGGGGTTGATCTGTCAGGATTTGCCTCAGTAACTAGATGGGTGTCTAGGGCAAATGAGAGAACAATTAGTGGTGTGCAGAATTGGTTGATGTGAATATTTGGGCTTGACAGCAACCAACATGACGTTAAGGTCATGGGTATGGTTAGTCGTGCTCGGGAGGGCACTTTTTGGGAGTTAGTACCGCTTAATGCAACATCAACATGGAGAAAATACGTCAACAAAGCTGTAGAACGTGGGTGGCCTCTAGTCCTTCTTGCTCAGGCATATACGAAGGAGGTTCATGAGGTACACGTTGTAGAAGAAGAAGGAGGTCCGAGCCATGACAATCACAATGATAATGAGGAAGATAATGAAGAGAGTGATCATCACCTGTCATCTATGGTACCGACGGGTGAAGCGGACGAAGGAGAGCGCATAGAGCATATAGTTGAAGAGATGGCGATGGAAGATATGGAGAATGAGAATATATCTGAAACTGAGTCATCTGAAGATGAGAATGAAATTCCTGTCCCACTGGAGTGGAAGAGTAACAGTTCGAAGAATTCGATGATTAACGAAGGAAATTCTGTGCCGTGGGAATATCATGAGAATAAAGTAGTAGAGGGAGGTATGTACAAAGGCAAAGATGAAGTGATGAGTGCCGTGAAGTACTGGTCTCTGTCAATAAAGCGGTGTTTTGTAGTTGTTAAGTCTAACAAGAAAGTATATGATGTTAAATGTGTGTTTTCGGACTGTCCATTTAGGGTACATGCTTATGAGCAAAAATGGAGTACAATTTGGAAGTGTTCTATAGTAACAGAACATACATGTGAGTTACAAGAATTAGAGAAGTCCAATACTGCTCTTACATCGAGCTTCATTGCAGAGTACATGTATAATCGAATTGTTGATAATTTAAGGTATGAGCCGAAATCTATAGTGACTAGGTCAATGTATAACGGCATTTCGTCATTGCAGACCTATTTTATGCATGGATGGTACATTTCTAACAGGAAAGTATAAAGGTCAGATTCTAACTGCTATTGGTGTTGATGGGAATAATCAAGTACTACCAGTTGCTTTTGCTTTTGTGGAAAGTGAGAACACAGATAGTTGGTATTGGTTTCTGGAGCGTGTGAAGTTAGCAGTGGTGCAAGGACGACCTAATGTTTGTGTCATACATGACCGACATGCCGGTTTGTTGAAGGCGATAACGGATATGCAATATGGTTCAGTGGAGCGTGATCTTCCTCCTCGATGGTCGGACATACAATCAAGATGGTGCATGAGGCACTTGGGTGCAAATTTTTTCAGCCATTTCAAAAATAAACACCTTATGAATATGTTTAAATGGTTGTGCAATCAGAATCAACAAAGAAAATTCAATGCAATGTGGACACGTCTTGATGAATTAACAACAAAGCAAACAGCAGAGTTAGCGACTCGTACGAATCAAGACCCGAAGGATATGTCTGTTCCTCTTTCAGGCCTTCCAACGGATGCCTTGAGGAACGTGGTTCAGAGGTCGGGGTCATCAATCAGGTGCTTCTCAGATTGGATTGAGTACGAGCCAATGGAGAAGTGGTCATTATTATATGACACAGATGGGGCGAGGTTTGGAATAATGACAACAAATTTGGCGGAGGTGTACAATTGGGTCATTCGAGGCATGAGAGGATTACCTCTTGTAGCAATCGTAGAGGGTATTTTGCATGGAACATGCAAGTACTTTCGTGAAAGATATATGGTTGCTTTTAATGCGATGTCAGATAATACATTGATTTTTTCAACATTCATGACAAATTACATGAAAAAAAAGGTGGAGAAGGCAAGCTTGCATCGTGCACGTCCTATGGGCACAGCAGAGAATCGCTTTGAAGTTCTGTGTAGGGATCGAGGCCGTCGTGGTGGCAATCGAGAGAGAATTACACAAGAGTGTGTTATTCGTTATAACTCATGCAGTTGTTCGTGCATGAAACCGAAACTTCTACACAGGCCGTGCTCACATGTTATAGCAGCTTGTTCACTTACTAATTTGTCCTCGAAGCCGTATGTCTCACATTATTTTACGAAGGAGGTAGTCATGACAACCTGGAATGCAGAGATTTATGGTTTCGCAATATTTGGTAGTTTTACAAACAATCCTGGAAGTAACTACCTGCGGGGGCCCGATAAGGACAAATTAAGACAGAAGCCTGGTCGTCGTAAGACACGGCGCATTAGAAATGATATGGATGACTCAGAAGTGGGAAGACTGGAGCATCGGTGCACCAAGTACAATGGCACAGGACATACTTACAAAAAGTGCACGCGTGCAACCACCATAGAGGGAGCTGCAGAAGCAGGACCTTCAGGGAATCCGCAAGACGGCCGGCGCCCTCGTGCACGTCGTGGATTCCGGAATCAAGGCGAAAATGCTCTTTAAAAATAATAGTATGTCTGCTTTTTTTGATTTAGTGTTTCATAGTATTAATTATATTTGTGCATTATTTTTTTACATTATTAAGATATTTTAGGTATGGCGATGGATGAGGGACACTTGGAATTATTGGACGCACAGTTGGACCAGCGCCACCGGTCCTACTTGAGTGCTGTGACAGCTGCTGAGCTACCTGTTCTACGGCCTAGGGTACCTCAGGAGTTGTGACGGCTGGACGAGCGATGGATACCGAGGTATGCACAATAACACGTTCACTTATTTGTTTTACTCATACAGACGATTTGGTAATATATATTTATATATAAATGTTGTATTTGCTACAAGCTACGAGCAGCTGGTCTACTGCCTCTGTGTAGGCTTGTGCAGGCTAGTGCTGTTGAGGCCCCGGCCTATGCGGTGACACGGTTTAACTTTAACCGTTCCTTACTTGCGGCATTGGTGGACCGCTGGAGGCCTGAGACGCACACGTTTCACTTTCCTTGCGGGGAGATGACTCCCACACTCGAGGACGTCTCCTACTTACTTGGTGTCACCACTGCTGGGCAGGCCGTCAGCCGTCCAGACGTGGAGGCCACTTGGCGTGAGGACCTTCTAGTCCGTTTCGAGGGTGTTGTGCGTCGACCAGACGCTCCAGAGTATCAAACTCTTGCTGAAAATCAGCATCACGGGCCTACAAAGACCTGGCTCTTGCAGTTTCAGGTAAATAGATAACATTGTGATATAGTTCATTAACATCAAATATTCATGTGTATGTTAAATGAAATTTGAACTTCTGTTTTCTAATTTAGGCCGAGTATATCCACCCTGCAGCGGATGAGGCCACTGTGTCGAGGCATTTGGAGGCCTATCTGTTGTGGTTGTTTGGTTGGATAATGTTCACATCGTCGCATGGGAACTCTGTCGCGAAGCACTTGATTCACTTCGCGCACGAGATAGCGGACGCACCGCTCGACGCCGTACCGCAGTACAGTTGGGCATCCGCTATCTTGGCAGCCACGTACCGAGGTCTTTGTGATGCGTGCACAAAGACCGACCCGTCAGCTATCCTCTCTGGTTGTCCACTATTACTTCAACTCTGGTCGTACGAGCGGTTTAGTATTGGACGACCAGTCATGGATTTCTCGACTTACGGAGCAGGTTTGTACGGGGAGACGGAGGAGGACGGCCCTACGATGGGTTCGTTGTGGGTCCGGCGGCGGGTAAGTCTTCTATATCGCAGTTGAACCTGTTTCTATTTATTTTTGAATAAATTGCACCTTACTATTATTTTTTATACAGCCTACTTGGGCAAACATTCAGGTTCACAGAGCCTATCCTGAGTACATGGCGGCGTTCGACCGGATTAGGGCAGACGACGTCCGCTGGACACCTTACAGCATGGAGGAGATTGTCGTACGAGCGCCTAATGGGTTGTCGACGTTCTGCCCGAGGGATCAGGAGTACTGGATGACACGTAAGGCTGTCGTTTTCGACATCTTTGTCGAGGACTACGCTCCTCACAGAGTGATGCGGCAGTTTGGTCGTAACCAGACGTTCCCACTCCCGGTTGCCCATATTGTTCCTCTTTCCGTGCACGGGTAAGTATAAGACAATTAATTCGTTCTGATTGAGTATTTAATATATATAGAAAGATAATTAATACGTTTTGAAATCCATAGTTACGTGCGGAGGGGTCTACCAGCAGGCGTTACTTAGTCCTCCCGTATACAGCCGTGGGTCGACGAGTGGGCCAACGCACTACATGATGTGACCTACGAGCCCAGACCGTTTTCCTTGCAGGCTTACGGGGACTACTTACGTTGGTATATTGCTCGCACACGGATCAGAGTCACGTATACACCAGCGGAGCCACGGACCCACGTCCCCAGGTTGACGGACACGTACCCTGTGCACAGAGATCAGGCGATGTCGTTGGCGGTACGATCTTTATGAACTTCAACCCACTTCGTTTAATATTTTTCTTATCGTAATTACTTCAATGTTCTCGTTTTGTTAATAGACCGACATGGCTCACCGTATCACTGTGGATGGTGGATCGCTCTTGCACCGGTTGAGGGAGGGCATTCAGATGACCAGCCACGAGCTTACCGCTGCGGTCCAGAGGATGTACGACTCTGCTGCAAACATTGTCAAGTTGACGTCGTGCCGGCCCTGCGGGCGACAGCCGGATGTCGTCCCTCGACCTTCACACGTGACACACAGGCCTGACGGACCGACGGCGCCACTACCTCCGCGGCCTACGTACCAAACAGGTGAGTAACTTATATTTTCTTCGTATGTAGTAATGCTAACTTGTTCGTTACTTATAAGTTTCATTATTCAGGTCCACCTACGTACTCTGCCGGTTGGCGTCCGGAGTTCGATATCATTGGATCATCTTCGCAGCCTGCTCACATGCCTACAGGTACGATATAGTGGTGAAATTTAATTATATTATCTAATACTGCTTTATTCGTAACATTACATTCACTCTGCATGGTCAGGTATGCACTTTGACGGTTCGCGGCATCAGTTCGATTTCGGAGGTTCCTCTTCACACGCTGTACCCATGGTTCCAGGTATGACCTACTTTTAAGAGTTCGACACGTTATATATTAGTTTTACCATCAGCGTTATCATAACGTTGGTCTTATATATTTAGGGACGACCCGTTACGACTACGAGGGATCGGACATCTCTGAGCACGCTGACACTTTCGTCAGCGATCCCCGTCACCCTTCGACCTTGAGAGTTACCTGCAGCAGGAGCCGGCGGACGTACTTGCGTCATCGCAGTTACGTGAAGCACCACCACAGACACAGCCCTCACAGGACGAGTACGCGACACCACCTGCTGCTGGAGGCCGTCCTGCACGTGTTACAGTTCCTCCTTCGCCGCTTACTTACTCAGCCAGCCATGTGCGAGCGGGCCGCAGAGCACCAAAGCCTGGCACGATTAGGGGTGTTGCACCTAAGCGTGGACGATATTAGTTTTGTATGATTTGCCGCCGATGTTGTTTTCTATGATATTGTACTGATACTATTTTAGTTTTTACAACTTAATTAATGTTTCACTGTTGTATTTTTTCATCTATTAAGTTTGGGCGAGCACACGACAACGGCGCTTTCGCACGCCCATTGCATGACTGCGTATTATTTTTGCTATTTCTCCGACTTCCATATTTTTTCTGAAATTTCTGAATAAATAATTATTATTTAAAAAACCAAAATTTTTCCTAAAATTGCCAAATAAATAAATATTATTTTAAAAAAAACCCAAAAAACCAGGTCGCCCCTCGACTGGGCGACGTGGGCCTGGTCGCCCTTTGGCCGGGCAACGTGGGCCTAGTCGCCCATTGGCTGGACGAACAGGGTCTGGTCGCCCATTGGCTGGGCGAACTGGGCCTGGTCGCCCTTTGGCTGGGCGACCTGGGCCTGGTCGCCCGGGCGACCTGGGCCTGGTCGCCCTTTGAACGGGTGATTCTCTCACGTCGCCCTTCCAACGGGCGACTGGTGGCCTAATCCTGCAATTTTTTGAAAACGGAGACTAGTTTTGTTATTTTTTAAAAAATAAATTTATTAATAAAAAAATTCGAACCTTGTTTTGTTTGGTGCGTTCCGTTGTATTTCATTGGCCCGCCAGGACGCGACACTGTAGACAGTGGACCGGTTTTAATGGAATTGACGTCATCAGCTTTGCGCAATGCAAATCTGATGTGCATGGCGTCAGCATTGCTGCCGTATATCCAACGTTGGCATGTCACTCAACAAAAAAACATCTAGATTATTTACTCAATAATTAGAGGCCTATTTGGGATAGCTTCTTCTACTATTGAATTTTACAATTTACAAAAGGGTTCTCTAAGGAAAGTAGTTACGTGGCTGAAACTGATTTCGCAAATTCATTTTATGTAGAAATATTTTTTTTCTCAGAATACAAGATGAGAAGCTAGGTTTCTTTTTCAACTCACCTATTCTAGTTCATTTCATGGAATCACTCATAGAATCAGCTTAGACTAGTTTGACAGAGCTACTTAGTGCCAGTTTGGTTCATAGGACTAAAATTAAAGTGAACAAAATTTTAGTCTATTTTGGACTAAACAATCAAACAGAAGGACTAAAATAGGACTAAAACACTTTAGTTGTACTAGTTACTCAAGGTGGACTAAAAGGTGATTAAAAATATTTTAGTAAATCTATGGACCAAACACCCATTTATAACCTATTTTATTCCATGAAAACGAGTTGATTCTTGGGTTGTGCATGTGAAGCTTCTAGCGCCTCACCTATCCCTTTGCGCCTCTCATGTGCGATAGATTCTGGTTGGTTTGGTTTGGGGCTTTGGGCCCAATTTGAAGCAACAAAGTAGTGGATCCATCAGTCCACTTTGTAGACAAGATTGTTGGTTAGAAGCCTCTTGATCTTGTTTTCAGTGAATAGAAACATATGACGGGTGACATCACAAGTAACAGTTGATTGTTCTTTGGATTGACTAGCAGTGATATAGGTAGAGAATAATCAAGTTCCTACTTGTGATCTACTAGAACCAAGAGAGACAGAGAGGAGAGGGGAGTGAGGTGATGTACAGACCAATGCCTTCCGTTGGTGTCGCAGTAGGAGTCGCGGTGGAGCCCATCACGTTCATCAATGACATCTACGCACGGGCAACGACGGTTGATGAAGGGGGTGGCGGCCGCAACGTCCTCAGTGGCGGCGCGGACGGCGCGGACGTTGTGGTGGTGGTGCCGGTGTCGGTGTTGCTTCCTGTTGCCAGCATCGCCCCCTCTCAGATCGGATTGGTGTAACAACCCAAAAATTCGAACTATAAAATTTTTCGACAAAACCCTGAGTGATGTGGTGCGACATGTCATCA
>CM041639.1:46909507-46946569 GCA_023333625.1 Bothriochloa decipiens
TCCGACACTGTGGATTTCCCTTCGCGGAAATCAAGGTCGTTTCAATTGGGGTCAAGGAATATTGGTGGGGGGACTAGCAGCTCAGATGAACCTCGTACTTAGTGCCTCGGCCCCCACCTTCCTTTTATATTACTCTGGGCGACGGGGGCCCACCAATCATGTAGGGTTGGGCACCCCGGATCAGGGCATGAGATTAAGGCCCAATAGGCCGTTGGGCCTAGTTGGTGGCAGATCAATCTAACAACAGTGAGTATCGAACATCACTGCTTATCCAAACATTAAGATTATCTTCTTTTTCTAAACGAAACTAGACTCCACATCGAGTTTTGGAGCACCTGAAGCTGACTTCTTCATAAGGGCAGCTCCAAGAAACTTTATATATTCTCTCTAATTGTTAGGAATAGAATTTTTTAATTTTTATGAAAAAACCTTTAACAGATTCTCTAATTGAATCCCTACATATAGCCACCGTCTATTCTGGACTTCTCGCTAACAAAATATAGATAGCGAGGATAGCTCTGTAAAGTGCACAAAAGTTGTTGCAGGATGTAAAAAATATACAAAGCAATTTTTACTCAAATGGCTTTTGGAGATGATTCAACCCCTTGTCTCCAGCAGGTGCTGCTATATATTGCTTCGTTGAGTGGTCATCAGTAAGCCAGTAAGCAAGTAAACTATCCCAAGGTGTTAAATTCATCCCTTTGGGAAGCCGAAGAAACAAGCCATGCATTTCCCTTCTGGAATCAAACTTTTTCCTTGAGCGGATCATACGTTATCACCATCCAATAAAATTGCTAAGCCTAGACAAAACAACGGTGGACAAGAACTTGATGGAAATTAGTTAGAAACTAAAGCTTAAGCCTGTCAAAAATTACTGTAGCAAAGCCTGATGGCTGTTGATCTTACACGCGGAGGAAAGTGGTTTAGCTCAGAGGTTTCTGGTTCTTTAGCTTGCACATGGAAGTTGGACTTAGTTTCATCGTTGTATCAAGTGAATGTTATTTTGGCTTGGTAATAATACTAGAACTCTTAAACAATGTTAGTTGTTGTCTCATTAGCCTGGGCGCTGTATTTTTCCAAACACGCTCAAAATGGACCTAGCCAGTCTTGCCGTTTGATCTACGTCGTAGCTCGTAGACAAATTAAATTCGGTGAGACCGGTGTAGACATAGCTTGCTAACAGATCCAATGGAGCATGATAGATGACACACATTGACCTAGGAACATAACTATACCAACCAGCCGAGGTAAGCAACCTATTCTCAAGCAAAATTGGATTAAACCATCATTGATCAAGACCATTACGTTGCGTCAGTGTAAATCACAGCAACATATACAGGTGGTGCAGAAGAGCTTCATGCAGTGGTGGATCGATCCGAGGGGTATGCCAAAACCCATTCGACGTGCTTTTGATTCATTGTTCTTCCTCGTCGGCTGGCTCTTGTGGAAAGAGAGGAACGCTAGAACGTTTGGTAGCGCTCCGAGGTCTGAGGCGGTGATGTTTGAAGCCATCATCGATGAGGTTGCGCTGTGGATCGTCGCTGGTTTCGACGACTGGCGGCACTTGAGTCCCAACGGTAGTTCGGCAAATTTGCGTCGGAACTAGTGCAAAATCTATGCTATGTAATTACAATCTCAAGTGCAATGGTGTGGGAACATATGTAAGTAATCTATGGAGTACCAAGTGATTGTAATAATCTCATCTTCTTCTTAATAAAATACATACTAATGTACGGTTTCGAAAAAAATCACAGCAACATAAATCATCATCGCACAACCACTGCACGTTGCCTCTCAGATTATTTATATATTTAAATACGGACAGCAAAATAAGATTCCAACATCATTCCCACAAGCGACGCCCCCGGGTCTAATTCAGGAAACCAATCACGCTACGTAGCCTACAACGTATATTCCAGTGTTCATGGAGCAGAATAGATTATACTCCGTACTCCGTACCACTACCGTTGTTTTTCTTGTGCGGGTCGTTATCAGCATCCAATAAATTTGCTAAGCTTAGACAAAACGGAAGGGGGACAAGAACTTGATGAAATTAGTAACAAATTTTACCCTGACATGCTAGCTCATAGTGTCGTAGATGGTTACGTCATCCGTGCGCAGTCGCCGAAAACTACTACAACAAATCCCCGTCGATGAGGTCGAGGCTGCGCGTGCTGAATCGCCATATATATATATACATATTTTTACTGTTTTGATCTGAGATGGCTGCGCTGCCTGCGTGCCCTCAATTTTGACTGCGTGCCTCTTGTTCTCATCTGTTCTTCTGTCAACTCTTTTCTACAGCGTCCTTGGCTTTACCAGCTCGCCGTCCTCCCGAAAACATCACCTTGTCACGGCAACATATATATATCCACCTTGTCACGCCATCAAACGAGGCGAGGCTTGACGCGCACCGCCCCGACGCCGTGCCGGCCATGACCTCGGAGGAGGTGAATCAGGCGCGGCACCACCCGCAGCCGACGCTGACGACGGTGAGGAGCGAGGAGCCGCCGCGGCAGAAGCAGGGCAAGCTGGCGCGCTGCGACAGCACGGAGGAGCGGGACCCGCGGTTCGACCAGTTCAAGACCTTCGGCGGACGCCTGGAGCGGCAGCTGTCCAACATCCGCGGGGTGTCGGCGTCGCAGCACCCGCAGCCGGACCCGGCCGCTGCCGTCGGCGACGACAAGGGCAGCAGCAGGGACTCCGGGGCGGAGACCGACGACGAGTTCGGCGGCGGCAAGGTCCCCACGGCCGACCGGTACTTCGCGGCCCTGGAAGGGCCCGAGCTCGAGACGCTCCGGGCGACGGAGGTGCCCGTGCTGCCCGAGGACGAGACGTGGCCGTTCCTGCTGCGGTTCCCGATCAGCGCGTTCGGGATGTGCATGGGCGTCAGCAGCCAGGCGATGCTGTGGAAGACGCTGGAGCAGGAGCCTTCCATGGCGTTCCTCCGCGTGAGCCCCCACGTGAACCATGCGCTCTGGTGGGTCTCCGCGTCGCTCATGGCGCTCGTCTCCTTCGTCTACCTCCTCAAGGCCGTCTTCTACTTCGAGGCGGTCCGGCGCGAGTTCCACCACCCGATCCGCGTCAATTTCTTCTTCGCGCCCTGGATCGCCTGCCTCTTCCTCGCGAAAGGCCTGCCGGAGACCACGGTGCTGCACCACGTGGTGTGGTACCAGCTCATGGCGCCCATCCTGTTCCTCGACCTCAAGATGTACGGCCAGTGGATGTCCGGCGGCGAGTGGCGGCTGTCCCGCGTCGCGAGCCCGACCAGCCACCTCGCCGTCGTGGGCAACTTCGTCGGCGCGCTGCTCGGCGCGAAGATGGACCTCCGGGAGCCGGCGCTCTTCTTCTTCGCCGTCGGGACGGTGCACTACGTGGTGCTGTTCGTGACGCTGTACCAGAGGCTCCCCACCAACGTGCCGCTGCCGAGGGACCTCCACCCGGTGTACTTCCTCTTCGTGGCGACGCCGAGCGTGGCGTCCGTGGCGTGGGCCAGGATCTCCGGTGAGTTCGGCCTCGGCGCCAGGCTCGCCTACTACGTCTCGCTCTTCCTCTACGCGTCGCTGGTGGCGTGCGCCCGCTTCTTCTTCCGGGGCGTCCACTTCTCGCTGGCGTGGTGGGCGTACACGTTCCCGGTCACCAGCGCCGCCATTGCCACCGCGGTGTACGCGTCGGCGATGAAAAACGCCCTCGCCCTGGCGCTTGCGGTCGCGCTGTCGGCGGTCGCGTGCGTCACAGTCGCCGGCGTGCTGGCCACCACCGTGTACCGCGCGTTCGTGCGCCGGGACCTGTTCCCCAACGACGTGTCCATCGCCATCAGTCGGCGGCCCAAGGCCAAGTTCGGCAAGATCCTCAAACGCTTCCGTACCTCCAGCGCCGACCTCAGGGAGCTCGTCGTCTCCAGGCACGGCTTCAGCGGCCGCCTGTCGTCGGAGATGAGCAGCGTCGGCGACTGCGAGTCGCCCACCCTGTACTGCCCGTGGACCCCCGATGATGAACGGCCGCGCCAGAGACAGAGCTGAGCCCGTAGCCGTTATCTGGAACATCATATTCTGTACCGGTTGCCTGTACCGTTATCTGGGCCTTTTTTCTGGTGGATCACGAACTAGCCCAGCTGTAACAATCCAGCCCAGTTAGGTTAGGGGTTAGGCCCAATTCAAACTCTTCTAGTTCCCTACCTACTACTACTATTGTTGGAGGGAAAATATAGTACTGAAATTCTCCCGATATAATAAATATATATATATGATCTTATTGGATGTACTAAAGATCACTGCTTGTCTCTTCTTGTCATTTTAGTGCAGTTGTTTGGAGTATTGTTAGCTTAACTCTAGGAACTCAGAATAGACCAAACACTATTCATCAATTATGAATTTGGATAAAACAGTGGCTCAACTGCGACAAAAGGGGCTTTGATTTCCATAGAAAAATAATCAAAGGCTCAATTGAAATTGTATCATGCTTATGCTTTTATATGTAGTAGTACATACTAACACTCGTAATAAAACAACCCCAGGAATCTTGCTGCGTTACTGGATCACATGAACGGAACCGGCGATCGATCCGACAAGTATTGATGAAAGCCACCAGCCGCTCGTCCGGCCACAGCTCGGACGCCTTTACTCAAGTCGGTCTTTCTCGTCCAGGACTCGGTCAGGACACAGGAGACGACGACGTAGTGCAGGTGCCGCAGTGCAAATTTGACACGGTACATGGCACCGGCGGACCGGCCTCACTCAAATTGGGTAAACTCAGTTTGGTGAAAACGCTTTTGGTTTTAGTTTGGAAGAAATGTTAATGATCTATTCTTGGCAATGTCTTTTACTGATTTCCATCTATTCTTGGTTAAAATGTCTAAGGTGACGACATCTAATTCTCTTTAGGCCTGTTTGGTTGGCTTCAGATTCTTGCCTAACCAAATCATGGTAAACCAAAACTTAGATTTGCTAACAATGAAAACTTGATAAAGTTAGAGAAAGAACATAGAAATTTGATATTAGTTGTCTCGTTATAATCATAGATAGAAATCTGACATTAATTGTTTGTTACAATCACTCCAATCAAAACGGGAATGTAGCATGAAAATCTTGCGGTGAAAACGGCGTTGACAGAGACAGCGAAGATCCATCCCCGGGCGGGGCCGGGCACAGTCAGTGCGCCGGTGGTCGTCAGTCGACAAGCGAAGGAACCAAAGAACCAGCGAGGCGCGAGTGCGCGATGAGTGAGCAATGATTCCCCTGCCAAATCGCAAAACCTCCCAAGGCTAGGCACCAATCCAGACCAGACCGGCGGCGGCCCCGCGCCCGCCCGTCGCCATCAAAGCCACCGCTGCGGTCGCTCCACTCCTCCGGGACCCCTTCCTCCTCCTCCGCGGACCACCGCCAGCGCTCGACGGCAACACGCGCACGCGGCACGCCCCACCACGCGCGGAGAGTCAACAGGAGAGAGAGACTGGCGGTGGCACTGGCAGGGAGAGTGGCAGTAGAATAAGCTTGCGTCGAGTGGGAGTTGGCGAGGCATCGCTCGCATCCCACTCCGCCCACCGAATCAGTACCAGTGGAGCGCTTCCTTGACTTCCCCTCTCCGCCTCCTCGTCCTCCTTCCCTGCCGGTGCCCGTTCTTTGCTCTCCTCGCCGGCACGCCTGCCGCCGGAGGGGGAATGCAGCCGCCGCAGCACTGCCTGCCGGCTGCCGGCGCCTGGGGCGGGGCCGGGCCCACCACCGTCGACGAGGCGTCCATGGAGCGCAGCAAGAGCTTCATCAAGGCCCTGCAGGTGCTCCCCGAACCCCGCATTCCTAGATCCATCCATACACGCGCACATAAAAATGTTCCTTTTTTTAGAGAAAAAAAAAAAACTAGTTCCTCCTCCGTTTCACCGGGGATCCTACTGGATTTCTGCTTCGTGATGGTGTGCAGGAACTCAAGAACCTGCGCCCGCAGCTCTACTCCGCCTCCGAGTACTGCGAGAAGTCCTACCTCAACAGCGACCAGAAGCAGATGTGAGTCGCCGTTCTGCTCCTGCATTTCGTTGCCACAAGAGAGAATGAATTATTATTACTCACGTCTTAATCTTACCACAGCGGCCAGCCATGGTTGCTCCTCGTACAATTGCATCCTGCATGCTGTATCTAGCACTATCTTGTCATTTCGCCTAATGGTTGAATAATTCAGTCGAAGCGTGGGGTGGGTGCAGCATTTGCTGGTAGCAACTACCTAACTACGTATGATAGGTGTAGAGAGGACTGAGCCAACTAAGGCAAAGGACAGCAACAGGTGTGAGCTAGGGACTTGATGTGGAGATGTGGCTAGAAAACAAAATTCTACTGGCTAGAGACGGATATAGATTTTTGGTAACATCTGGAATTTTGGAGTTACCTGCCAACTGTCTGTGTACTGTTTCTAGTCTGAATTTTGTCACTGCATTGAAATTTAGCAGCAGGGGCCCACTCTTATTTCACAGCGGGGAATAAATTTCAGAAATATAGCATCTGCACTTTCATATCTTCTATTAATGAACGGATGCTGTACTGAATTTGAACTTGCAGTATACTCTTATTTCAACACAGGACATTTTCAATTGTAGTAAAGTAACATTCAGATTCACTGACCATATTATGACAACTGAAGTTGTTAAATTATGTCAGGGTGCTGGACAACTTGAAAGACTATGCTGTACGAGCCGTCGTCAATGCGGTCGATCATCTGGGTACTGTTGCCTACAAATTGACTGATCTTTTCGAACAGCAAGCTTCTGAGGTGTCAACTTATGAACTGAAAGTCGCACGCCTGAATCAGGTAATGCCACTTATCTGCAATACTTGCATTGTATGGTGATGAAACCATGCCGGTTCAGATACTGAACTATTTTCGAATCTGCAGCAAATCTTCACATGCCAAGTCTACACAGACAAAGAAGGCCTCAGGCAGCAGCAAATGATGGCAGCAAACATAAAACACCACAAGCACTATATCCTACCACGTAAGTGAATGTAAAACTAAGAGCTCACACCCTGTTTGATTACAAAAGAAGGGTGATGATTTTTTACTCTCCGTTTTTATCTGCCAAGCCAGCTGGTTATAAAAGATCTCCGGCGCATGGACACCTGCAAGCAGTCACTGATCAGGAATCCAAGCCTAGACCTTATCCCTCTGGTGGGCCTTCTTGTTTATTCTCTTTGCTCATGACAAAGTTTCAAGGCATGTAACAAACCATATTAAACAAATAAAAAGTTAATTTTTTTTATTTCGTTGGTGCAGCAAAAACCCTTTCCTGGCATCTGTCTTCAGAGAACAGCACCGAAGCAAATACACATAAACCTACATTTGCGTAAGACTTCTTCTAGCTTCTGTTCAGCTTTGTATAAAATTATTATTGTTTGTTTGTTAATGCAATGGGGTTTATGTACTTCTGATTTAACTACTTACCATCTGCTTCTGTGCAGCCTAGTGGACACAGCACCAACAAAACCTGTTTCAGGTGATTTAATCCTTCTGTGTATCAATTATACTGCAATTTAATTTCCTGCAAGTTGTTTTCTGCTTAGTTTATGTGCACAGATTAAATGCTCCCTATGAATATCTCATGTTTCAGGTAAGGAGCGGTCTGCTTCTCCAATGCGCAGGCCTCTGCAGTTTAACAGGAGCACTAGTTCTGATGGTATGCAAAAGGTTGGCACTATGGTAAACTTTTAATATGACACAATCTGTATCTTTTTTGTTTAAAAGTCTCATTGTGCATATTTTGTTTTTTTATTTCACTTGTAAATTAATGGGATGTGCCTTTATTTCAGAACCTGTCTGGTGTAAAGGAATTTTCAACATTCCATTCCTTCGACAACCCTAAATGTCGTGCAATCCAAAAGGCCCCTGTTGGCACTAAAAGCATGCTAGCGGCTCTCTTCATCAAACACAAATCATCGAAGATGAAAAAGATCGCAGTTCGCTGATGAGCTCACATTTGCTTGGGGCGACATCACTGTAAATTTTTCGAGCAGGAACGGAAGTCTATGATTGTACATCTGACCTATGGCTATGTGTTGGGCTAATGGTTTAGATTATGAGTATTCTGTAGTCGTATTTCATTTCAGAATATGTCATCTTGCAGATGACCGAAATGTAATGATTTCACATAAGCTCATACAACATCCTTGTCGTGTAATGCTGCCTGAAGTTTTGGCATTTAGCATAAATAAATGCATCTTGGAAATAGCCTTTCGGAGTTGATTTTCTATTCTAGAAGAGCAGTTGCTTTTGGCTGATGAATGCCTGCCCATTTCAAGATATGTACATGCCTTTTGGGCAGTGGGCAATTACAATTTGCTCCTGTGTTAATTGGAGAAAGCACCGAAAGTGCTCAAACCTGCTCATGTGAACATGTGAAGTGGTTGGTGTCCTGTACCAGCTATTATTTTCAGCTTTGTGCCATTCGAATTGCTCTACAACAACGAATTTTTTGACACATTTTGATTCCAGTACTTTGCACTGTAGGAAATGGAAATTAAAAGTCAAGTTCGTAACAAAGTATAACCTTGTCTGGTATCATCATCAGGGACTGTCATACAAAGCCAGGTTTCTCACATAAATGATTCAGTGACCAAAAGGAAAAGAAAAAGGAGAGTGGATCAGAAGGCACATCACATTTCTTTTTGCTTGATATATGATAATCTGGAACTGTTTTACAAGCCCATTTCTTACATAAAAGACCCAGAGGCAGGAAACATTGGACTATATAAGGCACATCTCATTAAGGATACATGGAAAAATCGTAAGATGAGATGGTAGAACATGGAAGCGCCAGAAAGAACCTCCTACCATCCATGTAGATGGGCACACAAAGGCTTGTCCAACTATGGAATCTCAATGCACAGATGCCTCACTGAGTTCAGAGTATGAGTTGCTCTCCTCTCTAACCTTGGAGAATATATTAGAAGCCTTTTTTCAATTAAACGTAGGAGATCCTTAAAACATGCGCCTCCGATTTGGAACAATATCAGTGCTATTATTCTTCATCATGGCAACAAACTCCTGGTAGTTGATTCTCCCATCCTACATAATAAAACCAAAAGACAAATAGCACTTAGCGACTGAACGAAGCAATTCATGTGAATTTAAATAGCAAACATCACAATTTAGTTCACTCATCATGAGTCTTTTTCTTAAAAATGTGAGCCATCACAATCCAGTTGTTCCATGTGAAACAAGTTGAACCACTGTTCAGACTCAAGGTGCTTGTTATTGGTCTAAATAAATTTCATTACTTTATCGCATTAAGAAAAACTGCTGTTTTTTAAAACAAATTCTCCTTCAATGTGCCAAAAGTTTCCAAGATCAAAACAGTGTTAATGCTTCGTATGGAACAATAGCAAGTGAGATTATTTTGGGTTTCCTGGAATTACTCACATGGTCTGTATCTACTTCAGCAATAATTTCTTTAATTGTTGCCTCATCACCCTATCATATTTCTTCAGAGCTTCTTCCAACTCATCAACTGTAATGTGCCTGTACAGGAATGCGCAAGCAACAAACTATGTTAATGTTAAAGGTCACACTCAGTACATAAATAACAAAAAAGTAGAGTTAGAAGTGAAATTACCTGCTATGGTCCTTATCAAAATACTCGAATGCTTTATAAATATGATCCTCCTTCTCTAATCTATTCATGTGCATTGTTGCTGATATGAATTCAACATAATCAATGGTACCATTTCCATCAACATCGGCCTGTTGAATGGAAAACAATTAACAAGGGTGGAAACAGTCCAGAATGATTCTGGAGATAATGAACAAGAGATGGAACTAAAAACACTGGATCTGCCGGACAGACTATTAGGAAAATGAAAGGTTCCTCAAATTCACACAACATCAACACACTGACTAAAGTCATATGGTATATTTTATTTGCTCCCACATCAAATAAGAGCACATCCACTATAACCCTTTTGTGCACTACAGGCATTGTCACATAACAGGTAGTTGCATCACATTATGTGAATAGCGAAAGCATTACAACTCAAGGCTATAGGGCTACAAGGTAAAAGGCTTACCGCTTCCATCAACTGCCTTATTTCTGATTCAGAAATTTTGGTGCCGAGCTTTGGTAAACCAGCTCTCAATTCTTCCAGCGTTATTGTCCCACTGTTATCAGTATCCAGTGATTTGAACATTTCTTTCAAGCCCACAATCTCTTCCTCTGACAAGTTCTCTGCAACAACCTGATTGTAACAGAAGCGATGTCAAGATGTTTCATGTATTACGAAGGGCTGGAGTGCTAAAGAAAGAGAGAGACGGTAACTCAAACCCAGAAGATTTGTTTACCTTCAAGGCAACCTTCTTAAGCTTGTTCATCGCCCGGAACTGCTTCATTCTGCTTATTACTGTAATGTCTAGTGGCTTATCTGGGGCCTCTCCATCCTCTCTAATCCATGGATGGTCTGTGTGCTTAATGCATTAGATTGAGACACTATATGCAAACAATGCAAGAATGAAGGCTCAGTTTGGAAAGAGAGCACAAAAAGCTTTTATACAGAAGAAGATAAATCGGCAGTGCACTTTGCATGACAGGAACACCCCAATCAATAGAACCAGGATTAGCAATGGATGGGAGGAACTGAGGAAGCGGAGGCAGAGTTTGATACTTACTCAAAATTTCAGCAGCAGTAAGCCGCTCCTTGGGATCTTGGCGCAGCATCTTCTTGACCAAATCCTTTGCACTATTCGATATGGAAGGCCAGGGATCAGACGCAAAATCAATATGGCCTCGCAAAACAGCATCAAATATGCCTTCCTCGTTCTCTGGTAAAACCAAAATCAAAACCAGGGGAGAAAGAAGACAGCATGGAAACGTCGTGTTAGTAAGAGGATAATGATAATGGCATTGGCATCACCATGTGGCTGGCTGGTTTATGCAGCAGGGCGCAGGGAAACGTACCGGCCCAAAACGGGGGGACTCCGGATAGCAGGATGTAGAGGATAACTCCGGCACTCCATATGTCCGCCTCAGCCCCGTATCGCCGCTTGAGCACCTCAGGGGCGACGTAGTAGGCGCTCCCGACAAGATCCCTGAACTGCTCGCCTGCATTGCAATCCAAATCCAATCATGGATCGTTTTCAGCTTTTCAGTTTGAGTTGAGTTGGACACGCTACAGATGAGTGGGAGCTGAATCGCTGAGACCAAATCGAACAACAATGATTCCCCTCATCTAGACTCTAGTTAAAGCACAAGGCAATCAAACAACAATGATTCCTCGTCTTGGCATGTGCTGAATTCCCACATGAGGATGAGCATCTATCCATATCTATGGAATCGAATCGAAGCAGAATCATACATACATAGCGAGTAATCGAATCGAAGCAGAATCACACATAGCGAGTAGGACTGAAATCGAAAAGGCATCCGAAACCGATGGATATCCATCCATCCCTGTGAACTGTGAACACCGCAGTGAAGACTGAAGAGCGAACGAAGTGGGGATTAGTTGCCGCTTACCAGGCTTGAAGAACACCGAGAGTCCAAAATCCATGGCCTTGAGCGGCGAGTCCTCCCTCTTACTCAGAAACAGAAAATTTTCCGGCTTAAGGTCCCGATGCATGACCCCCATGGAGTGGCAGCTATGCACCACCTCCACAATCTCCCTGCACAGCGCCGCCGCGGCGCGCTCCGAGTAGTGCCCCCGGGCGATGATGCGGTCGAAGAGCTCCCCGCCCTCGCAGAGCTCCATGACGAGGTTCACGCTGTGGCGGTCCTCGAACGCGCCCCGCAGCTCCACGATGCTGCGGTGACCCGTCAGGTGGTGCATGATCTGCACCTCGCGTCGCACGTCCTCCACGTCGTCCCGGTGCGCGAGCTTGCGTGTCGCGATGGACTTGCACGCGTAGCGACGGCCGCTTGGCTTGTGGGTGGCTAGGTAGGTTACCCCGAACTGGCCGCGCCCGAGCTCGCGCCCGAACGTGTAGGTGGCGCGGACGTCCTCCATCGGCCGATGTTCGACGGTGGCCCGGTGGCGGGGGCGGGGGCGGGATGAGGGGCATGGTGTGGTGGAGGAGGAGGACGCTGAGGTGGGGGCGGCTGCTGCTGCTTGGGCTTATTGGGGCGGTTGTCGGAGTGGTGGTGCTGCTGCTGCTGCTTGGGCGGCGGCGGAGGAGGATGGGAGGAGGTGTGGTGGGAGGACTGGTCCGATGGTTGTGCGCGGTGGCGGGAGGTGCGGCCGCCCATGGCGTGGCGCGCGCGCGAGTGTGTGGTCGATCAGGAGCTGCGGGAGAGGCCTGGTAGAGGGGCGGCGGAAGAGGATTGGGAGGAGGGGAGTGGGAGGAGCATGAGCAGTTGAGCTGGAGGAAGAAGACGGGGGGGGTGTGGGTGGGGAGGGGTTTGGTTTGCGCGTGGCGGGCGACTGGTCTCCGTGTCCGCGGCCACGGACGGACGCGGTGGGGCGCCGGAGCCAGCGACAGCGAGCGTGCCAGAGCCACACCTGCTGCCTGCGATCGGTTGGACAACGAAGGAGGCAGTTGCGTCGCGGTTTCGGGGGGACAAAAACCCCACGAGCCTTCCGCTTGCAGTTGCACTCGCACTGTTGCAGAGTGACACCGGCCGAACGCCGGCGGCCCGGTCTCGGTCTCGACTGCAGAGTGAATCTTCTTGTCCTGTGTCCGTCCGCAGTCTGGAGAAGACACCTCACTCCCACTCCACTGTGCCCTCACCATAGACCGCACATTGCCGTGGCTTTTGATGCAACTTCAAGTCTGAAGGGAAACATGAACGAACCAAGGAATTTGGGTCTAGATTTACTACGTAAAAAGAAGATTTTTCATCATATCAAAATACTAGCATATGTATGAATGTAGATGAAATAAAAAATTAATTATATTGTTTAGTTGTATTTTACGAGGCAAACGTTTTAAACCTAATTAGTAAATGTTTGGATAATTTTTATCAAATACAAACGAAATGCTACAGTGACGCCACAGTGGATTTTTTTTATCAACTTTATACCTGTAAAATTAGTAACTAAACGAGTCGCAAACTGACAACTCCGATCAAACCTCGTCATCGCGTGGCGAGTCCACATCAAATCCTGCCAGTCCACCTCTCGTGTCATGGACGGGATGGACCGACTTCTCGCGACGACGGCGCGTCGTCGACCGGCGTCGCGACCCGGGCCCGCGGCCAGCCCCCGGACGACGGATCGGAGCACAAGCGCTCGCCCGATCGGCCGGCCGGCCGGTCAGAGATGAACAGAGAGAGACGCGCGCACTGGCCGTCTGCTGGCATCGACAGGGATCGATTGGCCTTGGAACGCAACGACGACTCCGCTACGGCCGTGAGAGGCAGAGCTACGTCAAACCAGATTGCTTGCTCTAGTCAAAGTCCTGCTCGTGCTTGCATTGGCTTCCCCTCCCCTCAAGGCAGCCCGACGCCGACAGCCCAGCGCGGCGCCAGGATAGATCCCCGTGACCGCCACCGGCATCGGCCGGTGTCAACTCATTCCTTTCGTTGCAACCTTGTGTGTCAGAGCTGCATCTCAGGGTGTGTTTAGTTCCCGCGAATCTTAAAAGAAAATATCACATCGTATCACCTCAGCGCACTATAGTATTTCGTTTGTATTTGGTAAAAATTGTTCAAACTTTGAGTAACTAGACTCAAAATATTCGTCTCGTAAAATACAACAAAACTGTGTAATTAGTTTTTGATTTTATCTACATTTAGTACTCCATGCATGTGCCGGTATTTTAATATAACGAGTGATAGGAATTCTGCATAGTAAATTTTAAGATGATTTCTGGGTAACTAAACACAGCCTGACTGCTGGGACCAGAAATCCAGGATCGATCGCTGCCCGATTTGGGACTGCCTGGCCCGACCGGGACTGGCTGGGGCTACAACTAGAATCGCTGACCGGGCAAGGACAGCAGGTTACCTGGGAGAAGTGTTCCCAAATCTCAATCGCTGCTTCCCTGCCAGCTTGCAACGCAATCAGTACAGAAGCCCATGCTGTATCTCAGCCAGGAATGGAAACCCACGACTTGCCACGAATGTAGTATTGCTCTTAACAAACCAGGCCCACAACTTCCTCTCGACAGACCCTATTTCCTCATCATGGCCTTGCAACAAAATGGTTTCCTGCAATCAGCTGATGACACACCAGGTACCCAAGATTCTTCTCGAAATCCAACCATACCAGCAGAAGCAACATGACCAAACAAGGTTAAATGGTCCCTCTCCCCATGCTTTTCACTTGAATGAAAAAGGCTGAAACTTGCAATGTTTACGACACCAACAATCACAAGGATACTAAAAGACCAAACAAACTTGACATTTTTCTCTGCTAATAGAGCAGTCAATCACGGCACAGGCAATACAGAATGTGGACGCCACGCTACACAGACACCACAACGACACTAATTAGTAATTACAACGATAACTGGACAGACTTCACACTATGACCTGGCCACCCCTCTTATTTCTGCTACATGGGGCAGCGGCTGTTTATGCGGGATCCAAGCATTGCGGCAGCGACAGTTTTGGCGACCCCCCGACACAAACGACACTACTCACACCTCCAACCCAGGAAACCGACCGACCAATCCTCCACGAAAATTCCGTCCCCTCGGCATTACATCCAGGTGCGCATAGCAGATGAAGTCGAGGCGCCGTTGTCAAAGCCGCTGGCGGCGCCTACAGGGGCTCTTCCCGAGAGCAGAGCTAGCAGCCCACTGCCATGGACCCTGCCCTCTGGGAACGGGGTTGCACTGGGCTGTGCCTCGACGGAATCATCATCATCGTTCCATCCCATGAAAGCTTCATCTTCTCCATTCGCCATGTCTTCTTCGTTCGCCATATCGGCGTCACCCTTAGTTGCAGCAGCCAGCATCTCATCAGACTTGCAATCAGCTGTCAACTGTCTGATCGCAGGACCTAACGAGCCGCCACCGTGGACGCAGTGATCCTCAACCAAAGCGCTGTGACCTGCACACAGACCAATCTTGCTACGAGCAAACTTGTCACACGGCGGCCCGCCGACCCCAAAGCTTGAGCCCTCCTGGCCCCATGAGCAGCGTTTGCCTCCGCCATGGGCCTTGCAGAAATCGGTGCTCCCCTGCGCACTCTTGGAACAGCCCTCAAACTTGCACCTCTTGCCACCGCCGTGGCGGACACAGTACTCCGTCCTCCCTCTGGCGCTCTTGGTACAGCCTGAGACTAAGCACCTCTTCCCGCCACCGTGAGCAACACAGTACTGCGTCCCACCATGGACACTCTTTGGGCACACGCCGCCACCCTGGTAGGCGCAGCGCTTACCTCCACCATGCCCCTTGCAGAGAGAAGTGCTACCTTCAGCTCCTTTGGTACAGCCTGGGAATGTGCAGCGCTTTCCTCCACCGTGCGCCTTGCAGAACTTTGTGCTTCCCTGGGCACCCTTTGTACAATCTGGAAACTGACAGCGCCTTCCACCACCATGAGAGATGCAGAGGCCAGAGTATCCTTCTGCACTTCTCTTGCAGTTCTCCCTCTGGCACCTCTTGCCGCCTCCATGCTTGATGCACAAGCCAGACTTTCCACGTGCAGCGCGTGAACAGCCTTCCTCACTACAACGGCGACCACCACCATGGGCTATGCAGTGGTCAGTGCGGCCTTCAGCACTCTTTGTACAGCCAAGATACTGGCATCGCCTACCACCACCATGTGCTTTGCAGTAGATGGTCCTTCCCTCAGCTCCCTTCTGGCAACCAGGTTTCTGGCATCGCCTACCACCTCCATGGGCAATACAATAACCAGAGGCTCCCCTTGCTCCTTTCTCACATCCTGGAAACTGACAGCATTTAGTGTTGATGCTCCGTTTTTGGGAGTTAGTTGCCCCAGAAGAACAGGCAGCTGGGCTTTTCACACTCACTGTAATGGCTGATGAGACATCTGGAGAAGAAACGGCATCATCAACCTTTTCGGGGATCTTTGGCAATGAAAAGTTGTAGGTTGCTTCAGAAACATATGATGATGAAGCCATATAATGCCTGAAAATCCAATTAGATGAGGGCTCTAGTTTTTCCCCAATCGCGTCTGCCACCAAATTAGGCGCCACTGTCTCTAAGCCATCATTAACATTTATTGCTGCAGTAATTGCATTTGTCACAGCTGATTCAGGTGAACACGTGGACAAACTCAACTGCAGATCCAATTTCGGAGCACCTGCTGACAGCACATGCTCAGCACATGGCTTCTTGTGGTGATGTGCAGTATCATGACCAAGACAAAGATCAAAGTTGAGACCGAGATCCATTGATGACTCCTCATCAGTCTCTTTCACTGAAGCTGGAGACATCATGCAAGCTGTGGGTGAGCTAACCTTGCTATTTTCAGAGGAACTTGGCGAACGGCCCAGACCAAGGGTGAGCAGTGGGTTTTCAGGACCTTCCACTCCAGCCATATCAACCCACTTCCTTTTCAGTGCTCTCAGACTGTCTCTAGAGAAGTTGGAATACAAGAGTGTGCCAATGGCAGGACCTTTGTACTCAACTGCTTGCTGAACTGTGCTCCAGTGACAAGGATCGTTCAAGGAGTTAATGTTACCACCAGATCCAAGGCTTAGGGAGGCCCTGTCCATTCCAATCAAGAAACATAACCAAATATGAAAAGAAAAAGAACCCGCTGCCTGACTGCCGGAAATCAAAACTCTACTGTCATCTACTGTACTGGGTTAAAAGTCTCAGCAGGAATGTTTGCAACCTCCACTAACAAAGCCAGCCACATCATCACGATCCATTTCTGGCCACTTTCAAGAATGAGAGGAGAATGGTGAGGTTTTGAGCTGAGCTTCAGTTTCTGGAAGGGCCAATTGACCTGCAGATCAACAAAAGCAATAGTAGATTAGAAAAGGCCAAGTAGAGGGTAGAATCTGATGTGAAACCAGCTTTTGAAAAAAAATTGCACATCCTATTGTGTGGACAAAGAGTGAGTACTGGCGCCACCAAACAAATCGACAGTACTTAGAGAGAAATAGGGGGGTTCCACAGTGGGATTAGGCAAGAGGTTCAAGATAGCCCACTGAACAAATCCCACCACATACCTTGTGTGGTTTGATAGCACAAAGTAGTAGGAGACAACAGTTATTTCTTGTACTACACAAACTGCTTATATATGATGTGAAGTAGGCAAAAAGGTTAACAAAGGTGAGCACTAGGGGGGAAATGTTCGGTAAAAGATGATGGCAACTATGACTACGCGAAACAACAGTGCAGAACTGCAGATACATCGTGGTCATGGCATCACAAGTAGATGGACAACTACAGTCTATTGCACGCAGAGAGTGGTGTGCAGATCGCACTACACAACTTGCAGCGCAGATGTTTTCCTTTTTTTTTTTTTTCTTCTTGTATGGCATGGCACAGCCACTTTCACCGTCCGTCCGTCCGTCGTTTGCACTTTGCAGGAAATTTCATCAGTGTAGTAGTAGTATAGTACGAGTAATAGGCAGACGCTTTTATCCGACAAGAACAGCTAGCGCATCTTTTCACTTGAGCGTAAATGAATATTCTTTTACTTTTTGCTCCTCCAAGTGTCTTGTTTCCAATGGAGAAGGAATACCAGCGCTAGCGTAGTTGCAGTGCAGGTGAAATTTGCAAATAAACTAACTGGGGGAGACAAGAACAAGTTGACAATAAGAATAAAAAAAAGGAGAGCAATTTGAAGTCGAACTCTATGTTGAAACCGATGTAGGAATCGGCAGAGACTGTTTCGTGGAGCGAGCGCATTGGAAGCAACAGCCAAGGACGCCGCAGAGGGGGTCAGTCAGGGAGGAGACAAAGACAATTCCTCCTGCATCGTTTTACACAGGAACGGCAGTGGGTGGGTACAGATCCGGCCGGAGCCAGCAGCAGCGCCTCCGCCGAAGCGGAGCACTGGGTACCTACCGGACGGCGGACGCCTGGGAGCAGACTAGATAGACCTCTTCTTCTCTGCCTAAAGCCAAACCGGGAAGCGAAACAATAACAACACGAGGAACGAATGAATGGAGAAGCTCCTATGTTTCTGCCGTCGCCGGAAGACACGGAATCGGTTTCGGCGCATATACAAGCACAAATAGCACCCGCGGCCATCCCGAGAGCCGAGGCGTTTCCCTCCATCGATTCAGCCCCGAATCCAGCGGCAAAGAGGGGAGGAGGAGTTGAGGGCGCGCCAAACCAAACAGCACAGGAAGGAAGGCGAGGGAGGAGGAGGCGGCGTAGCTCACCTGGCGGCAGCGGAGCGGGCGAGACGAGGAAGCACGGACGGACGGATGCGGCGGGCGGCCGCGCGAAGGCGCCGGGACGGGGACAGGGATGGGGGGCGGCGGCGTTGGTGGTTTGGTGGCGTCCGTGCGCAGGCGGGGCGGCAGTGCCTGGGGAAAAATCGAGCACGCGAGGCGAGGCGAGGCGAGCGGGACCGGAGCGCAGGCAGGCGGGTTATAATAAAGCGGGGACGTGGTGGGGTGGCGCCGGGGCCGCGGCAAATCGCTGGAGCCACCTGCCCCCGCCCGCGCGCCGCGGAGAAAAGACGATGCCTCTGCTCTGCTCTGCTCTGCTCTGCTGCAGTTGAAGTTGTATTTCGTGTGTTTTTTCACTTCCTCTTGGTCGGCAAATAAAATTCAAATTCTAATAGCAAAACTAAATTGGGATCTTCTTTTGAACCTGCACGCCCGCGAATTCACATCAAATCAAATAGAAGACGTGAGTGAGCTCGTCGAATTCGCTTTTGGCACGAGTACGATGTTTCCCTTTACCATTTTATCATTGCCTGCTTTTACTGGGCCGTGAGAGGAGGGGACGTCACGTCGCCTGGGCCCCACGGTGGCCACGCCCCAGACCAGGCCGTTACTGTGGCGCGGGCCCCGCGTGTCCGTGTCACGGGGCGGGGCGGGGCAAGGCAGCATCAGGGCATGTGCGCGTGTGCCGTGCCGGCGGCGGCGGCGGCAGCGGTTCGCCGCCCACCGTCCGTGGTGCCTGGTGGGCGCGCCGGTGGGGCCCGCCTCCTTTGGCCGTATTGGTGGTCTGCCGGTGCCGCGTTCAGTCCAGACGAGGGACTAAAGGCCGCCGTTTGCTCCTCCAGAATTTGTCAACAAATTGTACAGTCTCATCGTACCAGGAGAATAATGTAGCAGACTAGCGGTGAAGAGGTAGTATTCTTGTCACTAAGGGAGCATAAAACGACTCGAAATTGAACTTCCAATCTTACGATGATGTCTACTAAAATACTAGGAGAAAAGGCAAAGAAAGAAGTAAAGTGCATTGTATATACAATACGATTTAGGTATGTGTTTGACCGGATGGAGCAACTGAATGGCGATGCTTAACGAGCTGCCCATGGCCGCCCCTTTTGGATCCTCTTCCTTGCGGTGTGTGCTGCCTGACCGAACAAATTCCATTCCTTGTTGCTGATGACGGGACGGATGATATATGAGGCGGCTTCTATCTACTCATATCTATTAGCCCTCCCTTTTTGGCTAGAGAGAAAGATAAGGAGGACGTACTGGAGGAGGAGCAAAGAGCAAAGCCCAAAGCTTGCAGCAACCGGCAATGGGGAATCTATCTATCTTTCCTTCAGACCAGCTCGCCCATCCATCCATCGGCTCAATAATGCTATGCTATATGCTAATGCTATCACCCTTATCACCTGTCTCGTCGTTGCTTGCACAATACTGTCACTCGCTACTATACGTAGCTAAGAGTGATGTATGTACTCTACTCCATGCATCTCTCAATTCTCAACACCTACCGTAAGCTGCCAGCTGCTGTGCTGTGCTGTGCACTCGTCTTTAATTTCCCCTCTCTTTTCTGGTGTGTCTTCTCCGTTCTCAAGATTGTCCATCCCACTGGAAAAAGGTCCATTACCAATTTTAGCAGCAACCTTTTTGTATTGGTTCAGGCTTTGCATGCAAAGTTTGCAAGGGGGTGTTTAGTTTAAGAAATGAGCTAAGTCTACTCATTCTTCTCACTATTTTGTTTGGTTTGCATGTACAATAAAAATATTTTAATGCATCTATAATTAGTATTAATATGAGAAATAGAGTCATTCCACCGAATTTGGAAGAAGCTGGCAGATTAGAGCTCACCAATTCTGTTCTCTCTGCCGTCCCCACCTTTGCAACGTGTTCCTTCCTTCTTCCAAAGACTGTCCTTAAGCAGATTGATAAATATAGGAAATATTATTTATGGAGAGGCTCAGATCTAAATAGCAAAAAAACCCCCAAAAACAGCGTGGCCCTTGGTAACTCTGCGTAAAATTGAGGGAGGCTTGGGTGTTCTTGATCTTCAGACACAGAATGAGTCTTTTTATGAAGCATCTACACAAGTTCTATAATAGAGATGCCACTCCATGGGTACAGCTAGCATGGGGCAAATACTATGGAAGAGACAACCTGCCATTCACAAATAACAACCTGAGATATTCTTTTTGGTGGAGGGATATCTTAAAACTGCTTTCTCAGTTCAAAACCATGGCCATAGTTACAGTCAAAGATGGACAATCATGCTTCCTTTGGCAAGACACTTGGCATGACAATATGTTGGCAACTGAATTCCCTCAGCTCCATTCTTTTGCAAGAAATCAGCTAATCTCTGTGGCAGTAGCTGTTAATTCCACACCTCTTCACTCACATTTTTACTTGCCTTTGTCCCCTGCTGCTTATGCACAGTATTTACAATTGGATAACCTTTTTGACAATTTACAACTTACAACTAATCATGATTCTTGGGGCTACACTTGGGGCAACTCCCAATTTTCATCGAGGAAAGTATATAAGGCACTAACTGGTCACAGACATGTTCCTGCTCCCATTCAGTGGCTATGGAAATCCTGTTGTCATAGTAAGAGGAAAATTTTTGGATGGCTCATTTTGCAAGATCGTCTAAACACCAGAGGAATGCTTCACAGGAAAAGTATGCATCTATCGGACTATTCTTGCGTCCTCTGCAATCTAAACATTGAAGAAACAACACTTAAAACTGTTGGAATAGTCTTAACCTTCAAGTTCCTCAATCTCAAGATGTCATTCAGATTTTCGAGGCCTCAAGGCCCAACTGCTTCTGCCCTTCTTTATGGAAATCATCATCACCATGTGCTGGTCAATTTGGATGATGATGAATGATTTAATTTTCAGAGGCTTGTTGTTCTCGGTTCAACGGTGTCGACGGGTGTTTCGTCAGGAATTTGCTCTGATAACTTTCAGGGATAAAGCACGTCTCCACCCCCTTATTGATTTATGGCTAGAAGCTTTCATGTAGTTAGTTTCATTTTCTTTGTAACCTTTTTTGTTTCCTGAACTCTTCTGTAACTTGGTGCTCTATTTTAATAAAATTCCAGTAGAGGTGCAAACCCCTCCTGTTTTGTAAAAAAAAAAAAATTGGAAGAAGGGATAGAGTAATCCTTCAAACCAAACACCATTCCATTGTTTCCTAAAAGCAGCGCAACTATAAATTTGAAGAGAGGTTAAAAATGTTAGTATATTTGTCATATAGATTTAGTTGGACTTAAAATTATTTGATCCAAAAATGATAATAAATATGTTTTTCCCAAAGCCAATCTCCAATCCCCACATTCCACATGTGCTCCACCGGCTATTGCAGAGTCCTGCAGGATATGCTTTTTTTCCTGCTGGTGTTGGGGCATTGATCTCTGCATCCTTGGCACGTCCACGTCAAAAGCAGCCATTTTGGTACCGTCCAGAGCCACTCCATGAGCATATCCTCTCCTGATGCTCTCCACTCTTCTCTTCTCACTTCTCAGTCGTATATAGTGAGTGCCGTCAAATCACTATTTTCTTTATTTTCCTTTGGCTGTCTCGCTCACACTCGGGCTATACCGGGGTTAACACGGACTTTATTTGCTGTTTTCTAGTAGCTCATTGTACTTTTATTATTATTAATTGCTACGGTGAAAACCCTCTCTAATCCTCACTTTTTTACTGGCTGGTGGCTCAAACCAAGTACGAGGATGCTATGCTATGATGCAGACTCGCAACGACCTCGAGGATCTGATTTGTGATCCCTAATGGCCGGCATGGCCAGCTCGATCGAATTAAGTTTATTTGCATCTATAGATATAAATCGGTAGATCCAATTGTTGTTGCTTTCGCCTTAAGCATGTGAGATTATTTGTTACCAATGCAAAACGGGGCGACTGACACGTACACTAAGTTTATTAATTATGTTGCTGTCACGTTGGTCGATGCCAAGGAATCTTTCCTAGTAGACGCGACGTGCGGTTGATGCTTGCTAGCTTTACTTGCTCATCGATCGATCTGCCAGGCCACTTGTCGCCTTCTCCCTGCCATGCCAAGCCTTTAAACCCACATGGCACTTCACATGAAAAAAATATATCGTGTGTATTACAGTGAGCTCACAACTTTCAGATCTTAGCTTGAATTTCTTTATTCTTCGCAAAAAAAATCTTGAATTTCTTTATTTAAGCACAAAAGCTAGAGAGGTGTAATTGCAATTCCCCAAAGCTAGGTGCAAAAGGGGTAATACACTGACAACGTGGACGTTTTATTCAGTTAGAGTGAGTACATAAATAGAAGCCTAAGAATCGCCACTCAAAAAATCGCAAAAACAAAAAAGAAAGAAAGAACTGACACTGATAAACTGTAAATTAGAAACGGTGAAATAAAGAGCGTGCATAGAGTGGAACACAATGGTCCATAAGGGCAGGGCCAACCGAGGCAGCACCTCCGTATAGCCTCACAGGAAAAGGACGCTCCAACGCTGCCCAATACCTGCTGTCCCTCTCGTTCACTTTCCCCATTTCTTTTATCTTTGGCCGACGAATATTCACTCTTCCCTTGTGGCTTCAATAAACGTCGTCAGACGGGGGAGTGAGCTCCTCTGAAGGCTGCTCCGACGCCGACGAGGCTACCGTCGCGTTGCTTTTTAGCGTCCGAACCTAACTGAACTGACAAGGCAACCAGCCACGGTGGAGCGTTGGGGACGGTCTAAGGCGGGCTGACCAGTCAGCCGGTGGCCACCATGCATGGATGATCTTACGGCTGACCGGAGCTGATCGCCCCGGTCATCGATCCGTCGTCACATCCATAATATAAAAATGAATGAATCGCTCTGATTGTCTGTTGTTTGTTTAATTATGTTATGATATGGATAGAAAAGGACGTGGTTTGACGAGTCTAATCGCCGCGATTATCGCCCGGCCTGTCGTAGCTTTGTGACCAGCCGGACGACGACCGATGATGCATGAGCATGAGCATGATGCCAATTCAAAGCGCCGCATGCAGGTCGATGGATCGCTCTTTCCTCTCCTATGATCCGATCCGTGCGTCCATGTTCATCAAAGGCGACGCAGATTTGACGACAACGGATTGGGATTGGGATTGGGATTTGGGACCGAGAGCGAGCGTCGCTGTCATGGCGATCCGCTGGCTTCTCCGACGATCCATCCCTAAAGCCAGCTGCTAATTAAGGTGACACATACAAAAAAAAAATATATTATGTAGTGCAGCAAAGCGATCGATCGTTGGGTAGATAGATAGATTTCTCGGGCCAGCACTCGTGCGTTCATGCATGCATGTGAGGTTCGCTTTGTGTGGTGTGTGGTCTGCAACTGGATGGAGCCCGGCCGGTACTGCTGCCTAGCTTTCCTCCTGATTTGATTTGATGCGTCGCAGGCAGGCAGCGGTGTGCCAATTTGCCCGGTTGGCCCTTTGCTTCATCATGGAGCCAAGCCACTAGTATGCCTTGTGCCGTTCCTGTCTGATGCCTTGTTGGATTCTTTCTGTGGGGGCGGCACCGTACCTGCTCGATCTATATGGTCTGGTCTCTCACTGCACACATCAACAACAAAAGGCCGGTGGACAAACCTTTATTTCTTGTCTCTCCTAGTTGGTGTTGTGTGATCCTGCAAAATACAATTTGTGTTTCATTATCTGTCTCTCTATCTATAAATAAATAAATAAATATCCCTAATGCTATAAATATATGTGTGATATCAATAAGACTAAGGGGTTTTTTTTCCCCTTAGGAGCCGGCCTTTTGATTAGCATGCTTTAGATAGAGAGAAAAAGGCAGCAACAGATCGATGTCCCTTGACATGATAATTCCTCCTCTTCTTCTTCTTCTTCTTCTTCTTCTTCTTCTTCTTCTTCTTCTTCTTCTTCTTCTTCTTCTTCTTCTTCTTCTTCTTCTTCTTTCCTATCAGAGCACACAAAGTCATGAGCTAGTACTCCGTTTTCCGTAGAGTGTGCTTATATATACCGGCATAAATAAAATAAAGCAGCAGCTAATAACAGCAGAAGAGGCAAATACATTATTAAGCAGACTACTTGCTTTATACGGCGCATGCAGATATTTACTGATATATATAGCATGGTTTGTTACGGATCACTGAAAGTGCATGCAGGCTTGTCAAATCAAGTCAAATACTGTACGTAGAATTAAAATAGTGATCAAATCAAATACTGTAAAATAGTGAAGGAGAGGGAGTCGTACCGCACCTTGCTGTTTCAGTTTCCTCCTCAGGTCTCAGGTGTGTGCGTTGTGTGCCCACTGCGGGAGATTGCGTGTGTGATTGCGAGTGCCTGCCCTGCTCTCTGGCCTCTGTGGCTATCTTAGCTAGCCATATTCCAGTTTTCCTATGGCGATATGATATGATCTGAGCAGAGATGAGATGGGAATCTGAAACGGCATAAAGTGATAATGGCCCAAGCCGGTGCTAGCTCTCTGTTGTACCAGACCGATCTGCAGTTCTGCACAAGAGCGATCGAGGGATTTAATTTGAATCTGAACGCCCCGAACAATAAGTACTCGTAAAAGGTTTGGTGTGCATGTTTAGTTTTCACGATGGAATTCCAACCGAGTATATATATATACATATATATGTATATATATATACACACATATATATGTATATAGTTTTGTAATTTGAAGATGTTCACCAACTCGTGGCCTCTTTCTGCTCCCGACCCAGGGGGCGACCCGACGCCCCATTGACGCCTGCCGCGCCGCCGCCGCCGCCGCCTCTCCTGCTCCTCCGCCCTCCGCGCCCCCTCCTCCTCCTCCCTCCGTGCCCCCTCCTCCCCCGGCTAGAGCTCCTGGCGGGGCCACCCCTTCCCTAGGATTTCAGGCCCCGCCGCCATCGCCGTCGGCCGGCGTCCGGGCTGGGCTGCGTGCTCCCTCCTCGACCGGCTCCTCTCCCTTCCTCAGCCCTCTTCCTCCATCCCCACCCCGGCTGGCCATCCAGGGCGCGGGAGTGCCCAGATCTGGGCCCGGGGCGGATAGGCCTCGGGGGCTCGTGCTGGCTGCGTAGGTTGGGGACGCCGGCGCCGTCGCCTGGTTGTCTGCAAGGACCAGCGTGGACTCCCTGCCCGTGCCGCCAGTGGCAAACTGTGCCGCGGGGTCTGGTGTGGCCTCTGTGGCCTCTGCTGCGGGGTCCAGCGCCAAGGTGGCCCAGCGGCCGATGCTGCTGTGGCGGCCACTGGCGCCGCCTCCCCGCCCCAGTCGCCGGAGAGCCTGCTAGCGCCGCCGCGGGCTCCCCATCGCTGACGCCGGCTCCCATCCCCAACTCTCTCACTGCTTCGCGGGCTCCGTGGGCTCCGGGCTCGCGCGCCGCGGACGCCGCTGACCGTGATGGGGCGGCCGTCTGTGTGCCGGTGTCGGCCAATGCCGCCGCTTCCTCGAGCCTGGAGGTGGGGGTCACCTCGGCTCGGGTCGAGGCAGTGGTTCCGGTGGTCGAGACCGACTACTCCACGGTGGAGGAAGTCGATGACGATGAGGAGGACGACGACGACGGGGTTGTGGGCAGTAGTGCTTTTGGCCTCGACGATGAGGAAGCACCTTGCACGGCTTCGCGCCCTCGGTTGCGATCTCGACGAAATGGCACGCCCTTCAATCGGAGCGGGCTTCACCTCTTCCTCGCATGAGGGGGAGACGGTTCCCCATCTCTTGAACATCTTTGAAGGGCCGATGGGGGCGGCCTTGCCATTCCCGGCTCGCAGCGATGGCCCTTGCGGCCAAAGCTCACCGGGGACGGGCGGGATGCGTCCCTCCGGCCAGCCTCGATGACCGGAGAAAGGGCCTTGGCCCTGATCCGCCATGAGAGGAAAAGGAGGACGAGGCACCACTAGACGGCGAGCTTCATCTGCGGCGGCGACGGCGGCTGGACGACGGATGGACGGCGTACGGCGGCGGTCAGGGCTAGCGGCGGCTCAGGCATGGGTTGGGGTGGGCGGTTAGGGTTTCCAACCCTAACCACCGGCCTTTTACAGGCGGCGACAGTGCTGGTGCCCAGTGGCTGGCCCACGCTCGCGCCCCTTCCTGGGCTGGCTGGTGACAGCAGGCCTGATCGCCTGGCTAGGCCGCGAGCCTAGCTGGCTGGCTAGGCCGCGCCTTCGGCCAGCCAGGCCAAGCCTATTGCTGGGCCGCATGCCTGGTTAACCAATTGGGCCGCTTGCTAGGCCGGCTGCCCCAGGCTTTTTTTTTAATTTTAGTGCCCTGTTTAGTCTTTTCGGCAATAATTTAGATAATTAGCATATGATTTGCTAGTTTAATTTTTCTGCAAGAGCATCATTATTTTTTCATGATTGTTGTTGCTCTATGACTGCTGATACTGACATTGCAAATATAATTGTGGTTTGTTTATTTTATTATGCAATGTCTTGTATTTCTGTCATATTTGTGTAGTGTGTGGTGCACCCAATCACCCTTTGCACCACATACATATTACATTTGTGACTTGGTAATTTTTGTTTTGGACTATGTTGGTACACCCAAACCCCCTATTTTGTATCAACATATCAGTTACACTTGTAATTTTATGATAGAATTGGGTATGTTGGTGCCGCAAACCACAATTTTTGCACCACATACAAGAGTTAAATTTGCTAGTTTGCTTAGTGCAATTTAACTATGCCATCTATAGAATTAGAAACCCTTAATTTCTATAGATTTGAAGTTGTAATATACATATCTTGTTTATTTTGGTTAAAATAACACAAGGTAATGGAGTCTATGGCGTTGGTTGCGCTTAATTCTTAGTGAATTATTGCCCTAAGATCATGCCATGGCAGTGATCAAATCACCCATTGCTAAGAGGTCTACATCATGTTTCTGAGAAACTTGATGATTACCTACACCGTGTCTTTACCCCAAAATAAAGGTTTTGGATTGCTATCTTCATCATATTATTTTGATATTACACAAGATAGTAGAGCCCTAAGCAAAGGCTGCATTTAGTTCACTTATACATTATCTTGCCCAGAGACCGTGCTTAGGTAGTAATATATTTGCCTACTATAAAGATCTACTCTTTGTCTTTGACATAGAGACTATCTGTCTTGTGTTTCTCAAAATTTCTGATGATTTTTGGTTGTACGGTCTACACAATTTTTGTGATTACCTACAACAATCCAACACTATGATAAGATATAAACTTTAAAAATATTGCACTTTATATTATAACTTTACATATTGATTTCAAAATTACCATTAGGTAAATAATCAATTTATGGTATTACATTTGAGATTACAACATTACCATAGTGATTTTGAGTTTACCTTAGGAGTAAATTCATTAAATCAATGGTTTGTCACATGTTGTGCGTATTGACTTCAAAGGATTCTACTGAACTCGCTCTCGATGGCATCAATATCCTGCATAGACAATGGACATTAATATTGGTTTTATCCCATAACCTAATAAAACCATTTCATGCCCTCAATTAGGGGTTGTTTATTATAGATCAGAGAAAATTATGCCTTACTATTGTCTAGGTACTACATCCATAAAGATTATCCATCAAGATATTTTATGGAAGGAATTGCACATACTTTATGGCATACTCTTCTAGAGTATTTGGACAATAAATAAACTCATATATCTTAAAAGCTAATTATGAGTAGACCATGTCTCTAGTTTTCAAACTAGAAGACTATGATCATATTGTTCATAAAGTTTGCTTCCAGTGTTGGAAACAAAAGGCCAAATGTGTGACTAAGTTATGACAAAGTTGAACCCCCACAATGACAGAAAGCGTCATATAGGTGGTCGTGTTTAGCATAGTGCTAAACAATGCATACTCTCGATTGATCTATAACAAAAAACTATAAGGGATAAAACACGAGCTCTAGAACTTAAGATTTGAAGTATGTTTTAATCTTAATCTAAGGCTATTTATGAGGTTGATTTTGTTGGATCCTCTGATATCACATCTCAACACTCTACCTTTTTCTCATAAGAGAACATCAAATACATGACAACATGGTCATCGAATATACTTTGACTGACATATTTTAAGATTTGGAATAATCTCCCGGTCCATTGGTATTATTTCATATTTTCCATCGAAATATGTTGTAACACTTGTTGTCAATGCATAACTATTGTGAGTATCATATTGATGAATTTGGTACTCGACAATATTTATGGATTTCTATATATTAGATGAGAACTTCGTTAATTTCTTGTCATATATAGATTGTACGGGAATCATTCCAATGTGGAATGATATATGCCTAGTGGACATTTGTACGACAAACTCTATAATTAAGAAAGCAAATATTATAGGTTCTTATGATAAGAAGAGAGAATAATTTTGGTCATCGATGTGATGCGATGATAGTTTGGCCTATTTTGCCACTATCATTCTTCCTATTGATACTGAGTTAGTTCCTAAGGATATTTAATTATGTCCTATACACTCGTATCTTATCAAATTATAGAGATATTCAAATGTGTTTTCATATGGAAACACAAAAGGACAACATTGGATATGGCATACATGTAATGAGATAGGTCTCATTTTGGTTGTATTTTGCATACAACCATTCCCTATATAACATGTTGCATATAAGAATTTTTCACATTGTTGATACATTCAAAGATTTATAATGGTCAACTTGGTCATCCAGAAAGATACGTGAAAAATTATTGGCAATTCTTTTGGTCTAAATTTTCCCCTAGTAAGGACACAATAAGTGTCATAGGGAAATAAATTTTAAGACCCTCTTATCTTAAAATCAGATTGAATACCTTAGATTCCTGGAGCATATTCAAGAGAATATGTATGGGTCCGGTACAAAGATTGTACGAACATTTCAGGCATTTCATGGTTGTAAAGATACATCCGCGCGATGATCTAGAGTGTGGAAGTATCCACACTCAACCATGCATTTGGTAGATAATGCCTCATCTTATGAGCATTATCCTGAATATTACTAAACTTTTGTGCCTACAATGATGATTGTCAGGTATAAGAAAGTTTAGTTAGATATCCAAATGAGGATAACTAGAATCTATAAGTATGACATTAATGTCATAGCAAGACCATTATTAGTAAATTGCTATCACCAACTTCGTATTGGAGTCAGGTAGATTTACACACTCCTGACTTATGATTAACTGCATATCCCCTATATGCATTTAGTACGTGGGAATCTAGGAAGATTTTCTATTTGTGTAAGATTAGGTTACGTTGTATACGTACCATCTCACCACCACAACATACATTGATGGGGTTCACACAGGAAACTAGGGATCAACGAGAGATTTCAGTCTTCGTCGATTGTTAAGTATCTAGATTTCTTATTCAGGATCTACTTACAACCTGTATGCTGGTTTCATTGAGCTTTTCCAGGCATTAGGGGGAGATTAGAAGTACCATATAGAATGCCCAGAAATTATTTATTATGCATAAAGCATTGAACATTGAGTTCAAAGAATTGTTGATTTGCATAAGTATTGCAAATAATCTGCCAAATGCATTTACTAATCATAATCTGTTGCAAGTATGTGCCAAAAAGAGAAGTGGTATTAAGTAAGCCACTCAACTCCCAATTGTAAATAAGAGGGGGAGTAGTATGGCCATAAAGTAGGATTATTCATGCTAGCAATAGAAGGCTTTCCTTCTAAGATAGTAAATGTCGGTCAACCTATATGGTTGGCAATATTATTGGGTAAATATTGGTTATTACCCCTGGATAGATGTCATCCACAAACCCAGCTCAGAGGTGCACCAAATACAGATGCTGGGATATCGGAAAGCCCTGACTCTCGTTTGAGGAAGTCACGATGAGTCATTCAGGTTTCTTTGAGTTTTTGATAGACTGGAGAATTATATAAAGGAAAGGCTACATTTGTCGACAAATACTCTCTGAATAAACTGTATACAATATTCCAAGTCATCCAGTTACTAAGACCATGGCAGAGTGCTTCGTCACTCTTACTGGATCAGAACTTGTTGAATAATGTAGTACATACAGAGATAGTCTTGCTCACCAAAGAAGAGGTGTTTTGGGTTGTGATGCCAACACCTCATTGTACCTTACTATGGGTACAAAATGTTTTCATCCAAAGATTGGATTGAGAACAATGTGGTGGTGAGTTACAAAGCAAGACTAGTAGCACAAGGGGTTTACGCAAAGCCCAGGCATTGATTTCAGTGCAAATTATTCTCCATAGTAAGTTATAAATTTCTGATACTACCTTTTGATTGGCAGTACAAAAGCATCTATCATTGCAGTTAATAGTTGATATATGTAGTGATTGCATATATTTATATGATCACTTGATTTGGAGTATTTTATGAAGCTTACGGGAAGGAGTTCACATACTCAATCCTCATATATAAAAACGCAACACATATCATGTATTGCTTAAGTCAATATGTGGCTTTAAGCAGATAAGTTGAATTTGGTACAATCGACTTTGTGAGTATTCCTTGATCAATAATAGGGATACAAGATTGATTACACGTGGTGTTCATTTTGAAGTCCCTGATTGGATTTCATAGTATTATATGATTGTCAATAATCTTGACATCATTGGGAATGAACATCTGTTAATAGCACGTTGTAATCTAACGATGGAGTTTGAGATGGGAGATACGGTCTAAACCAAGATCCAAGTATTTTCTCCTAGACTTTTGTACTAAAGCTATCTATATCCACATCATATTGAGTAATTCGATATGAAGGTATATCCTATGGTCGTTCTACCTCACGATAGAGGAAGAGACGGCCAGGGAGCAGAGGAGGACGGCCAGGGAGCAGAGGACGGCCAGGGAGCAGAGGACGCTGATGGATGCACGAAGATAGAGGACGCCGGTGCTTGCGCCGCCTTCTGCAATAAGATGTTCAGGAAGGCTCCGAAGCCGCTGCTTCCAAGACCGGCCTCACCTCCAGCCGTTAAGAAGCGGGACGATAAGCCAAGAACCAGAGGTGCTACAAGGACACTAGCTGCCACCCGCTCTAGCCTGCATCAGGCCGCTCGTCCTTCCTCCACGTCAGTGGCACAACGTGCCCAGCTCAAGCTTATGCGCGAGCTGGACTTCATCAATGGCGAGTCGTCGGCGCCGGATGCAGCAGTCACGGAGTACATTGATAGCTTTGGACAGGACCTTTCTGAGAAAGCGATCAAGTCACTACGGACTGCGACGAGGCTTGATAACATGGAGCTTTGCAAGACCCTAGCTGCAATTGCAGCGGAGTTAGGGACAGACATGATGGAGGTCCCATGATAGTGCAGCTAGAAGATGCACATCAGATGTTTTTAGAATATGAATAGTCTGTTATAGTCCTCCACGCCTAGTTTGACAGTCTGTCAAACTTGAGAGGTTGTTTGCGCTGGTTACGCATGTAATTCTCTATTCTCCTTATTAATATAAGCCGAAATTGCTCCGGGTTTTTTAAAAAAAATATTCACCAAGCACACGTAGTACTACACAGTTCGTGACGATCTCGGTGCTTTGTTTCTTCTCAATCAGTCTGTACTACGACCGGAATGTCATTGCTAGTCAGGTATGATTTCACTCCACAAAGAGAGCGATCAAAAATTAACTGTCACTGATGTTCATTCGAGCTACAAGGCAACAGATCTCTGTATCTGTAGATAAAACGTTTGGTTGAAACAAAAATTCTAAAGGGTCCATCAAAGGCTCTTGATATGATTGAGGGATTTCATGGGCCGAGGCCCATTTGCAGGTTTATCTCCCCCCAATTCCATGTCTGAATCTAACGTCCCCTGAAAAGAGTGTCTGAATCTAACGAATATCCCATATCGGAGTGACACTACACTGCACGTCTGCAGGCTTGCAGCTACTCATGGGGTCAATGATGCCATGGGCCCTTTTTCATTCGAAAATCTGTGGCGTGATAACAACATGCTCATTGCTTTCTAAATTATAAATCATATTAACTTTTTTATGAAATAAATTATATTAATTTTTTAATACATCCATTTTATCATGTACCTAGATTATAGCATATACCTACATATGTAGCAATTCTTCTGTAACTCTTGCTTCCCGAATATAAATTTGAGACTAGGACTATTGTACATGGGTTGAAGTATAGTGCAACAAAGCTCATATCACTAACACCAACGCTAGCCATCCTGCTAGCAAAACAACTCATGACCAAAGCTCGAACAAAACCACATTACTAAGCTCTAGGACAACAAGGCACCAAATTCATAACCCGAGCGACGCATTGGAGCAAGCACATTATTTCAACGCATCGCTGCTACCTCCACCTCCACCTCACGATTGATGCAAGACATTAACCCAAATGCCTAACAAACATAAAACCTACATCTACAACACCAGCTAGAAATTCATGATTCCCCCTATCGAGGCCAAAATGGTCATTGGAGGTGAGAGGATTGAGGGTGTCTCCCTAGTGTAAGCGCTAGAAGCACTTGGTGTCTTTGTTTACGTCATTCCCACTTGTCGCTAAAGGATAAGAATGGTTAATTATTGGGAATAACCTTATGTATCAAACCTTGATCTCACGATTTACAAGATTGGAAAACTGTTGTTTTCACTTTAACGCAAACTTTTGGATCACATTGCGGATGAAATGATTCCAAATTTATTATATTTTCCTATATGTTTGATAAATTTCTTGTTTGGCCACGGCCTCGGCCTCTCGTTTTCCTTTTTTTTTTGGAAAATATTTTTCCTTTTTATCTGATTGGCTGGTTCTGGTCCAAGTCCTGCGTCTTCACACTTGTCTAGCGCCACAGCGCCGACTTGTCGTGCCGGCTCCCAACTTTTCAGCTGCAGCCGCGTCTTCCCCGACACGTCAGCAGATCAGCCCCCACCCCTCTCGCCCTTGAGCCCCGCCGCGACCGCGAGACGCCGGCGCAGCGCCGTTCCCCTCTTCGCGGAGTAAGCAAGGCGCCTCCGGCCGCCGCCACCCGAGCACCCCCGGTTCGTTCTTCGAAGGGGTCCCTTCCTCGAATTGGTCTCGATTCGTCGGAGCCGTTTCAACCCCGGCAGCAGCTCAGGTGCCTAATTCAGCTTTCTCTTTCGCTCGAGGGTTTCGAGTCGAATCGTGGATAATCCTCTCTCTCAGCTCATCCAACTAGTAAACTTATTAGTATAGTTAGTATACGCGTGGTCTGATTTGAGCGGAATTTAGCCGTCCCCTTTACTCTTCCCACAAGAGGATGGTTCCAAAATTCCAGTGGAATGGAGATTTAGATAGCCTCCCCCACGACTACTGGAGGATCTGGCGTTTTGCTGTTTGTCTGCATGGCTTCCGCTTCAGAAAATAACCTGACCGGGTTTGTTGGTTGAGTTGCATATGTGTTTGTAGTATGGTTCTATTACTTGTCGTAGCCGTGAGGAGAACGTTGCCTTCAGGACTCAGGAGATGACACTTTTCTATTCTGAGAATAGAAATGACGCTGCTAACAATGATTTTTCGTTAAGTTTGTCACGTTCTATTGGTTGCTGACATGCTTATTTGAGCTTGCATTTTGTACCACTAGCGTTTCTTAACTTTTCCAAGCGGATTTTTCAGATTTACCTTTTCAATAATTCGAGAGAGAGAAATCTTTCGTTGATATGCAAGTGGTAATGTGGCATCTCTAGGGTCATACTTGTAAATCACTACTTATCGTAGGACTATTTATTTATTTCATAATTTTGTCTATAAATGGATTTATCTATTCGGCAGTCTATTTATCATCTGAAATATCTTATTGACCTGTTAAACCTTTGATCATGTATCTAATATATATCTTATTACACTGCCTGCAGATAGTAAACTCTCAGCCCAATTTGGACTGTAATTTGGTCCGTGTTCTTGGCATGCTCGGTCTTATAGCAAACGTGTAGCTATATAATGTTGATGACTAAGAGCAAAGGAGGTCAACAAAGTACAATCAGGTTCCATGAGGGTCAATCTTGGGCTTCTTTTGCCCTTGGTGGACAAATTCGCAGCGCCCACATGGGCCATACTCATATCAGGATTCTTTATGCTTCTTTCTGTTTCTCTCTCGATGTACTTAATATTTGAGCATCTCTCGGCGTACAACAATCCAGAGGTTTGTTCTATAGCACCACAGCATGCTCAATAACGTTCCCTTTTTATTGTTTGTAAATAAATGATCAAATATCCATCATGTCATGCTCTGTTGCAGGAACAGAAATTTGTTCTTGGTGTTATCTTGATGGTCCCTTGCTACGCTATTGAATCAGTAATATCTCTGGAACAACTTCTAGCTCTTTGCTGATTTGGCTATAGCTCATCTACTTATTTATTTGCTGATCTTTGGTACTTCTCTGCAACAGTATGTTTCATTGGTAAATCCAGACACTAGTGTCTATTGTGGCATCTTGCGTGATGGCTATGAAGCATTTGCTATGTATTGCTTTGGAAGATATATAACTGCTTGTTTAGGTGAGTTTGTTTTCCTGAACCTTTGAGACATTGTAACTTCTAAATTGCCACTCTCAGAGTCAGAGGTTGCTTGCATTGTTACACCTACTTAAAGGTTGGGTGTACACTTGCTGTGATCAATCTGTAACATCAATTCTGTTGGATACATATTCCTTTCCCTTTTAAGGGTACATGGGTCATGGATATGCCATCCATAAACTGGAACATGTTTGATACAGTTTATATTCCTGAACAACTGGTATAATAGCATGCTTGGATGCAGACTATCTAAGGTGTGAAAGGGCTTCATCATGTTTGTGCCGTAGATTGTTCAAATACAATAGCTTATTTTTATGCTGTCCACTTGGTATCATTGTTTTAATCTGGCAAAAGGGGTCTCTGCAGAATTCTAAGAATTCCCTTTCTGAAACCACAAAGCCTCTGTTAGTTCATCTTTTATGCTATGCAACTAGATGAAGTCACTACCCTTCATCCAAGGACTAAACAGTGGCTCATATTGACTTTCTTTAGGTTATAAAAGATATGCTATCTAGAACTCAACACTATTCTTATTCCTTTATTGATTTCTTCTTGATAAAAAAACAAAAAAAGCAAATGACTTCTGTTATTTCATTTGGGGAATGTACACAGTTGGAATTTGGAATAGTTTACCCTGTTTCCTTTCCAATTACCGCTGCTTGTTTACTTTGTCTCACTGTTTACTGCAATTGGAATATAGGTGGTGAGGATAGGACAATTGCATTTTTGAAGAGGGAGGGTGGCGAAGATTCCGGGGAACCTCTTCTACATCATGTCTTCGAAAAGGGTGTTATTCATCATCATTTTCCTATTAATTACATATTGAAACCATGGAGACTTGGTGTGCGGTTTTACCAGATTATCAAATTTGGTATATTTCAATATGTATGATTCCTTGTCCATCCAATTTGAATCAGAATAGTTGAATTTACGAGCAACTTTAGTTATATACTTTACATGTGCAGGTTATTATAAAGACACTCACAGCTAGCCTGTCTCTTATTCTTCAACCTTTTGGTGTATATTGTGATGGAGAATTCAAATGGGGATGTGGGTAAGACACTTTTTCCTTTTCGTTTTTGGATTGACAATTCTGCATTTCACTATTTCTTGAGCCCCAAAGGAAAAGAAACATCCATCTCTCATCAATTGAATATATGTAGTGTTGAAATAGTATATCTTTTTGAAGGGTGGCTGATAAAGGCTATGATAGGCACACACAAATGTGTAATAATCTCTTTGTCATCTGGAAGATGAATCCTCTATCTGTATGAATCAATAGGATTTTCTTTGCCCTCAGAAAATATATGCGCATCTTGCACTACAATCCTTTTCTGCTATATATAAATGGTAAAAATGCCACTGTTAGCTTTGTTAACTCTGTGCTGCAGATACCTTTACTTTTCTTTGTCTGAGTGAGAATTTGTATTTTCACTAATTCTTTGAATCTTAAAGGAAAAAATAATCCTTTTTCTCATTGATTGAATATATGTAGCATTGAAATAGTTTATTTGAAGGATGTTGCATAAATGCTATAACACACCCACAGAAATGTCTATTTTCATCTTGAAGATGAATCAACTATCTCTACGAACTCTGATAGCCTATTCTCTGTCCTCAGAAAATATATTTCCATCTTGCATTGCACTCCTTTTCTGCAATATATCAATGGTGGGAAACTGTAAATTGCATCATTTAATTTGAATCATTCTGTGCTGCAGATACCCTTACTTTGCTGTAGTCCTGAACTTCAGTCAATATTGGGCCCTATACTGTTTAGTGGAATGGTACACAGCTACTAAAGATGAATTGGCACATATTAAGCCACTGGCAAAATTTCTTGCCTTCAAGTCTATAGTGTTCCTGACCTGGTGGCAGGGTGTGATAATTGCCATCATGTATGCTTTGGGCTTGGTTAGAAGTCCGTTAGCACAGAGCTTGGAGTTGAAAACAAGTATTCAGGATTTCATCATTTGTATAGAGGTACCTCACCTTTTCAAGGTAGACAGGCTTTCAAAATTATTCTTGTTTACTTATCATATTTCATGTGTTCACAGATGGGCATAGCAGCAATTGTTCACCTGTATGTGTTCCCTGCAAAACCTTATGAGCTATTAGGTAAACAATATTCGCCTACAAACATTTCAGTACTTGGGGACTACGCAGCCTCTGATCCTGTGGATCCTGATGAGATAAAGGACATCAGTCGACCTACAAAAGTGAGGCTTCCGCAGTTGGAACCAGATGAAGTAGTTGCAACCAATATTAAAGAGAGTGTTCGAGACTTTGTGATTGGCAGCGGAGAATATGTGAGTTTTACATGCAGATCACATTTGAAATCATTTGTCTATTATATTCGCCTACAAACTTCATGATGTCTCTTCCATTCTTTGATGT
>CM041639.1:46946969-47025107 GCA_023333625.1 Bothriochloa decipiens
ACGGAAGGCAGAGAGTAATAGCAGATTAGCAGGGAGACAGGGAGCGTACCTGTACCCGGCATGGCGGCATGGCAAACATGTAAGAAAGCACGAGGATATATAGTAGCAGGGAGCAGGAAGAGCATGTGCAGGTTTGCCGTGGCCGCCTCCCGCCGCACTGAGCCACCGCGTCGGCACCATGCCGCCGCTTCCGCACCACGATCCCCGGCGCCCTGGAGAGCGCGATCGCTGCGGTTCCTGGAAGACCAATGTCGCCATGGTGCGAGGAAACAAGGACGCGGAGTCGAGACTGTGGGCCCGAGTATGTCAATCGCGGATGTCATGGCTGATGTCGCGCAGATGGGTTGCCTATTTTTGCGTTATTGCGTTAGCACGCCGAGATGGCAGAGGAGGAGGAGGAGGGCCATACACATGATCCTGTCCGTTAAATCTGAGTGAGCAAGGAGAGAGAAAACTAAAAAATAATCTTAATGGTTGATTTGTATAGAGTTAGTTTTCTGGGTAAAATTTGTTGAGTGTATGAAGATGTGCTATCTCAGCAGGAGACGTTACATGGGGTAGACCAAGCAATAAATATGTTGATGCATTAGTACGATAGAAAATAGCAGTTTTGCTTATTGTATAGTGAACTGAATGGTGACAAGTTGTAGCTGTACTTGTTTTATAATGACCTCTATCGGTGGATAATAGACATTTTATTCCTTATCTTCAGAAAACTTCATACCCTTACACTTCATTTTTCTGAAATTTACACTTAATTATTAAGTGTAAAATTCTTTGACATGATGGTGTAAGTAGTCTATAACATTGGGATCTGTCTAATTTTTTTATTCTATAAGTCCTTGAAAACTTCATCTGAAGGATGATATATGTCTTAGTTGAAGATATTCTTCAATCTCTGTGTTCTAAAATGGTAGATTTGTTTTCTTCTGTTGTTTTCTTTCCGTAGAAACTATTTGTATAACTTTTCTGTATTTTTATGTTTCTCATTTCTTTAAACATTCTATTTGATTTCTGCCTCCCACAAAAAACATTTGAACTTTTTTTTTGATGCTGAAGAATTTGTTTTTCAACCTTTTTGAAACCATTTCTGTCTCCTAGTGTGGAAAGAAGAGTGCTATGAAGTATACCTAATTCCTAGAAGTTATCCACATATCTTTTTTGCAGGTTTTTACTGGTCTCTCGTTTCTTCTATTATGAAGAGAATGTTTGATATTTCCATCATGTGATTAAGTTACAGGATATCTGACATCTGGTATGCATTATATGCGCCCTCAATTTATGTGTATATTGTTGTTAAATGCCAACACTGAAAATAGCTACTTGTTTGCTTTGTTCATGTACCGAGTTGAAATTCGATGGTACTTGTTTTGCATTTCCATTGTCTTTTACACTATCATATTTGTGAACTTATACCAAATCGACTAGCGTAAATTTGTTGAACTAGTGGTGTAAATTTTGTATGAATTTGTTGTAAGTTTATCCTATACTTGCTTTTGTAATTTGCTATGATCTTTGGCAGGCACAAAAGTAAATAGTAAATTTTATCATGTTAATAGTGGTAAGGCAGATATGGGTAATTTTGTAGGTTAGTTTGAATATTTGGTTTGGCATTTGCATATTTTTTCTTTTATGTTAATTTTTTATTTGATATTTGCCTACCATAGAAAACATTTGAAATTTTTTATTTTTCATTTGTTAAGTTTTTCATTTCTTTTAAATTTCTATTTGATATTTGACTTACATAGAAACCATTTGTTTTTGAAGATTTTGATCTGGACCTTTGTAATTTTGTTTCTTAAGACACAAGGTAGGATAGTTGGTTTTTCTTTTGGCACTCTAACAATAGCTAGATGGTCCCAGATTCACTGGTGTATGTGGTCCTTATCATGATTAGCAAATAGTGTTGGTTGATTGCTACAAGGCTCAAGAGAGTCTTGTAAGGTTTACAGAATTTTTTAAATTATGGTTTGTCAGTGTCACTTCAGCCCTTGTTGCTTAAAGTGATATGATTTTTTTGGTTCTTGGCTTGTACTCAGCTTCTTCCTTGATTTTTGTTTCATAAGTTCATGTTTGAGATAGATGTTAAAAGTTGGCAAGTTGGTAGATGCGAATGTAGGATAATAGCTCTCTATGGTGTGCCCTTGTTGCTTGGCTTGCTGCATGCCGACTCCATTTTTCATTGACCTGCATGTATGTGATTTGTTTTGCTCCCGCTTACCCTGGTATATGTGATAGAGTTTAAATAGGAAGGATATTTCTGGAATTTGTTTTCTGCATTTCATATTTTTTCCTTATTTTGGATTTGGAAGGTGAGCTTGCCGTGGTGGATGCCCCATGCCTGGGCTGGCTCATTTTGTGCCACCCATTCTTTAGCAAAATATCTATAAGTTTCTTTCTGCCTATGTATCTTTTGTTGCGATTATGAAGTATCAGTTATATTTTTCTCTTTGATTTTTGGCTACCATAGAAAAATTTGGACTTTTTGTCTTAAGATTTTTGATCTGATTGTTTGTAACTTTGTTTCTGGCCATCAGTATACGAAGTTTAATATTGATCACTGCTACATTGATAGAAATAATCTTAAAACGGAAGAGAGTGTGGTTTTGCTCTTGCCCCTTAGGCAATAGCTAATTGTTGCCAGATTCATTGATGTTTGGTGTCATTGTCCTATTTAGTTAATATTGTTGGTTGATAGCCATAGGTCTCAAGAGAGTGGTAAGCTCTGCAAAATTTTCTGATTTTCTAGTTTGTCAGTGTTGGTTCGGCGCTTGATGCTCAAAGTGATTTGATTCAAGGTTTATAGCTCTCTATGCTATGCCCTTGTTGCTTGGCTTGTTGAATGCCCACTCCATCATTTTGCATGGATCTGCATCTATTTGTTTTGTTTTGATGCCACTCACCATTGAGTATCTAATCGAGTTGAATTGCTATGAATCCTTCCTTGCAGATGGAACGGTGGCTGGCGAGGTTGTGAGGAAGAGCAGGCTGAGGAATAAGCTGTGTTGCTTGGCTAGAATCACTTCCAGTGCCACCAATGAACTCAGTTATTTTTTCCTGTTTGAATCAACAGGCTGAGGAAGATCTGGCTAGCTATCTGTTTGAATGTTTGTAAGTTTATTTTTCTCCATCTCGTTGAATACGAAAGTAGATGCTCCTTGTTGATACAATTTTGTTTGCAATATGTAGAATTGGCATTTGAATTGTTTTCTGGATACATTGTTTGTGTGAGAGGGTTAGTTAAGGCCTTCAGGTTTGGGTCTTCAAAGATATGTTCCTAGGTTGGTTGATTCATTTATTTTGAGCTTAGTTGTAACTGCAAATATATACCTGTTCTGTCTTACCATATATTACTTTTTACAGGTTGAAATGTTTAAATTTATAGTGCAATAACTAGTGTAATTTGTTATCATTGGTTGGTGTAAATTTTCCATTTGGTCAGTGTAAGTAGAGCATCATTTGTTATTTTGTGCCATTTAAGAAATTTGTTTATTTACACACCATACCAAAAAAATGTTTGGTTCTGTATTTTTTGTTTAGTTTCAAGAAAATTCATTCAATTAGTTGTAGTTGTTTAGAAGTCATTTTAATTCAGATAGGCTTCATTTGTTTGTTCATTTAGCTGTTGTGGACGATTGTTGTGTCAAAACTGTACAAGAACAGGAAGAAGTCCTCTTGGACACGTAAGAAATGGCTGATCTATTTTCATTCTTTCATTATAGTCTCTGGAGGAAGACTGGATTTGTTTGATGCTTTCGATGCTTTCAATGCAGTATTAAGGAATTGTACATGTGCTTTGAACGAGAGATTTGCGTTGATGGCCCTTTGTTCAATGGAGACATTAAATCATCATGAAGGTGAGATTTGGATTACTTCTGACTACTTTCTGTTAGCATTTTGGCCTGCATGTTCCTCTTCTATTTTTGCATTTGGTTATACTTTTCTTTTTGCCCAATTTTTTAATTGTTTGGTAGATGAAGCCAAATCTAGTGATTAGAGTTGATCTTGATTTCTGTCTCCTTATAACCCACAGATTTCAAGTGGTCTCTTTGCCGAGGCTGATGGATAAGAAGGCCCTGGTATTCCTCGAGGGTTATTGGTGCCTTCTTGTTTTTTTTCCTAAAAAAACAACATGTAGTATGTACAATTAGTCAGTGCTATAAAACTTATACTTACTTTTTTATGAAATTTACACTGCATTGATAAGTGTAAATTATTTTACTTCATGGTATAAGTTGGGTATAAGCCACTGGTTTGATATTTTTTGCAAAATTTTTCATTTCTTTAAAATTTTCTTTTGTTATCTGCCTACTATAGAAAAAAATTTGCAATATTTGATTTTTGTATTTTGTTTTATTTTCCTTTGTAATATGGCTACTATAGAAAAAATATGAAGATTTTGTATATTTGGATATGCATCTGTGAAGTATTAGTTTAATTTCCCTTTGTATTTTGGCAATTGTAGAAAAAATCTGAAGATATTTTGTCATTTGCATATGATTTTTTGAAGTATCAGTTTGCTTTCCCTTTGTATTTTGGCTACTATAGAAGATTTCTGTTAAGTATTAGTTTAATTTACTGCTAACTGTGTTGTGTAATTTTCCTTTGTAATTTTGTTGTATTTTGAGATGTAATCTGATCTGAATTATACTAAATTGATTAGTGTAAATCTCTTGAACTGATGGTGTAAGTTCTTTGTAATTCAGATTTTTGCTTTGTATTATCAAGTTGACCATAATTATAAGTTATTTGATTTGTAATGCAGTGGTATAATTCAAATATTTTACTATTTGGCTTTATTATATATTATGTAAAGCATTTTATTTTTTTCCAATTATTATTCTGACAAATTATGTGTATTTATGTATTTTGGTGGAGCCGGTTGATATGGCATCATGTCTCAACCGGTTGAGACGTTTGTTAAATCACCTAGCTTTGCTTTCTAGCAAATGCCGGTTGATTTTTGTGTTTGTCTCAACCGGTTGAGGCCATTGCCTATTGACAAGCCCTTTCAGTTAAGCTAATATGTATTTTGGATTGGTTTAACTATTAACCAGTTTTGGCTGATGTCCCGCAGATGGGTCGTCTATTTTTGCGTTATTGCGTTAGCACGCTGAGATGGCAGGGGAGAAGGACGAGGAGGACCATACACATGATCCTGTCCGTTAAATCTGAGTGAGTAAGGAGAGAGAAAACTAAAAAAACAATCTTAATGGTTAATTTGTACAGAGTTAGTTTTCTAGGTATAATTTATTAGGTGCATGAAGATGTGCTATCTCAGCAGGGGACGTTACATGAGATAGACCAAGTAATGAATATGTTGGTGCATTAGTAGGGTAGATATCACGCGCTCTCTCTCAAAATCCTCTAAATCAAGATTAAAAAAAATAATCCTGTAAGTAGATCGATAGTGCCCTCATTCATATCACTGTGCTCAGAATCCCCTCAAATAATAATAAAAAAATCACCGTGCTCAGAAGTGTGATCAAACTCGGACGGTCGATCCCGGTCGATGGCCTGGCTTGTTCGAGAAGAAAAATTGATGGCAGTGGGTGAAAGCGCGGCCATGGCAGTGCCCTGACTCCATCAATCAATCTTGTTGAAGAAGCCAAGCCTGACTCTCCTCCGGCCTCACCCCACGCACTGCTCCGGACACAGCAGCACAGCCCGCCTGTGCCCTAAACCCTAAATGTGGACCTCCCGGCACGCCCCAGCTGCGGCGCGAACCGGCAACTCTAGCTGCCGCGCGACGGGGTACGGCAGCAACACCGCCCCGCCAGTTCTCTCTCGCCAACCCCGCAACAGCAACGCCAACGCAACAGCGCCACCCAAGGTAAAAACGTTGTTTTCCTTACTGATTTTGCAGACATTGGATTTATCCAACACTAAAGAATAATAATCAAATGCATTGAAATGAAAGGTCCCATTAAAGATTTATTATTGGTATATACTCCGTAGTAGATAGATGTAGGCCCTGTTTGGAACGCCGGACTTTTTTCCTGTTCATGTACTTTTCCTGTGAAAATGGACTGATTCTGGTGAAATTCCTGTGTTCTAAACAGACCCGTAGCATGCATTAAAAGAGCAAGGTCAATCAGACAGAATGCCGCTGCAGAAAAGAAACGGAGCTGTAAAAACTCCACCACAATATATGCTAATCCTCTTCAAACCAATCGTGAAGGATTCAGTTACATCAGCTTGAGTGCAGGTTCCATGTCTGCAATCCTTTTCTGCAGACTGTTGGAGGCACCAAGAGAGCATCCTGTGTTCTGAATCCAGATTATATTGAACAAAAAAGAAAAATTATCTTGATTCTCCCTGTGAACAATGCTAGTAATTACCCAGATAACGATTCAGCAACAGAGCATTCCTCAATAAGTAAATAAGCACTAGATCAACTCTATCTTTTCCGATTCTCGGCCTTATTGTTGGAGCAATGCGTTTCTCCTCCTCTCTGAATAATGCTCTTTGGATTCATGATTTCTCTGTCAGATGGCTGGTGACCAAGAGGTTCCTCGCCGTTGGAGCCGTATGAAGTCTCGTTGTCAAAGGGATGGTGGCAGGGCTGCTGTTAGTGCTCAAGTCAAGAAGAACAACCTGCGGGCAAAACGCCCCAAGTTTAGTCACAAGGCAACTCCAGATATCCCATCCCGTAATTATGCTGTTCGACACATTTGTCATTGTTTTCGAGTCATAGCATACCCGTAAACACTCTCTCAGATGGCTGGAGACGAAGAGGTACCTTATAAACATTATCCAAGAGCCTGTTTGGTTTTATAAGATTAAACTACTAATAAAAAAACTAAAATAAGACTAAAGTAAATAAGTCTCGTAAGTCCCCCGGAAGCTAACGCAACTTATACAGGGATCGCCCCTCACCCCGCGCTTCCCCCGCACGACTCACAGCGCCCCCTTCCCCGCCGCCGTTGTTACCCACGCCGCCATTCACGCCCCCGCTCCCCACGCTGGACCCGCCCGCGCAGCCTGCGGCGGTGGTCTCCCGCGCGCTCGCGGCGGCCGCGAAGCTCGCAGCAGCGGCGTCCTGCCACGCGCCGCCCCACCCCGATTCGCTCGCTCCTCGTCGTCGCGGCTTCCGTCACCACCGCAGCTGCCTCTGCTTCACGGCTCCTCCCCACGCCAGATCTGCCCGCGCTCAACCACGGTGGCCACGAAGGCCACGGCGGCGGCGTTGCTCGCGCTCAGCCAGGGCAGCGATGCCCGTGGCGGCAGCTGCCTCCGCGCTCGGACACGGCGGCCGCGAAGCCCGCGGCAGCAGTGGTGCTCGCGTCGGCCAGCGTCCGTGAAGCCCGTGGCGGCGGTGGCGCTCGCGCTCGGCCGCGGAGGCCACGACGCCCTGCACGTGCACGCGACGCCTCCGCGCTGGCACCCTCCCCCGGTCGGCGTCCCGTGGCTCCATGCGCAGGCGCCGCAGCAGCCCTGCGTGGCGCGGCTGTGCGGCACAGTGCCCGCCGCGTCGGGCCGAGCTCGCGTCGTGCAGCTGGGGTTCGGGGCCGAACTTGCGAAGCGCTCCAGCACGTCCTGCAGGACAACACGGCCGTCGCCGTCCGCGGCGCTCCGGAGCAGCGGGAGCACCTTGCCGGCGACCTATGCTCGGCCACTGCGGCCGGCGCTCCGGCTCAGCCACGGCGGCCGCGACGCCCTGCCACACTGCACGCGCACGTGACGCCTCCACGCCTGCTCCCTCCCTCGATTGGCGTCCCGCTGCTCCGCACGCATGCCTCAAGATGCCGCCGGCGAGAACACCATAGGCAGGGGAGGAGTGTCGCGGCTGGCACGTCCGCCACCACCTGCTCGCGGTGTCCGCGTGGGTGGGGTCGCTGCGGTCGCGGCACCGGAGGAAGGGGAGGGGCGTCGGGGCTGGTCCAGTCCGCAGCGGGAAGAGGAGTCACGGCACCGGAGGGACGGCCACGGCCATCGCCGTTGGTGGATGGAGCTAACAGCCGCCGCCGCTGCCGCTGGGAGCAAGAGTCGGGATCTGATCCACCGAGAAGGGAAGGGAGTGTGGGAACACGACAAGGGCATTTTTTTTACATTCAATGGGGGCATTTTGGTCTTTAATACAGTTTAGTCATTGATTTAGTCTTAGAAACCAAACAAGAATGACTAAAGTTTATTCCTAAATTTTAGTTACTTTAGTTTAGTAGGAAGGAACCCTAAGTTATGTTTTAGTCCAGTTTAGTAGCTACTGGTGGACTTACAAGACTTATTTACTTTAGTCCTATTTTAGTAGTCTTTCTGTTTGGTTGTTTAGTCCTAAAGGGATTAAAATTTAGTCTATTTTAGTTTAGTCCTGTAGAACTAATCAGACCCTAAGTTTACGTGTCATGTATCGTCTGTATATAAATCTGGTCTTGATATACGTAAATTTGACAGTTTTTTTTCTTTGTATCTGTATTCACTGAACAACTTAATGTGAGGTGTCGCTTGAACTTCATGACAAGTTGTTTGCTTTCATTTAGTTAAATATTTTATTTGCGAAAAGCAAATTGCCTTTTGGAACTTCAACCTTGCAATCGTTGGAAATTTGCACAACTCTGGTGTTTCATGCAAAAGGAAAGACCGGAATCAAAATGGAATGGAAACTGAAATTCATACTGGGCTAGGCCTGGCCTTGATTTCAGGCCCAGCCCAAAATAGCTAAGTGAACTGTCAGGTGTATTCCCTCTGCTAAAAATATGAACCTGCCATATGACATTCTATCTTACAACAGTTTATTTATATAAAAAGGTACTCGTAGTAGCATGCCATTTTAAACAGAGAAAACTAATTCCACAACCTATATGATCTTTAATTTGCCGAATTTAAGGAGTATTTTCAATCCAAGGAAGGGGCGTAAAACGTACACACACCATAGAGCAGATTACAAATCCTGGCGCCAAAATCCGGCCTCATCTTCATCATCTTCCGGTGGCACCTGAGAGCGAGGAGGGCATCCGACGCCATGCGCTTCCCCTACCCGCTTCACCGCCAGCTCCTGAGCCACACCAGCGACACCAGGGACCGGCGGCTCGCCGACGCACCCGCCATACTTGGATAAGACCTTGCGGTCGTAGGACCTTGGGAACGCAGCCCTGAACTAGTCCAAGAACTCCTCACGGCTCGCCGGCAGCAAACCTTCTTCTTCGCCGCCTCTCAGTCGCAGCAGCAGCATGATCAGGTACCCGAAGTCGAGGTACCCCATGAACGTGATCCATGCCAGCTCGTCGTTGCCGAGGAGACCCGACGCGGCGAGCAGCGTCACGAACCGCTCCGCCGGGATGCCCCTCGTCGCATGCTCCTCCAGCTTCACCCCCGCCCTCCGCATCACCGCCACGCCGCTGTGGTCAGGGTGACGCCACGCGGCGTCAAACCGGATGTTGAACTGGAACGTCTTTCCGCCGATGAGGTTGTAGTGCTCGTCGGCGATGCCGATGCCGACCTGCACGAGGCTGCCGCCGTTGGCGTACGTGCGGAGCTGCAAGTAGTGGCCGTCGGCGGTGCGAGGCTCGCCGGCGGCCTGCTGGTTTGGTGTTCTGCCGATCCCGTCTGGGATGGCGAACTCGGTGTCCAAGGCGACCATGTACTCTGCTGCGTCGGCCTTTTCTCTGAGGATTTGCCTGATCTCGGCGAACGCACTCTCGACACCATCGTTCCAAACTTCCGAGATGGTAACAGAGCTTGAATCCACAGGCAGGGTCGGCGAGATCTTCCCCATAACTGCCAGGACGAAACCGAAACATGAATTTACATTGCTTTTTGCAATTTGATCGAGGCATGCAATGCTATGCAATGCAAATATGCAATTTCCAAACAGGATTACAGTTCCGAAAGCAGGTACCTAGCTAAGGCACGAATCAGATATCACTGTACCAGAAAAATAGCTAGATCAACTGTAATACTTGTTACTTCTTGCGTAATGTTTATCCTAATTAAATCAACTACAATTCTAAATTTAAATAAACTGATATGAAAGAACATTAATATTTATGTATGAAACCAAACAGTCAGAATATGAAAATGTATTTCATGATAAATTACCTAGTTGGTAATCATAAATATTACTCCCTCCGTCCATAAAAGGATACAATTATGGGATATGTTCCAATCAAATTAGTTCAACATATTTATGTCCCCAAATAATTTTATTGTAATATATTCTATTGCTAACCTAATAATATTTATGTCCCCTAATAATATTTATTTTATATCAAGAATATTGATACTTTTTTATATAACTTTGGTTAAAGTTTAAATTGTTCAACTCCTCGATAAGTGAGAATCGTATGTTCTTGTTAACAGAGGGAGTAGTATTCTTTTATATAAATTTAATCAAAACTGAAATAGGTTGACGTAGGAGAAACTTAAAATATTTTGAGAAGGAAAAAGTACATATACAACAAAAATTATCTAGTTGTTACACTTAGTAATTAGCTAGACTTACCTAGGAAGTGTTCCATGGCTTTACATCCCATTGCTACATGAATAAAATGACTTACCTAGGAAGTGTTCGATGGCTTTACATCACATTGCTATAGTCATCCAAATCCACAACAACGTGAACTTGAAACTAGGTGGTATTAATTAACGTATATCTAAACCCCCACATCAACCAAATGACCTAGGCTCTCAGCTCTCACAACAAACTAGTTGATCAACCACTATATTAGGCATAAAACAAGAATAAAGTCTACTAGCTCTACATACAAACAAACTACTATAAAGGTACATGCTCAATGATACATAATCTGTATATATTGCAGACATAAAAGTGGAAGCAAGCTAGAACCAATTTTTTTCTCAGCCATACCATTTTCATTACAAGGAAGTAGAGTTTGAAAACAAAAAACAAGAACTTGCAAGTAATAATCCTACAACTTGAGCAACAAGAGAGAAAAGAAAAGAGCTAGAACCATCCATCGATCATCGTAAATTATTATAGGAATAGCCATGAAAGAATATCGTTTAATGATCTCGGGAGCACCACTTACTCCCAAGATTGTCAGTCAGCCGGTCATTGGACGATGACGTTGAAATAATTATCCCTGCATTCACCGAGAGTTGTTCTAGGGGCACAGTGCTCAGTGTGACAGAACCGTCCAATTTATACAAGACCAAGTATAGCTGTCCCCGCTAAACACGTTAACACGCGTATACCGTCACTTATATAAATCCGGTAGTCCGCCGAGTGTCACGAAGGGCTTCGGTAAATCAACGTCATAACCAAGATCGTACTAGATTAAGAGAACATACATCATAATACAGAGTTTACAGCGGAAGTTACAAACTAAATTTTACAACATCAAGTTTAAAAGGAGAATAAATACAATATAGTTTTGAAACAACTAAGATAGCAGGTTCGAATATAATGCCAGTTCGGTGACAACCTTCAACAAAGCATAGATAAGAAGCTTATATAGAGTAGCCGAGCCCACCGGCACTTAACCCACACCATCCAAAGCTGGATACAAACAGGTGATGTAGCACTCAACAAAAGTAGAACACCTGCAACAGAGGGAATAAAACCCTGAGTACTCAATTGTACTCCGCAAGGCTTATCTGACAGAAAGAAAAATATAGAAAAGACTCCAAGGATATGCAGGGTTTATTTAGTGGAGCTCGTTGGATAGCATAACTTTTGCAAAAAGAGCTTACTACTGTAAGTCCTTACTTTTAGTATTTTTAACGAAGTTTTAGTATTAACTTAAGTAGGGCTATTTAGAGCTAAGTTGGCACCTCTTCTATGGCAAACACTTGATTAATAAGATTAAGCATCACAGTAATGACCATATCCAATTATCATGATCAATATCATCATGTTCCATCAGTTAATACGATGCTGGTCAGTGGCCAAGTTTCTCACTATCCGGGAGAGACGGCGACTCGAATCGATTGCAACCAGGTGTGCAAGACCCTTTTCACACACCCGTATTGCCCCCGTCGGGGCCGTGTTGGGTAACCTTTCGCTCTATTCAATGGTGAGTCTGGACTGAGCCGGTAGCTCAGGACATGCCTGCCCACGGTCGCAATGCCAGGAAGCTCAGGTCATGCCTGCCCACGGTCGCTCCCCGCTCCTCAGCAACGTGCTCCCCTCCCCGCGATGCGATCCACAGTCCAATTCTCATCTCAAACGAGGTACTTGGTTTCACGATCGGAACGACTTATCCTTCCGTTATGTGAAAGGTACGTTCAATCTCAACCAAGGGCCAGCAACGGACGGGTCCTAAGCGACACAGACGGGAGCACTACATGAGACTCCATTCTCGATGCAAGCCACCCGCCCGGTCTCAATTTCATTATTATCACATGATTCTTTTCGATGGTAGCAAATATAGCCAACCGTGATGGAGTAACCGCCTATATCTCGCGGATGACAGGAATCACCCGACTTCTACCGATCTAAGCATAGCTAAGCATAGAGTGACATACTTATGCCAGTAAGGATACAGGTAATATTTTATTGTGGGCAAGGTAGTTTATGCAGGAACGGTTTCATCCAACTCCTATCAATCTAATGCACAAAACAGGAATATATATATATATATATATTTACTCAAGTGTATTTTCAAAAGAAAGAGTAGAAAATTTGGAATGCTCCGGGGCTTGCCTTTACTAAGTTAGCAGGGTCACAAAGGCACTCCAATCTATTCAAGGACCTGCTCGTCTTCTTCGGGCTGCTGTTCCAGAAGATTCTCCTTTTTCACGACCACGAACTTTTCTCGAATTCCTTCCCCCGATCCTATATACATGAATATGGTGCATAATTGAAAGGAATGCACAGGAGATGCAATAGAAGGATGACATAATGCAAAACAAAAGATAATCACATGCAGCCCTAGTATGCATGAATAAATTTACTAACATAAAACACAGAGGTGGCAACATATTGATCATCTACCTAGCTCTAAATATACATTTTACAAGTAAAAGCAATTCTAAAAGCACTAAACAAAGCTAAATTATACTGTACAGTAAAAGAGTTCAAACAGCAAGTTTCATAGATTTATTATGTGAAAAATTTCATAAAAAAGCTAACAAGAAAAGCTAACATTTTCCATCAAGAGATATGAATTTTCAAAGTTGCCACATTTTTCTGCACAGGAAAAGCTAAAAACGAACAAGAAAACCCAACTAGCTGCTACACGCACCCAGGTCTCTACATCTAGAGGGGCTGGCCGCTGGGACCCAGGGTCAACCTGGTCCCACATGTCATAAGGACAGAGGCAGGGCGACCGGTTGACCGGCGAGAGCTTGCGGACGGTGAACTTTCCGGCGACAAGACCACCACCACTAGACTCCTCTCTCCGAGACGCATCTATTGGGATAGGTGGCCGAAAAAGTATTTTCAAGTGCCAAGCACGTACTAGCGGAAGAGGCGGTACGGCTGTAGAAAGTTACGTACTTCTACGAATCGTAGCAGGCGACGGCGAACTCGGCGATTCCGGCTGCAGTACCGGCTCCAATGGCGGCAGATCGGCCCGTGCGCCCACCACTGGCAAGGGAAGGCGGCGCAGATTTGTTAGGGTGGGGGAGGAGTGGATGGCGGAGCTGCGGTGGCGGTGAATCTGGCGATGGCACGGCGACAGCGGCAAAATCACGGCGGCGGCGGTGACGGCCCTCTGCAGTCGCCGGTGCGGCTCGGAGGAAAAACAAAGGAGTGAGCGAGCGTGAGAAGGAGCGAAAACGAACTCGGGCACGCTAGGTCCTTCGTGGGCTCGTCCAGGTAGTTGGACGCGTGCTCACGCGCGTGAAACATCGAGATGGCCACGCCGACAGTGAGGAACGGAGAGGGGGAAGAAAGAGAGGCCATGCGGTACTGTAGCAGTGCCCCATTTTCCAAATTCATCAAATTACTCTCAAAAACACATTGAAGCATGAAAAACTCCAAACATGAAAGTTGCTAAAAATAAAGAGAGCTACAACCTTGCTTTTTGGGGCAACACTAAATTCTAAATATTTTTGAAAATAGGTTTTCAAATTTTGAATTTAAAATCCAAATTTAAGGTTTTTCAAAATTCAACACAATTATTCTCACATGACCATGATCATGAATACATAAATGATGGCGATGATTATGTTCATGAAATACAATGCAATGCATACTTAACACCCAGTGTCCGCTCCTCACTTGCAACGGCCTGCTGTCTGGCCACGCCGACATGATCAGTCCGTTGTACTGCACCGGAAGCTAGAGCTGGCGCACCTCCATCCGGTGGCAGGGGACAAAGAATTTATTTATAATAAATAAATAAGAGAATCTTTGTTGCAATAAGTTATTTTTTTGTATGGTGAAATCTCATAGATGAATATTTTGGTTTTCTATAGAACATGTATATGGGAATGTGGTAAGAATTTGGCAGCTCACAGTTGGATCTAATATACATCATTCAAGAATACACACGCCAAAGAATTACAAACTATAAAAATTATAAACCATACATGCATTAAAAAAAAAAGTTGCCCCCTGTTTTCTCACCTCCGCCATGTCCCTGTAATGCTTGTGGAGTTGTGGTCTTTTATTATACAACAGAGCTGTAGCCTGCGCTGCCTGTGAGGACTACCCCTTCGTTCTCACCTGTGCAATAAGCTGGAACTCAGCGCCACCTCCATCGTCTTGGGCTCTTGTCCTTGTAAAAGGTTCATGTTTCCCTTTTTTGGAAGGATAATCCATTTCCCGCTAGTTTTGGAAAATACCATTGAAAGAACATGGCTCCATAAATTCCATTAAAAGTTGACAGCTCATTTGGGCAATTACCATCATCGCATTGATGTTTTTATGGCAGAATCCCTAGCTAGGATCTTTTCTAGTTGAGAGGAAACAAATCGAATCATAGACTCTTAACACATCGCTATCACTACACCAAAATCCTAAACTGTCTTAGGCCTCAAAAATTTTCTTAAGGACTAAAATAGAGGCACCAGCTTTAACGGTGGAGCTTAGGGGTTGTACTTCTAAGATGAAACGATTTTGCTACTAGGTCGAGCTGCGGCCATAATCCTAAGCAAAAAGCGGTGTGATGCTCCTGAACCCGGCCGTGATCCAGGCCTCGACGACTTGGTCGAAGGTTTGTCTGTTGTGCTCCTTAAAAACACTTATTGCATAAATTACACTAGTTTTTTTTGTTAAGGAAACCCATATTATACATACATTTCAATTCAAAGCCATTCTATCCTTAGGAACCGTGCACAATATCCAGATGCAGATAGGCAACTCCGTGCCAAAAAGACCTTTCATCACCGAACTCTAGGTAGTCAATCCAAACTCGACGCAATGGACATAGAGAACGTATAAAAAGAAAATTAATCATTAAAGTTCAGCTACCATCATTACGGAGTTGACAATTACGCATACTATTCATATGGAGATTTGGTAATATCAATTTCTTTTTATGATAGAGATCCTAGCTAGGAGCTTGATGTTCTCTACTACTTGAGAGGAACAAACCGTAGGTTCTACACCGAAACTATTTTATAGGCACCCTTGCATTTCTACGTCCGCACAAATTATGGGTCGTGCCGATCGGAGATGATTGAGGTGTCATGTAGCTTTGAACTTCATATGGAAACACATTTTCATAGCCAACTTTTGTAATAAAAATATTTTTTATGTAAATTTGATTTGTGGTTTTGTTAAGGAATCCCATGTGGACAATACTATTCAATGACAGTTTTAGAAGATGGCCTGTAGCTTTGTGCTTCCGCGCTAAAAGACCTAGGCCAAAAAAACTTGAAGGCCCAATAGGTGCTAGTGTACTGTGTAGTGACATTTTGAAATCCACCCTAAGATTCCATTTTGCGTCATCTCTGCTATGTCAGGCCCAAGAAGGGATAGAAGAGTAACATCACCCAAACCTTGGGGCAATCTTAGCAACCCAAAGCACAAGTCGACAAATGATATCCCACATGAAGAGAGATATCCCACATGCATATCGCACTTCAAATCAATAATCTATTATATTCGCCTACAAATTTCATGATGTCTCCTTTTCCATCTATCTTTGATGTCTCCTGCATTTTCTTTCTCTAGGTGATAAAAGATTAGTACGACCAGCGGAGAAGTGCTTTGACAAAATGAAGAACATCAAGTTTAGTAGGCAAAGCCGGGATGAGAATTGGGTGAGTGTATCCACCCCGGAGAGGACAATTCGTGGCATCCATGATCCTCTCATAAGCGGGAGTGCCAGTGGGATCGTCGTTAAGAGGAAAAGGCATCGCAGAGATCCTAGCTCAGCTGCTGACTTGGACAGTAGGGAAGGCACTGAGCAGGCACCTGATGGCTTTATCATACGGAGTCGCCGGTGAGAAATCAAGAAATCGTGATCATCTTCTTTATGTATGATGTACCTATCCCTCCGTTCAAACCATGGACATGGAGATTATTGAAGATTTGCTGGTGAATTTTGCTACCAGGATGAAGCTTGGTCGTGTCGTGCCATATACTACATTGCTGACCCTGGTAAAAGTGGTAGATTGTGTACTACGCGTAGCACGCTGCACGCAATTCGTCTTGCTATCATCCCGGCACAAGGAACTGTACGTGCTGACATTAGCCTTAGCCACTAACTTAAATTGTAAACTCTATCTATCTTACTCCTAAAAAGACCCAAATGTCATCACCTGATTACGGCTAATCGATTCACCCCTCTGCTAATGATCCCCCATCGCTCGGTAACCCCCCTCCCCCCGTCTCCCGTAAAAAAAATCCCTCCCGTAATTCCCCTCTCCGGTCCACAACATCCGCTTGCTCAGAACCGCCGCCGCCCCATCCCACGCTGCAGGGCACTACAACGCTGCCGTGACCTCCTCGGCCTGCCCTGCCACCTCGACGTCGACGACGCGCCCGCCACCGCCACCGAGCACCCAGCCGCCTCCCCGACCTCGCACTGACGCCGCCGACGGTCAGGCTCTCACCTCTCCCCCGTCCCGGCTTCCGCCCTTGTCCTGCCCCCTGCGCCCCTGTCCCCGTCATTGCGCGACGTAGTCGCAGCTCCAGAGCTCCGCACCTCAGCCTCAACGCGACTTGTAACAATTATTGATTACTCAAATTAACATTAAAGACGAGCATATAGCTACATGTGGTATATAGTGACAAGGCAACCTTTGGTATATATCTTAGCTTCTTCCATAATTTAGCGTATATTAAGATTACCTTAAATATAGAAATTAATAAAAGTGTGGGAGCATTTATTTGACTTGTTTTGAGGTCACACTATTTATTATTTCCCATAACAGTGACAAGTTTTGAGAACACAAGGTTAATATGTATGCTTGTGTGTCGAGTTGATGAGTGATTGTCAGGGAATGATCCGCTTTGATTGAGTTTGGAGACTAACTATGACGTAAGTGTGTGTGTGCGCGACATTTCTCTTAGTCATATTGGTTTGTTGGTGAGGAGCAAAAAGACAATCAACGGGCATGGAGAAGGTTAGGTAGAGACGTGTCGGGCCTATGGACTGGGAGCATACATGAAGGACAGATATGAGGCTTAGACTGAGGCACCAAGATGGCTAGAAGACGAACCATGGGTGGCTGACACCTAGAGACATTAACAAGAGTGCATGAGGAGTGGACTGTGTTGACCAAGTGAAGATGATGGTTGACCAAGTCAAGTGGAGACATGAGATGACTTATTGATTGGACGGTCAAGGAGGGTTGTGACACATGTCGAGATCGTGAAGGAGGTGTAGCAGATATGCTTCTCTAAAAAGGTTCGTGGTTTGGGCCTCAACCATCGACAAACAATTTTTAGGTTTGGGCCTGCAGTTTTTAGGTTTGGGCCTCAAAAACCGATTGGAGATCCATTAGGAATGGGAGGAGGCACTTGGTGAAGCAAATTCGTGAAGAGCCCATGCCATCAAAAGCATAGATCATCTTAAGTTGGACCATCTTGACCCTGGATTAAGTGGTTCAGTCAAAATATCCGAGGGCGTATTGGGAATGCATAATATCTCTATAACAAAGAAGATAGGAGGTTGCCCCAACCAACCATCTCTTCCAATCTTATTTTTCGTTTTGTTTGAGATCCGCAGTGTAGAGAGTGTTTCCTTTGTATAAAATTTAACCTCTGTAACTAGATCTTGTTTGTACATGAAATAAAAAAGTTTCCTTTGAAATTCATGGTTGCTTCTATTGTGTTTAAAAATTTTCAGATATGTCTCTCCACCACTTCTAGGCATCGTAGACCCTTTCTTGTGCCTTCCTGAAACTGGCTCATCTATGAGAACTCAAACAAGACCTTGATGATATGGGGCAGTAGATTGTTTGCAAACTAAAATTCCAGTCTCTGGTGCTTCCTAGTCCCATTTAGTAGTAGTAGTAGTAATCTATACAGTGCCTTCGATCTAACTGCTTAGGTAGGTTTGTCATTGTAATATAGCAAACATATACGCACCTTGTCCTCTCATGCTCGCTGATTTGTTCTCAGTCGCAAATGTCAGGGCCTTTGTATATAGACCATAAACACAAAGAGTAAGGGGAAATACAAATGGGTGACAAATAGAAGCAGAAAGAGTAGTTGGTTTGCATTTCTTTCTAGTCCAAACCAAAAGCCTCCCAAACCATAACCCCCAACCCATACCCCCGCAATGGCTCCTCCTCCTCCCTCTCTGTTTGCGTCTCCTTCCACCTCTTCCTCGCGCGGCCGCGCCAAGAAACAAGAAACTAAAGGCGGAGCATCCGGCATCCTATGCCACCTCTTACCCTGCAAGAACCTTCCCCGCGCCAAGAGTTGCATCCCGCAGCGCGATCGTACATCGTAGGGGAAAACGGAAGGTGATGGAGAAATTCTGAGACCGCCACCGCGTGCTGTGCAGCCGCGCTGAGGGCGCCAACCTGCACGCCGATGACGATGCGTGCAGTGTTTCTCTGCGCCCGAGTCACGAACCCCTCAACACCGCTTGGGTTGTTCATCTGCTGAGAAGGAAAGGCTATGATCTTTTACTCCTTCACAACGCGGCCTACAATCGGTATCTCGCCGCCATGTCGTGTATATGAACTTATAATTAGGTCAGATCAAAATATACATACAAATACACAAATAGCTTAAGTTAGGCTTCGTTTGCTAGATTTCGCACAGCATGAAGCGAAAAAGAATCCTGATTGGTGATCGTCACTGGTGAAGCGCCTAACAGAGACCTGGCGAAGGAAACGACGCGAGGCTATACCGCACCGGTCGCTAACGGGCACGAGAGATCTACGGATGGCGGCGGGCGGCGATGTAGTAGGCGATCAGCCAGTTGTGTGTCACACGAGCGAGATAGAGAGAACATGCATGAGCGGTCAGCATTTTTGTAACACCCTGGTATTAAGCATGCATTATCTTACATATCATGAGCATGATCATCTCATTTGCATAGTCATTTATTGACATGAAATGATAAATTTGAAATATGTGCTTACTTGATTTGAACTAGAGCTATATGATAGGTTGATTGTTTGGGGTTGAGTGTTAAATGAAGTTTATAGAGAAAATTATTTGGAGCAAAACTTATTTTGGGGTCATTTCATGAAAAGTCTTGGAAGTGGGTCAAAAATATCAAAAACAGTTTATAAAAATGATTTTTTTTTTAATTTTAAATCCCCATTTTTGAAATTCAAATTCTAGGCAGAATTAGGCTTTGATGTTTAAAAATTAAATGTTCTACTCATCAAGAGAAACATTTCATCTTTTAAAAGTTTTTCGAAATTCGGATTATTTTAGAAAATATGGGGTTAATCAAGTTCTGCACGAATCTTGGCGCAGTGGGACCCACCGGCTAGTCTCTTCTTCCTCCTCTCTTCTTCTTCTTCCTCGCGACGCTGTCCGCGCCGACGTCGGCCGCGTGGCGTCCGTACGCTGGGCCGCTGCCGCTGTCCGCTGTCCGCCCCGCGCACGCACACGCCGCACACGCCTGCGCACGCCCGCGCTCGCCTGGCCCCACCGCTCGCCCATGTGCCCTCGCTCTGCCCGCATGCTCGGCACGCGTGCGTCGATGCCCGCCGCCGCACTTTCTCGGTCCGAGCCCAAGCGACCGCTTGAAGGCACCCAGACAGCGTCGCCCTCCCTCTCGCTCGCCCCTCCTTCTCCAGACGCGCTCACGCCCCTCCTCACCTCGCCTTTCCTCTTCCCGAGCTCGAGCGGACGCGGAGCCGCCATTGCCGCCGCCGCGAGCTCGCAGCGCCACCGCACCGCATAACCTCATCACATTTTGCCCAGAACTCGCCAGAAGCTCCGCCTCGACGCGAGCCACGTCCTGCGCATGAATCCTGCCCTCGAGCCCCAAGGTAGAGGTCGAATCGACCCGTTCCCCTCTCGCCGGTCATGGCCGCCCGACCGCCGCGCGACCCGCCATGGCCAGAAACCTCTCTCTCCCTTAATTAGCTTACACATCGTGTTTGCCTGCTCGAGTAGGGTCGATTGGCGTAGTTAATGGGACCGATAAGGGTTCGAGTCCGTCGGATTTTGGCCGTCCACCGTCGCGGGTTGCGCCGCCGCTCGCCGGCATGCAGCGCCGTCGTCGTTTTGGCCGGCACTTCATCTCTTTGACTAGCTAATCCGAGTCGCCTTGGTCTGCTAGAGCTGGTAGGCTAGGTCTTGTGCTCCACCGTGGCCCGAGATGGGCGGCGCACCGCCGACCGTCGCCGTCGTCCGTCGCCGTGCATGGCCGCTGGTCAAAACCTCGCTCATAGCTTGCATCTTGTACACCAATGCATTCGCGCTGACGAGTTGAGCATTTCGGTAGCCGTAGCTCGGCCGGAGACCTCGCCGTCGGCGAGGAATCCCGACGCCGACGACCATTCCCCGCCGCGTGGACCGCGGGCATCATTTGCGTTCTTAGTCAGACTTAAATGTAAAGTCGCCAGACACAGCGAGTTTCTTTTTAGGGCTTGGCGGATTTCTGTTAAACTCAGGGTCTTCGGTGCAAAAGCGTTTTTCTTTTTCTTTTAAGAAATCTGATTCTAGATTTTTGTTAAAACTTTGAAAATCCATAACTTCTTCATTTTTCATCCAAATGAGTTGGTTCAACTTGCAGTATTTTTCTTATGAGAAGCTCTATGCATGAAAAATATGAAATTTGAACTTGGTTTGTAATAACTTTATTCGTACTCCGATGGTTTTAAACTATGTGCGAACTATGTATATTGTGAATGGTGAACGCTAAACTCATTACGATCTTGGTCGTGCTGGAAAGGTTTGAAATCCTTCGAGGATTTCGGTATGACTACCGGGTTTATTAGGTCTCAATCATGCAGTTTGCCGTCCTAATGGCGAATTATGTGCTTGTGCTCTAATAAATTGGTCGGTTCTGTCACAGCTGGTATCGGAGCAGGTTTAGTGTGTTACTGTTTATAAGTATTTAAAATAAAAGAGTTTTGGTTTGCGAAAAGTATTTACAAAAATTATAGGTGTATATAGGCGTTCAAATCTATGGTTTTGAAAACTAGAGTGTGCCAGTGGTCATATCCTTTATGCTCAATAGGAATTCAGGTGGCTTAATTAAGTACTGACTTGGGGGAAATTGCATCATATTTTCTGTTTTGTCGTTTCCTATACAATGACGGAGTCGTATGGGTGCCATTCACTTGAGTGGTAATGTATGGATCAAATTGCCTCTACGCCCTGGTAAGTGTGAGTTGTGAGAGCATGATTGGATGCAATGCCAGTCTAGGGGAGGGCTTATTGATGCCGGGTTATTCACATGTTGCACACATGTTTATATGAAGGTATCTCATGTTGGGACCGTCTTCTGGCGGTGTCGTCTTCTGCGCTACTGTTGGGGTAGTAAGTAATCGGTGTTTTCACCTTGTTCGGAAGGTGCATGAATTTTTACGTTGAATTGCATTCATATGGGATATGGGCTGAAATGAATTTTCTGCAGGTACACTAACCGCGAACGATAGAACAAAGTAGTTACGTATAATGAGAGAGCGATGTATGCCACCGCATAGAGCGTTAGATTATTAGTTCGTGAGGACGTATGTAATGTGCATGCATCATGGTTAAAATTGCTCATTCATACATTCATGGTTCCTTCCCTTATAAATAAATTGTCTCATTTCTTTAAAATTTTAACTTATGGGATATACAACTTTTGGACAGATGCCGAGAACCAAGCAGACTGCTCGCAAGTCCACTGGAGGAGGAGTGCCCCGTGGTCCTTTGGCTGTCCGTGGGTTGGCACCAAGGGAAGTGGACACTTTTCTTGAGGAGCACGCCATGCCTAGCCTTCTTTGGAGGATTCTCTCCAACGCTGGATACACGGTGGGCATGGAGCCTCACTACTACTGGGACAAGGATGACTTGGTGAACTATGGAGAGGCTCGGGTGGAGGTAGTTGTCCCACCTTTGGACGGTGACCCCCACTGGGTTGGGTGGCGCTATTTTGGTGCGGGCAGGACTGCCAAGACGGGTGCCACGTTTGCAGCTTTTGACGTTGTGGAGCACCTGATGGAGGAGATACCTCATCAGCTTGCCCAGGCTTTTCCTGGAGTGTTCCCCTTTGCTCACCGCCTTTCTAGGTGGCCACATGCCGAGGGAAACCCACTGGAGGCAGGTCCTGAGGAGGCGCAGGGTAGCAACACGCCTGCCATGAGTGCTATGTTTATAGTGATGAGGGCCTATGTCAACATAGAGACTAAGGCACTTCGTCTGTATGAGGAGTTCAAGGAGGCTCGAGCTGATGCACGCAAGGAGAAGCGTGAGTTGACACGTGAGCTTCAGCGCTCCCGAGAGGAGGTAGCCTGTGTGTCTCAGCATCGAGACAAGGTTGTGCTGGAGAGCCAGAAGATGGCTCAGGCTAGGGATGAAGCCTGGTCCGAGTTTCATCGTCTTAGCATCCATCAGTAGCAGGTGCTAGAGGACGTGGAGGATGTTCGTGCTTACAATGCTAGTCTTCACGAGGAGGTGCACAGGAAGCAGGAGATCCATCAGCTGAGAGCAGCCTTAACAGCAGCTAGAAGGGCTATGAACAGTGCTTCTAGTGAGAGTAGCAACAATGGAGAGTAGCCTTATTTATGATCGCTAGTCTCTAGTTATTCTTTTGCGTTCCTGTCAGGTGGTCATGTAACCCTTTTGCACGCTATCGAGACTTTGATGTAATGTTGGAACATGGTGTTTGATGTGGCGATATCTGTACAACTTTTAAAAGTCCAGTGTATGTATGCTGGCAAAATATGGATGTTGTAAGACGCTTTGTGATGGTTTGAAGTAATATTAGTAGTGATGTTGTGATGTGAAAATTAGAATTATTATGCCTCTATTTATTATGCGAATTTATTTCCTTCGATAAATTTAGTTTGGCATAATTTTTACATTCACCTCTCATTATGACAACATTCACCTAATAAATACTTATTGCTGAAATATGCAGATGCCGGTTACCCGTAGTGGTTCGGGTGCTAATGGCAGTGGTGGATCTGAAGAGGGTGCCGATAACACTGCTCGTGGTGTACCGCCCCCACCTCTGACCAATGCAGAGCAGCTGTTTTCTCAATTCTTGGGCAGCCAGCGCAACGTGGAGCAGCTTCTTCGTGAAAGCTTGGCCCGGGATGTTCGTCAGGGTCCTCAACAAAATTAGTATAGCAGCTTCAAGGAATTTCAGGACACTAAACCTCCTGTGTTTAAAGATGCTCCTGAGCCACTTGAAGCATATGAATGGCTCAACACCATGGAAGATAAATTTCGTCTTCTAAGGTTAATAGAAAAGCCCATCAACTTGAGGGACAAGCAGGAACATGGTGGAAGCAACATCGCACCACCTTTCCGCAGGGTGTTCCTATTACTTGGGACCGCTTTGCATGTGCTTTTCGGGGGAATTTCATTCCTCCCAGTTTGATGGCTATGAAGAAGACTGAGTTTCTGTCGCTCACTATGGGAACTCATAATGTGAAGGAGTATCTGCACGCCTTTAATACTTTGAGTCGCTATGCTCCTGAGTTTGTTAACACCGATGAGAATAAGATAGCTAGTTTCAAGAGAGGCTTGAGTTCCAAGTTGATGAAGACCATGAGCACTTCTGCCCGTGTTACTTTTAATGATTTCTTGAATGATTGTATTATGCAAGAAAACAGTAACAACGTTCATGCTGCCGTCAAGAATCACAAGAGAGCTCATGATGGAGGTGGTTCTTCTCAGTCAAGAGCCCCAAATGCTTTTCGTACGCCGTATCGTCCACTTATGTCTGGTGCGAGATTCAGGCCCCCGCAGCAGAAAAGGCATAACAATTATCCAGCTCAAAATCCACAGAAGCATCATAGAGCATTCAAAGTTCCTACTCCACAGGGGAAACCAGGACAGAGTAGCTTGACCGGTGCTAACAAGACACCTGTCAATGGACCTTGCTTCAACTGCAACCAGACAGGGCACTTTGCTCGTTATTGCCCTTTTCCTAAGAAGCAGCAGGCCCCGTACCAAGCTCGTGTGCACCACACCTTGATTGAGGAGATTCTTGTTGGTGAACCAGTGACTGCGGGTATGTTTTCTGTGAATCAAATCCCTGCCGCTGTTTTGTTTGATTCTGGATCATCGTATTCTTTCATGAGTCAAGCATTTGCACAGAAGCATGATCAAAAGATACTTGAATTGAGCATTGAATTCAAGGTTAGTTCAGCTAGGGCTGATATAACTACTAAGTAGATAGTTCAGGGTGCAACCCTAGACCTAGATAAGTGGAGGTTTCGGTTGAACTTGATAGTTCTACCTGGCTTAGGAGTGGATGTCATAGTGGGGATGAGTTGGATGAAATTCTGGGGTGCTGTGATTGATACGGGTAATAGGATGATATCTATCAGAAATCCTCTTAGGGAGGGTACCTTTCAAGTGCCATTACCCCGAAAGTTTAAGCTAGAGAGTGTATCCTATTCTACTCGTGTGACCCCTCTTCCCGAAATTCCTGTCGTGTGTGAGTTTCCGGATGTTTTTCCTGAAGAGCTTCCAGGTCTTCCACCCGAGAGAGATGTTGAGTTTCGCATTGAGTTACTGCCTAGCACCGCCCCAATTTCTAGGAGGCCATATCAGATGCCGCCAAATGAACTGGCAGAGCTCAAAAATCAGTTGAAAGAATTATTGGACAAGGGTCTTATTCGCCCTAGTGTGTCGGAATGGGGTTGTCCTGCTATCTTTGTGAAGAAGAAGGACAAGTCTCTACGGATGTGCATGGATTATCGTCCACTCAATGCAGTGACCGTTAAGAATAAGTATCCGTTACCCCGTATTGACATTCTTTTTGACCAGTTATCCAAGGCAAAAGTGTTTTCCAAGATTGATCTTAGGTCTGGTTACCATCAGATCAAGATTAGACCAGAAGATGTGCCTAAGACCGTTTTTTCTACCAGATATGGATTGTATGAGTACCTTGTTATATCCTTTGGCTTAACAAATGCTCCTGCATACTTCATGTATCTGATGAATTCGGTCTTTATGCCTGAGTTAGACAAGTTTGTGGTGGTGTTTGTTGATGACATCTTGGTGTACTCAGAAGATGAAGAAGATCATGCCAAGCATCTGAGGATTGTTTTAGAAAGGCTTAGGGAACATAAGCTGTATGCCAAGTTTAGCAAGTGTGAGTTTTGGCTCAAGAAAGTTGAATTCCTTGGCCATGTTCTATCTGATGAGGGAATCTCAGTAGATCCGAGCAAAGTACAAGAGGTGATGAATTGGGAAGCGCCAACTTCTGTGCATGAAGTTCGGAGTTTTCTTGGTCTAGCCGGATATTATCGTCATTTCATTCTAGATTTCTCGAAGATTGCCAAACCTATGATAAATCTGTTGCAGAAAGAGAAAAAGTTTGTCTAGACAGAGGAGTGTGAAACAGCTTTCCGTACCTTGCGGGAGTTGTTGACCACTGCTCCTGTTCTTGCGCAACCAGATTTAGGAAAACCTTTTGATGTATACTGCGAGGCATCAAAAACAGGCTTAGGATGTGTGCTTATGTAAGACGGGAGAGTCATAGCTTATGCCTCACGTCAGTTAAACAAGCATGAAGTGAATTATCCAACACATGATTTGGAGCTAGTAGCTGTTGTGCATGCTCTAAAAATCTGGAGGCATTACTTGCTGGGTAATTTCTGCAAAGTCTATACTGACCACAAGAGTCTGAAGTATATCTTTACCCAACTCGAGTTGAACATGAGGCAACATCGATGGATGGAGTTTATTTAGGACTTCAATATGGAGATCTTATACCATCCAGGCAAGGCAAACGTAGTCCCAGATGCGTTGAGTCGAAAATCACATTGCCATGCTATTCAACCTTTGTTAGCAGTTGGTTTTAGCCTCATGCATCCTGTTGTGCTACGTAACATCCAAATTAGTTGTTCGCTTGAAAGCAAGATCATCGAAGGTCAGAAAACTGACAAGGGTATAGGTCATATCAAGGAGAAGATGTTGAAACAGCCGCTCAAGCATTTCCGAGTGGATGAGAAGGGAATCTTATGGTTTGATGATCGTCTGGTCGTACCAAAAGATAGAGAACTCAGAAATCAAATCATGGATGAAGCTCACTTATCAAAGTTATCTATTCATCCTAGCGGTAGTAAAATATTTCATGATCTGAAGGCTCGCTATTGGTGGACCAAAATGAGAAAGGAGATTGCAGCTTATGTCGCACGCTGTGACGTTTGTTGTCGCATAAAGGCTGTTCATTTGAAGCCAGCCGGAATGCTTCAACCGTTGCCGATTCCTGAATGGAAATGGGAAGATATCAGTATGGATTTCATTACTGGACTTCCCACCGCTCAAAAAGGGCATGACTCTATTTGGGTAATCATTGATCGACTTACCAAGAGTGCTCACTTTATTCCAGTTCATACAGATTATCGGCCGCCTCAATATGCTGATATTTATCTCAGGGAGATTATCCGTTTGCATGGAATTCCCAAGACAATTGTATCTGATCGAGGATCTCAGTTTACCGCTCATTTCTGGGAACACTTGCAGAAGGATTTGGGGACAAAACTGAATCATAGTACAGCTTATCATCCTCAAACTTCAGGCCAGATAGAAAGAGTGAATCAAGTTCTGGAAGATCTCTTGAGGGCTTGTGTTTTATCATCTAAGGGTTTATGGGAGAAATGGTTACCTTTGGCAGAATTCTCTTATAACAATAGTTACCAAGAGAGTATACAGATGACTCCTTTTAAGGCACTGTATGGTCGAAAGTGTAGAACGCCTGTGAATTGGGTAGGACCTGGAGAAAGAAGATATTATGGTATTGAGTTTGTTAAAGAAGCTGAAGAGCAGGTTCAAACAATTCAACAACACATAACAGCTGCACAATCCCGTCAGAAAAGTTATGCTGACAAGAGGAGAAGACCTCTAACTTTTAATGTTGGTGATTATGTGTATCTGAAAGTCTCTCCTATGAAGAAAGTGCAACGTATTGGTGTTAAAAGAAAACTAGCACCTCGTTATATCGGTCCATATCAGATAGTGGAAAGAAAAGGATTGTGGGCCTATAAGCTCAAACTTCCTGAAGAGATAGTGCAGTGTTTCCTGTTTTCCATGTATTCCAACTCAAGAAATGTCTACGTGTTCCAACCGAAGAAGCCGTTAAGGTTAAAGACATTAAGCTGAGTTCAAATTTAACTTATGAAGAGAAACCTATGAGACTCCTGGATGTCAAAGATAGAGTGACCAGAAATCGTGTGGTCAGGCAATACAAGGTTTCTTGGAGCAATCATGATGATAGCGATGCCACTTGGGAAACCAAGGACTATTTAAAAGAACTATATCCCGATTTTTATAAAGAATGGTTAGTCTACTTAAATCTCGGGACGAGATTTCTTTAAGGGGGGAAGGGCTGTAACACCCTGGTGTTAAGCATGCATTATCTTGCATATCATGAGCATGATCATCTCATTTGCATAGTCATTTATTGACATGAAATGATAAATTTGAAATATGTGCTTACTTGATTTGAACTAGAGCTATGTGATAGGTTGATTGTTTGGGGTTGAGTGTTAAATGAAGTTTGTAGAGAAAATTATTTGGAGCAAAACTTATTTTGGGGTCATTTCATGAAAAGGCTTGGAAGTGGGTAAAAAATATCAAAAACAGTTTATAAAAATAATTTTTCTTTTAATTTTAAATCCCTATTTTTGAAATTCAAATTCTAGGCAGAATTAGGCTTTGATGTTTAAAAGTGAAATGTTCTACTCATCAAGAGAAACATTTCATCTTTTAAAAGTTTTTTAAAATTCGGATTATTTTAGAAAATATAGGGTTAATCAAGTTCTGCATGAATCTTGGCGTAGTGGGACCCACCGGCCAGTCTCTTCTTCCTCCTCTCTTCTTCTTCCTCACGACGCTGTCCGCGTCGATGCCGGCCGCGTGGCATCCGTACACCGGGCTGCTGCCGTTGTCCGCTGTCTGCCCCGCGCACGCACGCGCCGCACACGCCTGCGCACGCCCGCGCTCGCCTGGCCCCACCGCTCGTCGACGCGCCCTCGCTCTGCCCGCATGCTCGCCACGCGCGCGTTGATGCCGACGCCGCACTTCCTCAGTCCGAGCCCAAGCGGCCACTTGAAGGCACCCAGACTGTGTCGCCCTCCCTCTCGCTCGCCCCTCCTTCTCCAGACGCGCTCACGCCCCTCCTCACCTCGCCTTTTCTCTTACCGAGCTCGAGCGGACGCGGAGCCGCCATTGTCACCGCCGCGAGATCGCAGCGCCACCGCACCGCATAACCTTGTCACATTTTGCCCAGAACTCGCCAGAAGCTCCGCCTCGACGCGAGCCACGTCCTGCGCACGAATCCTGCCCTCGAGCCCCAAGGTAGAGGTCGAATCGACCCGTTCCCCTCTCGCCGGTCATGGCCGCCCGACCGTCGCACGATCCGCCATGGCCAAAAACCTCTCTCTCCCTTAATTAGCTTGCGCATCGTGTTAAACTCAGGGTCTTCGGTGCAAAAGCGTTTTTCTTTTTCTTTTAAGAAATCTGATTCTAGATTTTTGTTAAAACTTTGAAAATCCATAACTTCTTCATTTTTCATCCAAATGAGTTGGTTCAACTTGCAGTATTTTTCTTATGAGAAGCTCTATGCATGAAAAATATGAAATTTGAAATTTGTGATACTTTTCTGTATAGATTTATTTATCTCTATTAATTGCCTTTATTTTAGAAAATACATAAGTAATTCTCTGTTGCTCAGAAAAATGTGAGACCAAGTTTGTTAGTCTTTTTATGTCATGCTCTATCTGTGAAAAATGTTATGAGGTTATGTCATGTGGAAATTTTGCTCTGTCTAATTATGGTGCCTATTTCCATTAGGTGATAAATAATTCATAATAAATAAAATATATGGAATTTGTGCATGAAACTTTTTGGAGGGTGTTTTTATATCAATCTAGAGCTAATAATATTGTGAGATCTGTTGTTTGACATTTTTCTATATACAAAGTATTTTATGCCCAGTGAATTGTGCTGCCTTGTCATTTTTGTGTAGGATAAAGTACTTACTGTTTTGACCTAAAATTTTTATGGTAGTCTTTATTTGGTATGATTAAGCTTTAGTAATTTTTATAGAATTTTCTGAGTAGTCTAAAGTCATGTTATAGTTACACCCTGATTTCTTTTAATTATAAATAATGGTTTAAAGTTATCATTTCATGTGTGTAAAAATGCTTTTTATGATATTTGTGAGGTGTGTGATCTGCTATTGGTTTTGGTTCAGTAGAGGATAGTGTGAAAAATAATAGTCATTTATAATTCCTTTTAATGTGCAAGTAAATTGTAATGCGAGGCTTGTTTAAGATTTGTCGGTAGAAGAGAATGCAGATGACTTGTGCTTATCTTATATGTTTCAAAATCATATCATTGACCTTAGCTGAGCATTCATTCACCATCAGCATCAGCATTGTATTTCTATGTATACACGGTAACGGTAGTTCCCGGAGCACCCGAAGAGGAAGGCCAGCAGGAAGCTTTGGTGCGGGAAGTAGCAGCAGAAGAGGATCCCAAAGTTGATCTTCCGGAGTGTCTCGACCACCAGCCCAGCTCTTTTCTGAAAGGCAAGCCCCGAAGCATTCTCCCTGTGGTTTGTAAAATATCTAACTTGAGTCCTTTACTTGTTTGATGCATTAAGTTATAGGCATTGTTTTATACCATTGCTGCATTACTTATATTCCTTGCCACTGTTTATACTTCAACCCTGTTAGGTTCAGGTACGGATATTTGCTTAGCCCTGCTTAACTAGATCGGTAGAAGTCGGGTGATTTCCTGTCATCCGCGAGTTATAGGTGGTGACTTGGAATGGTTGAATACATTGTTATCTTGGATAACCATGTGGAGATAATAAATCGAGACCGGGCAGGATTGGTGTTGAGACTGAACTGGAGGTTCGGTGTGGTTATCCCATCTGTGTCGAACTAGGACCCCCTCCGTTGTACGTCTTCAAGTCATATTGAATTTATGCCTCACATTTAGCTGGAAGGATAAGTCGTTCCGACTGCGAAGCCTAATTTTGATTTGGGCCGGGAGTCGACCTGTTGTACGCATCGTATTGGTGAAGATAGGGGACCACAGGTTACGCGGAGAGTAAGTCCGAGGTCAGGGTCGCCCTGAATAAGGCAGCCGGGCGGTTCCTGGATACGATGGTACCTGTTGATCTCGCGCTTTTTCGAATTGAATGTCGGTGATCTATAGCTCACCTTAGCGGGTGAGTGTGATTTGTGTGGGGAGTACCCGCCAGCTGGTTAGTAATCGATTATAATCGCCATCGTTCCTGGACAGTGAACACTTGACTTGAGCAGCGGCATCGTAGTAAGAACTTGAACAAGAGATGAGATGGTTGAGCTATTGAGATGGAAAGATACTCAACCGGAAATTGGTTACTATTCTTGTTGAATAATTATTACCATGCTTGTTTAGTACAGGTGCTAATGTAGCATGATAAGGTTAATCAGATTAAAATACATTGCTAGAAGGTTCTTATTAATTGTTTCTTAATGCAAGCTTTTTTGTAATTAAATGAGTCAGTTATCCCTCTTATACAGCCTTGCATACTCCTTGAAGTCAATTTATTTTTAGTTTATGACGGGTAAGTCTAGCTGAGTACATCCTCGTACTCAGGATTTTATTTCCCATGTTTTTACAGATGGTGAGATGTTTTATGGCTATTGTCAGAACTACTTCTATCCCGCCTTGGGAGATGACTAGACCTTGGGCACGGTCACTCTACTCTACCTTATGCTTTTGCTGGATATTGATCAAGAACCTGGCACTGTATTTGAACTAAGTGTGTGTGTGGATTTGAACTAAACCGCTTCCGCTTTATTTTAAAATTTAAACTTGGTTTGTAATAGCTTTATTCGTACTCCGATGGTTTTAAACTATGTGCGAACTATGTATGTTGTGAATGGTGAACGCTAAACTCATTACGATCTTGGTCGTGCTGGAAAGGTTTGAAATTCTTCGAGGATTTTGGTATGACTACCGGGTTTATTAGGTCTCAATCATGTAGTTTGCCGTCCTAATGGCGAATTATGTGCTTGTGCTCTAATAAATTGGTCGGTTCTATCACAGTTTTATACAAGTACTCCAGAAGTATATAAAAAGGTTGGTGCCCTGGTCAATATAGTCCGATGTTGTTACGTCCGTCAACCCATAGACATGGAATATGGTCGTGTTTCTCGTTCTAGGAATTAACGTCGTCCCAAGAACATTCAGATTCTGGATTTAGGAACATTTATGTTTTCACATCGCTTTAAGTTCTCATTCCTTTATAGGAACATAATCCGTCCATTTAAAATTATAGTTCATTTAATATTTTTGACCTCAAATTTAACCACTTATCTTATTTAAAAAAATGTGAGCAAACGTAGTTAAATTTAGATTATTCTCAAAGATTTTTTTGGTAATAAAACAAGCCATAATTAAATAAATAATATTTTAAATAATTTTTTGAATAAGACGAGTAATCAAATTTGAAATAAAAAAAACAAAATACAATTTGAAACGGACTGGTAGCTGCTAAGATATAGTACTTTTGAATAACGTCACCACGAAGTTTCTCTACCTAGCCACTTGCAGTGAGAACGAGAGGATTGATGGTGTACCTGCTTCGTAAACTAAAATCTTTTAGGCTGTAAGTATGTCTGGCTATACAGAGGTTGAGTGATTTTAAGATAATTGCATCACCTTTATGTATAATGGGAAAGAAATACAAGGCAGCAGAGAAACCGTGTGTCCATTTTTAGCAGAAGATCGTTCATTCTTCTCTTTCTCTGCATCGCTCAATCACACAAACAGCGGGAGGCCCCCAAACAATGAGCAAGAATTGAGGATCGGGTCGCCGATCCATGGACCATCTCCGCCAGGTGGGCGAGGCCCTCGGCGGCGTCCAAGCGCTCATGGCCTTCGCCGACGATCTCCGCATCAACCCGCGGCAATGCCGCCTCCTCGCCGACGCCTGCGCGCTGGCCTTCGCCGCCGTCGCCGCCGAGGTGCGCGCCCACCTCCGCTTCAGCGAGCGCCTGGCCAAGTGGAAGCCCCTGGAGGCGCCGCTACGGGAGCTCCACCGCGCCGTCTGCGACGCTGAGGGCTACGTCCGCCACTGCCTGGAAACGCGGGACAGCTGGTGGGCGCGCGCCGCCGCGGCCACGCACGGCGTCGACTGCGTGGAGCAGCACATGCACGGTATGCTGTGGAGCGTCGCCGTGGTGCTGGAGGCCGTCGAGCTCGTCTCGGAGGTCACGGGGTCCGGCCCGGACGAGCTCGCCCGGCGGCGGCTGCTGTTCGCCAAGGACTACGACCGGGACATGCTGGAGCCGAGGCTGTTCCGGCAGAGGCTCGGCGCGCGGTACCTGGCGACACGTGAGCTCGCCGCCAGGATGGACGCGGCGTGGAAGGAGGACCGGTGGTTCCTGTCGCAGTACCTCGACGAACGGAGGAGCCTGGGCTCGCCGAAGCCGCTGACGCGGAGCGAGCACCGGCTGGCCGACCTCCTGACGGCGCCGCGCGGGAAGGTGCACCCGTCGTCCGTGCTCATGCAGGGCGACTTCCACGTGCGGAAGCGCCTCGTGGGAAACCTCAAGGAGGTGACGTGGATGGGGGAGGCCTTCGCGGTGAAGCACTTCGTCGGTGCCGACGCCGACGCCGTGGGCGCCGAGGCCGCGCTGCTCACCTCCGTGGCGCACCCGAACGTGGCGCACTGCCGGTACTGCTTCCACGACGAGGACAAGCGGGAGTTCTTCCTCGTCATGGACCAGCTCATGACCAAAGACCTGGCCAGCCACATCAAGGAGGTGAACAGCGCCAAGCGGCGGGTGCCGTTCCCGCTCGCCGTCGTCGTCGACGTGATGCTGCAGATCGCGCGCGGCATGGAGTACCTGCACTCGATGAAGATCTACCACGGCGACCTCAACCCGTCCAACGTGCTCGTCAGGACGCGGCACGGCAACGCGCACCTCCACGTCAAGGTCGCCGGGTTCGGGCAGTCCGCGGCGACCACCAACCCCAGGCCCAGCCCTAAGGCGTCGGTCAAGGCAGCGAACGCCATCAACGCCGCCGCCGCCGCCGCCAACCCCTGCATCTGGTACGCGCCGGAGGTGTTCGAGCACGAGGCGGCCAAGTGCACGGAGAAGGCGGACGTGTACAGCTTCGGGATGGTCTGCTTCGAGCTGCTGACGGGGAAGATCCCGTTCGAGGACAACCACCTGCAGGGGGAGCACATGAGCAAGAACATCCGCGCCGGCGAGCGGCCGCTGTTCCCGTTCCAGGCGCCCAAGTACCTGACCAGCCTCACCAAGCGGTGCTGGCACGGGGACCCCGCGCAGCGCCCGGCGTTCGCGTCCGTCTGCCGCGTCCTCCGCTACGTGAAGCGGTTCGTGGTCATGAACCCGGCCCCCGCAGAGCAGCCGGACGCGGCGGTGCCGCCGCCTGTGCCGCCGGTGGACTACCTCGACATCGAGGCGAGCCTGCAGAGGAAGTTCACGGCGTGGCAGTCCGGGAACGCGGCGCCGCGGGTCTCCGACGTGCCGTTCCAGATGTTCGCGTACAGGGTGGTGGAGAAGGAGAGGAGCCGGGCGGCCATCCTGCACATCGGCGGCGGCGGCAGGGACAAGGCCTCCGACTCCAGCAGCGACGGCAACTCGCTGTGCGGGGACGAGACCGGCAGCGCGACGCTGTCGGACGGCGATGCTCTGTCCGTGTCGAGCCGCGGCACGATCACCACCATCACCACCACGCGATCGCTGCCGGACCGCGCCGGCAGCAGGAAGGCGTCGCCGAGGAAGGTGGATGGCAGCAGGGGCGCCTCCAGGCTAGCAGGCAAGCCTTCTCTCTCCATGATCCTTCTCGTTAACGTGTTTCGCTTTGCTATGGTCGATGATGCTATGGGGGAGAGAGTGCATGGTTGTGCAGGGCCGCCGGAGAAGTCCAAGTCCATGGAGAAGTCCAAGTCCATGGGCGTGGTGAGGCCGCCGCCGATCATCAGGCGGACGCAGAGGATCAAGTCGGACGGCCACTTGAATTCTGCTATCCCGTCTCCCCGGCGACGCGGTTCCGGCGGGGGGCACGCTTCAGACTCTGAAGTAGCCTGAGAATGCAGGAATCTTCGTTGTTGTATTCTGATAAACATTTTTGTCAACTAGACCACTTGATTATGTGAGACTTACTTCTCAGATGTGAATAAGATTTAAAAAACAAATGCTCCTATGTTCATCACGTGCAGAACTTCTCCGATCAAGAACAGAAATTGAACGGACGAATACACAGCAACTCCAAGTAATAGACTTGAAACGGACAGACAGGTGAATTCGAAGTTCATGCACTAGAACGATATAAGGGCACGTCGATGGCTGTCACAAGGCAATCCAAACATTTGAACGATCATCAGAGAGGCTAAAATCACCAGCAACAACATGAAAGTGAAACGCGGGAGGCAAAGAAAAATCATTAGAATCAACTATTAGCAGCAAGCAATACCGCTTTTAAGTTCAATCTCGGTACATCAACAAGGAATAGTTTTTTTATGAGTTAGCCAAATGCTTAAAGCTTTACAGCCAACTTATTACTTTTCGCAGGATCCAGCAACAATTCTAGGACCTGAAGCCAGTAGCAGGATATATCAACATGGGCTGAGAGGGCCTGATGCTGAATGGAGCCGCAGTCATATCCTCCTACTCGCCATGCCTACAAAAACAGAACTCCCCAAAACCTACAAAAACAGCAGTTGATAACGACCAGCACTACCCCCGCTTACTCAGTCTGATATCCTCATCTCTACTCCTAGCACATCCTTCACAACCTCGTAAGTCACAAATGCAATGGCAATTGAGGGCACCACCTGAAGACAGCAAAATAAGGGCAGAATGTCACAAACAAGCTATTGACAGAACTGTAGAAAAAACTTAGAAAAGGAATTTAGATAAAAACCTTCGTCAAAGAAGTTTGTGAACCAACATTAGGCAACAACATAGAAAACTTGTAAAAGTTCTGTTAGATGGATTACCTTGACTGAATTCGGGACAAGACCCTTGTACAGAGCACCAACACCTTCATGACGAACAGTCTTCCTGAATGCATCGATCATGCCATTGTACTGGAGTGCTTCTTTTCCTGATCCAGTAACAATAGAGTCAGCATGGTTCCAACCAACCATCTGCATTCTTCTCCTGATGACATCAAGAGGGTATGCAACAGTCTGGCCAATAGTCCCAGCCACAGCTCCACACCCAAGCCTTGTAACTACATGCAGCTCGTTGTCATTTGCAAGGCCCAATGGATTTGTCTGGAGTAGCCAGTCTTTGAGGGACTCATATACAGCAAAGTTGAGGCCAACGTATGGAACCTTCAGGAAGATAACCAAGAATAAAATGGTAAGTACTCAAAGCATAAATTGTAAGTACTCATCAGCAAGAGCATAACAGAATAGGCTAATAGTTACAAGGAACCTACAACTCCGATTACAGATGGAAGCCACCCTCTATACAAAGCACGAAATCCTTCTTCACGGTAGACAGTACCCAGGGCATGAAACATACCACGGTACTGGTAAGGAGACTTGTCTGTCTGCATATGTAAGTTTACAGTCAACAAAACATCAAAAGAAATGGAATAGAAGTACAAAGTGACTTGAAAGCACTTATGGTGCTTGAAAGCATTGAAGCCTGATTAGCTACCAAGATTAACAATCTTATGGTGCTTCAAAGCATTGAAGCCTATACGGTACCTGAACAGTGATCCTACCCCTAACCATATCCATTGGGTAAGTAGCAGACATGGCTATGATACCAGCACAGGCTCCAGCTCCAAGGCGCAAGAGTGGACTAAGCTGAGCATCCTCTGTGAAACATACAAATGTTATTGAAATCAGAAACTTCTATCAACTTCACGTGAACATAATGAAGTTAAAAATAAAACCAATTATTTCATGCAAAGCTCATGCATGTATGAAATATTTTGTAACCACAAAACACAACACAATTTGCAAATAGTGAAATCATTGTGAGGTGAAATTATCATTTTTGTGCAGAAACTTTTGAACCATGTCTAATCTGAAATTATCAGAATGCTACTGTTCTACCCATTTCTTCCACTATATATGAATTACTGAAAAAAATATTAGGTTAACTAGATTTCAGTTACCTATTTGACAAGTCATAAAGAAAGAGCATGCCTGGTACACCTTAGTCTAAAGTTGGCGAACAATCAAACCCATAATGTTTTTGGCAAGGATGACAGAGTTGGGCAACAAATGAAACATGCATAGGTCACAAGTTAAGAAATAATTTTTTCTTGATGCATGCAGTTCATTCAACAGAAACTGCAGTTCCTCAATTAGGGCTACTGCCAAATCCTACACACCTTGAAAATATTTTGCAACAAGCACAGACAATGATTAGGAGTTAGGTAAGGCTAAGATTTTACATGACAGGATTATCTAATAACTGGGAGCTAACCAAAACTAATAGTATACACAGGTTTGAGACAAACAAGTTTTGTAGAATACGATAACAATCTCCACTTGAAAATAAATGAGTACGCAGGAAATCTAATTTGGGCAGTAACATAGTAGCAAAAGGCAAACCTTCCCCAGTCTGTTGACGGTAAGCCCACAGAATTCCCCTGTAAAAAAGAGAGAGAGAGAGAGAGAAAGGCAACGACAATCAATTATTGCTTTGCATGACACTGAGAACAGATGAAAGAAGGGTAAAAAAAGGAAATGCTTCTAACCAATTTCAGGATAAAAGACTAAAAGAGTAATCATGCAACAGTGAAAAGCCTGCAAACTACAAATAGTTGGTAAATGGTAGCAGAACAGGACTACTTATTAAGGCATTCTTTGGATGTGCATGTATTCATCTCAATCCACATGAGTTGAAGTGGATTGGAGTGTAATTAAACTAAGTTCCATTCCAATCCAATCCAACACATGGGGATTGAAGTGAATACACATGCATCTAAACAAGGCCTAAGAGTAATTGGAAAAAAAGAGGGCATACTTTGACGCCTGCTCGTAGCTAAAAAACTTCACGGCAGAATTTGGAACGATCCTTGCACAATTGGTACCATTGCCCTTGAAAAGTCCACGGAGGCCCTCAGTTCTCCAGATGTACTTGAGACCCTGAATTGTACCGTTGTACTTGATGGTGTGTGGATTTTGAACCTGAGTAAGCAATGCAAAATTAAGTGAGAGGGCAACTCCATGTAATTTAGACAAACCCCCCACCCACCCCACCCCACCCCACCCTCTTTTCATATAAACACTATGGGAAGCATTACCAATTGTTGAACTAGGTTTGAGCAACAGATGGGATCTTTTTAAGTTTTAACTCAACATATCTCACAGGACACAGTGCGTCACATTTCAGACAAGAGTAGTCTACGTGCACCCAAGCCTACATTACTTGTTTAAGTTAGGTCTTGCATTAGAATAGATATAACAAATCAGATATACAATAACACAGTGAAGATTCAATTTGCATCATGTCTCTAGCCATGCTAGTACTAAAAAAACACTGTCCACATTAATCAGGAAAGTTCATGTACAACAAATTTATACAACTCACAACCCAAGTTCTTAAACCATTCAATGCAATCCAAATTTACGAAGATATTGCACAAAAAAGGCTGTTAACCTGTTATATATAGCAGTGCTGAGTCAACCATAAACTGTTGATTTAAGACATTAAAAAGAACCTAGGAAAATTCATCAGAACAGGGGATTTACCTGAAGCAAGATTTTCAATCGTTCCAGCGGAGCAACAGCAGTACGTGACCTGTGCAAAATACAAATAAAGTAATTTAGAGCATGCAGAGAAACCAATAGTTGATCCAGGTGAATAGTTTGTTTAATTTAGACATACAAGCCGAAATGAAACGCATCAATGAGCAAAAGACCATCTCATCAACATATTGTTAAGATATTCCTAGTTTCCAGCTGCGTTTTTAGTACGCATCATTTGAAAATGACCAAAACAAATTAAACAGAAAAATAGTTCAAGCTCTGACTTCAGCTGACTATTAAAACATAATTTGGCTACTCCTAACAAAGGAAGACAAAGTCAAGTCGCCATAGTCTTCTACCAACCAACGATATCAGATAAAGTAAACACCGATACGCCTTCAGTGTTGCTGATGTATATGATGGCAGTGATGACAAATGACAATAGGAAGAACAGTATACTACTCAAAACGACGAATACTTCTAAACCGATTTTCGAAATAATGGAAAGTAACTGGATAGAGACATCAACACCAAAAATTCTGATGCATGAACTAAGTGGCGAATAGTTCCTTTACAGTTGGATTTGTTGGTTGTTACTAAACACTGACCAAAACAGAAAGACAGGTCGTTATGTCTATCTAGAACACAGGGCTACTATTTTCTTCACAAAAAACAAATTCATCCCCTGGTAAGCAAAGTCTGTGCAGAACACTGGACGCATCCCTTGCAATTTAATACCAAAAATAGTGAGAAGGAACAAAACGCACAAATAACAAACTACCGAAATCTAAGGTCCAACAAGGACCATTATTGCAGCTGGCAAAGACGCATATGCATCTGGAATTTTTTTAAATTATTCTTGGGAATGGAATCCTGTCTCGAGAATTAATAACAGATCAACCAAAACTCGAGTATTCTCTGACAAATGGTTTAGATCAGTGGAGGAGAATAGCCCGTGGTCAATGTGTCTCCCCGAGTGGTTTCCCAGCGAATCAAACCAAGTGACCAGTCAACGAACCGAGATCTGAGTGGCTCGTGTGTAGGGTTTAAGACCTGTGCGAATCCGACACAGATCACACGGGCCGCGCCCAACGATCGGGCATCAAGTTGAGATAAGCCAGGCCGAGCAAGCATACAACTCGTGACAAGCACGCGCACATCCCGTGACGAGCATCAAAGCCCCAATTCCCTATACCAGGAGCCAGACGACACCCACACGGATCAAACTCTGGGGATCCTATACAACAACAAAATCCCAGAAACCCGAACGCAGTCAGGGAAACCCGCACCTAGATCACCCGAGTGGCACACGCAGGTGAGGACAAATCTAAGCCCAGGACTGGAGGAAGGATTGGAGGAGGGCGACGATGAGGACGAGAGGCAGAGTATCGGCGCAAGGGAGGAGGAGGCGAGCGATGGGGAGCGGGGACTCACACTCCTCCCGCTACGCCGCCAGCGACGAGCGACTTGCAGATGGTGAGGATCTGGTGGCCGGGCGCCTTGACCCCCTCGCGCGCGAGCTTGGCCTCCTCCGCCAGGTTGACGATGGTGGTGACGGCCGTGTCGCCCCTGCTCTTCCCCACCACGTCCTCCGACGCCATCTCTCCCCGCCCGCCCGGCTCGCCCGCGCCCACACCCGCACCCGCCGAGGAGGAGGAGGTTGATGGCGCCGAGTCGGGCTCGGCTCGCGCTGGGGTTTTGGCGGCGGCGGCGGGGAGGAGCGGGGTAGGAGCGCTCGTGCGCGCGTGCGGTGATGAGCGAGAGGGGAGGCGGGGTGAATAGAATAGAGAGGCGATGGGTGTTAGCAGCTGGCGTCTGGTTGCGGCCGCGATTAGGCCTCCCTGCTTTAGCGCCGGAAAATGCTACGTGCACGCGGGCGAGGCCTACACGCCGCTGGTGCGAGTGGGGTCACGGGAGGAATGCTGGTGAGGTGGGACCGCGTGCAGTGAAAGGAAGTCGGTGTGGGGTGTGCGGCCCTGCGATTCGCGGGGGAGAGCCAGAGCGGAGAGATCTCGACCGTCCGTGCTCGTCTCCTTCTCCCCGCGCGATCATTATCGGGATGGCCGAGCGGGGCCCGCAGGTCAGTGGGTGGATTAGCGAGGGCGTCAGGAGGTTAACGGAAACCTAGATCCGTCCGGGCGCGGGACGGCGTCCGCGCGGGCCTGCTGGGCTCTTTCGCATCAATGGCGATGGCGATGCCGGCCCTTTTTGGGTTCTTTTTTTTTATTCAAAATTCTTTTTCAAACAAGAGGCATATGAAATATTATTTGTATGAGAAATGTCTGTGCCTCACGTGTGAAGTTTCTTTGTGCATCTTGGATCCAGGCATATTTGTTTTTAATACTATTGTGAAGTACTTGAATGAACATTGCTAATTATATATATACACCTTGTGTAACCTAAGATCCAACACATGTGTATGGGCTAATAGTTAAACCCTTGTTTAACTATTAATTAATCTTGGATGATCCAAATATGGCTTTAGTTCAGTTTTACTTAAACCATTTCGTGTAAACTTTGATTGTCTGAAGCATATACCAACCCTGTCTTAAATATAAGCGGTCTTTGTTGGTTCTATACCATATTGTACAAAGATTGAACAAGTTTATAGAATAACAGTAATATTTTACAATACTATCACATCAGCATTATCAGCACATTAATTAAATGAACATATAGGTTCATAATTTACCTCCACCATGTGTATGTCGAAAGACTTTGGGATTGCAATTTTTATTTTTATTTTTACTACAAATTTGGATCTCTCATAAATTTCGAAACAAAGGGAGTAATAGTTTTGCCTTTTCGTTTCCTTTTCTGTACAAAGAAAGTGAGAGCATTGCTTTGCTCCTACGGCTCCGAGTCTGGTGGCAGGGTAGACGGATGGTTGGCGGCCATCATGTCTCGCACCGCGGACACAAATCACAAAACGACATCTCTGTGGCACTGGGCCATGCACCAGCAGCGGCACTCGCCACGTACCAAACCAACTCATTATTACTAACAGTCACAAATTATTTGAGGAAATTTCCTCGCTCGCTCCTTTTTTGATTTGGATTTGGATTTTAGATTTCGACTTGTGGACAGTTGGACGTTCTGATCGGAGGCGGATGTGGACTGGAATTTGGCCTTTCTCGACCAGGTTGGGCCGCCCCAGCTGAACAGTAGTCTTTTTTGCACGGACCACGCCGCCACCACAACAACACACTCCGGATAAACGCCACGGGTCCCAAAGCATCGGCGGCGAGCGGGACGCGCTCTGTGCTGGATCACGAAAAATAGGGGACATCAGTTCGCATTTCTTTCTCCTCACCGGCGACCGCGAGCCACCGAAACAAAAATGGTCGCCGTCGCGCGCGGTGGTGGCAGCGTTGGTGGCTGCGGCACGACGGACGGACGGACGGCTCCGGAGGCCATCGCTTTCCGCGCAGCATTTCCTCTCGACCTCTCCGGAACCAGAAGCACGACGGAAGCTGCTGCGGTGGCGCCGCTGTGTTTTGGGCCGCGTATTGAGGAGATGCCAGCCAGATGCCGTTACAAAGGTTGATGCGGATGGACCTAGAGACAGTGATGGGCTAGAGAAGCCCAAATTTGACGGGAGGAGAGAGAGAGAGAGAGAGCTGCTGCGTGCGCCCAAGCCCAATAGATGCTGTCGCGAGCAGTCAGGCCGAGCAGGCGAGCTGCGGCCACAGGCCCATTGTCGATCAAGGTCAACAAACTCTCGTAAAAAAAGCAGACCTCTCTGCCTCCGTCCGGCGAGGTCAAGGGCGAACTTGAGGCGAATCACCGTCCGGCGTCGATTTCACGGCGTCCTCTCTGCCTCCGGTGGCCTCGTCGGCGCCGGAGGGTGGGGGGACCGGTGGATTCGATGGCCGATGTTCATATTCCACCATACTAGGTTTCATCTACGTAGGTTAAGGTTAGTTTTCTGCATGCCATTGCTGCGGCATGAATATGTCTCCCTCTGCTGCTGCGTCTCCGGCGAGCGACGTCTTGGATGCGAGGACGAAGCTGTTGAGCCGAGCTTTGGCGACACCTTCTCCGACATCCTCGACGGGTTCCCCGACTTGGCAAGTGACGACGGTACGAGGTGTTACTTCCATCCTTCCGAAAGGGTGGATTATTTACCTTCCAATCCTAGCTTCCTGCTCTTTGGGTTGGATGCGTGTGTACTCCCCAATTTTGGGTTCTCCGGGCCTTTTCCTCTATCGATGGAGGTGCGGGCGCTGGATTTGTACTCCTCCAGTTGCAGCACGGTGATGGCCGATGTGCGTTCAGCGGACTTAATGCATCTTCACTGGAGGTGCTGTCTCATGCGGCGTTTCAACGATGACTCGGGCGTCTTCTTCACAGGAGACGTTGTCACCGGATTGAAGCTGGACGGAGTTGCTTCTTCTCCGTTAATCTTAAACTTATTTCTCTTAACAAAAAAAAAAAAAAAAAGCGTCGGTGCTATGTTGATCCTTTCTGGATGGATCCAGAAGATAGTCCGTTGTGTCTGTACTCCTTATTGTAAAATCATTTTTGACCAGGGACTTGTATGTAAGACCTGGGGTGTACGCTTCACTGAAGTGATAATAAAGTCCAGCCCCTTTTCTAAAAAAAAAAAAACTCTCGTAAAAAAAAGTAAACAAACATGCACAGATTTAGTACCCATGTATCGCGTATCGTCACAACTCAAACGAACACAGAATGCTACACGGCACCTTCAAATTGCTCATAGTAACGCGTAAAGACAAATGTTACAACTTGCAATGCACGCGATTTGGTTTGCGTTGAGCCCAGTCATGCTACCTCGTCAAGCCTAACCAAGCTCCTTCACACGAAGAATCAAGGGCACAAGTGAGACGATCACATGGAACAAAAAAAAGACGAGCATCTCCTAGATAATAACTCCAACTAGACATGAAGTGGAGAGGAACCGATCCATCAATTTTTGTAGCTGCAAGTGTCTAATGGTATAGGCTACAACATACTTTGGGAATAATTCTCAAGAATCCCGTGAGACGCAAGCCGTCAGAAATCCGTCTGTGTTATACCTAACATTTGAAGCCGTCCAGAAAATCTACTAAACAACTAGGAAATAAACATCACAAATTTCTCACAATTTACCCAAATATTTCACGTCCGTGGGCGCCGAGTTTTGCCCAAGGGTCTCGCTCCTCGTGAACTCCCGTCGATACAATAGGTAACAGAAGTACAGAACTCATGACGATTTGAGGTTGAGGTTCGGAACTTAGCAGACTATTTCTGTCGGTTATGTATTTTTCTTGACAGTTTTCATCTGCCAACAGGAGTAATACTAGTTTATGACTGTTTTTTAGAAACCAACATGAATATAGTAAACTGTCAGAAATTTCCTCAAGTCTAGTAGTGAAAGTAATGTGGTCAACAAAAGGTGCATCCTTATTTCGTGCTGAGTCAGTGGCGGATCTAGAAACAGGTTGTGCCCCGGGCTAATTGCTCTAAGGCTGGATAACATTATATCAAAATGGACTAATATAATACAAGTATACAACACTGCTAATCACCAGTACTAGGACTGCAGTGCATGCATCGGGGTGGGCAAATTGGCTGCCTAGTCGTCGCCCTCACCCCGGGCTACAGCCCGGGCAGCACGGGGCATAGATCCGCCCCTGTGCTGAGTCGCTAGAGTTTTTCAACCATTCTAGCGACAAGCCAACAAAACCAAGTTCATTATTCTTTTTCTTTTTTTATGCTAAGTTCGTTGTTCTTGGAGCGACCTTTGTTGGCTTTGTATCAAAAGTTCAGGCTTCACAATGTATATACGGCGCTCATCATCTTAAGGTTTTAGGGAACAATGTGCCAACTAACACACCACTATATATGTGATAGAATAACTGTAAACAATCATGCATGCTTCTATGTAGTCAAGGTGAAATCTTTTGGGTAGATATAAGTTTTCTAGAATACTTCGAATATTGTTGCTCTCTTTGCCCCATCTCTAATAAAGTTCTAGCTGAGATTGTTACAATTCTTGGCCGACATAATAATCATGTCTCTAAATAGGCCTCAGAATGTTAAACATGTCCAGGTCACATAGCGTCCGAAAGTAGCTAGGGCACAATTGTTTTTGCTCTCAGCCCTCGGGGGCATATGCCCCCATGTTACAATGTGTATATCAAGCTTAATCGCTGAAACTTGGGTGTTTCCCTTTAATGTTTTCGAGTGTTCATGAAATTTGACCTAAAACTTGAGAACATCTCAACTGATAAAAGGGTTTGAAATTGCAAGTGCCAGCCAAGTTTATTGTCAGCCAAGTTGTTGTGTTTATATGGTTTAAGAACTTTGTGAGAAGGCTTGAAGAACTCATATGTGAGCCCAATTCTTGAGGTGGCATCAGGGCGTGGTGTTAACTGATTGTTTATTTACAAAGAAAATCTGGATTGTGAGAGAATATGCTGATGATGACAACCAGGGATGGTCAAATGGGTACTTCTCAAATCATCAATATAAATGAAATGATGGTCTTCATTGCACCCATTTTTTTTAGAAAAGGTCGTCTCCCCTCCTTTCTGTATTTCAAAAGGAGATACATAGTGTAAGCATCACGTTTAGGCGTGCCTGCCCTACATGTTCAACCATAAGGCAACATCTCATATACGTTTAAAACGACATGTCTAATCTTGATCACACGGATCTGAAATCACAGCGTTGGAGACTAAAAGCAAATTAAAGCATACGGCACCCATCTTTGTAGCATTTTGGCAATCTTGAGCATACTCAATTGATGCCCATCCATCTCATTCCACGATAACCAATTTTTGTCCTCCAGAGTATTGCTTAGCGGCCATGGCTGTGCAGGGCGCGTGCAGCGGAGGGCAGGGGCTGGGCGCGCGGCGGCGGAGGAGGAAGGAGTTAAGAGTGAGAAAGATAAAAAAAAAGATATTTTTTTAAAAAAATTAGCCATGACATGGCAGGTTTTAAATTTTAGTGTGCATCGACAATAGATCAGGGACAAGATAGTCTTTTACATAGTTTGAGTACCTAGAGTACCTTGAGTGCATTTTACTCATAAACAATCATACCGATATACACTTCTATGTAGTTTAGGTGAATTTTTTTTTGTGACTTTAGGTGAAAATTTTTAGGTGATATAAGTTTTGTAGAATACTTTGAATATCCTACTGCATATCACCAGTCTACAAGTTGATAGACAAGAAACCAAAAGTCCTCGCAAACATGCCGCTTACCTCCACACCAGAACTCCAGAAGCCTTGAACTCCATACCTGACGTGATTTCTCTACTCTACATTGCTGACTTATAATTACAAACAAATGCCCGAATATCATTTATCCTAGCGCGACGTGTAGGAGGCGCTATGTGTGTTCTTCATCTTCTGCAGGAGGTGATGATCATTTGTTTGCAGCTTTCTGATCGTTACTAGTGGGGCGGCTGTTACTCTTGTGAACTGTATGTTTTCATTCTCGCTATTGATAATGCCACTATCTTAACTACTGCATGTTTTCATCTAGACTAGAGGAACAGGTACTACTAGCTCATTTCTCTCCTGAACGTATTATAGACAGACATTTGTGACAAAAAAAATACTAATGTTGTCCATTAATTGTAAGTGCAAGCACCAAATGATTCGTGTAATTGATTAGTCCTCCTTGGACAGATCCTAAACTTGATCTTTTGTTCGTTGTGGGAGTTGTAGTTAGAGATTTTTAACAATGCTTCATCTTCATCTCTGGTTGATGATAGCAAGGAAAAAAAATGCTGCTCTTTGGTTCAGTTTTGTCCTGAAGCTCTGCACAGCGCTTTCTGCTCTCTCTATTTCTCGATCGACTATCCAAGTCTGGATCATCAACGAAGAATGCTTTCGAAATGAAAGCATTTGATTTAACTTGCAAGTTAATCGATTCATTGAGTAATTACAAAGCCATTCGAGGCAAGGCAGCTGACCCACCCAGCAGTCAGTCAGGCTCAGGCAGTCACCATCACTAGACCCTCCTCTCCCTGACGAGCCCCTGCACCTCCTCCCAGAGCCCGCCCTTGACGACGGAGGCGAGCCCCAACACGGCGGCGCTACAAGCCGCGACGTGCCAGAGCCCCGCGCGCACCTCGTCGCGGAGCTGCTCGCGCTCCCACCCACAGAACCCATCAAAGAACCTGAAGTCCCGGACGCCCACCACGCCGCGCTTGGCCAGCTCGGCGGCGCATCCAACGGTCTCCCGCGTCCCGTAGTGGAGCCCCGGCATCACCTCCTCGAACAGCCCCGTCCGCGCCACCACGTCGCCGCTACCGCCGGAGGCAGAGGCCGCCTGGGCCCGTGGCCCGAGGATGAAGAAGCACTCCTCCAGCGGGCCGCCGAAGAAGAGCGGGCGGCCCGCGAATGCGGCGGCGATGTCGGCGTCGTCCGCGAAGATGGTCTCGGACGCCTCCTTGATGGACATGAGCGAGGGCCGGTTGAGGATGACGCCGACGGGGCCCAGCTGCCGGGCTCCCGAGGAGAGGAGCAGGATCACCGTGCGCTCGAAGATGTGCGAGCCGTCCAGCTTCTCCGTCGCGATCAGCAGGCACCCTTTCTCCGGCTCCACCAGCGGGTGCGCCCACTTTTCGCCGACGACCTTCTTCGCCGGCTCCGGCTGCGGCTGCGGCGGCATCGATACAGCAGTCACACATGGGTTGGAGTGCTGCTCGTTGAAGTAGAGCTGCGCGCGGAACGACCGCCAGTCGGGGTCTATGGGCGGCGGCGCGCCGCCGTCCTCCGACGACGCACGAGCATTGATGATGCTGCAGCCTGCGTATGTTCGTTCCGGTCGATCTGGTTAATAACGACGGTAGTGATCGAGGAAGGCAGGGAAGGAAGCAAAAGGATCGGAGAAGGACATGACTCACAAGCACGGCGGCCGCCGAAGAACAGGCGAGGCTTAGGCTTTGCGAGGCCGGTGGGCGACAGCACCGCCATGCTCTTGGACGAAGCTTTGGAGGTCCGGAAGCATGACGTGGTCTCCATTGTAGTGACTGACAGACAAAGGTAGCAGGAGAGTCCTCTCTCCTTCAAGTAAATATATAGGACGTCGTCGAATGGTTGGATCGGAGCCGAGAATCGTCAGAGCCTCAGCACCACAGGAAATTCAAGCTTCTGGATTCTGGATAATCTGGATATAGGCTCGCTTTTTCGAGGTCCGATCGATCTGGACCAAGAAGCTCGTGGCGACGCATGTATATACCAACATGTGGACCGGTTGCGATATGTGGCTCAGAAAGTGCCCTCAAGCCTCAAGTACGGTCTCGTTGAGACGATGACCAAAACTCTCGGCGGTGGACGTTCGGCGGATGAGAACACGGCGCACGGGACCATGCCCTTTGGGCTGTTTCTTTTTCCATTTTTAACTTTGTTATTATTGTATTATTAGATTAATAGATTATATTCCTTTTTGGAATACTAATTCATAGTATATTTTTGCCGTTTTACAAGCAGAGAACAGCAGCATGCAAGTTTGTATGCACTGCACGTAGTAATAAGGAGCTTGTCATGCTTCAATTCAAGTTGGTGCTTCCATTTTGCAATTGCACAACCACGTATTCTAGGAGCACCTTATCTATACAATTGTCCAGTCATCACATCACATCGACATACTCAGCGTCCACGGTCCAAACAACAAGAGAGTCAATTTCTGAATTGGCTTATATTCCATTTTTTTTTTCTTCACTTTCGTCCAAGCAATAAGCATTGCAATCGACGTTCTTAGATTGACACAATAACCACCAGCCACAAAACTTACAAAGGCATTCAGTCATTGAAGTCAATATATTGAGATACAACTCAATTCAATGCTAAGTTACAACTTACAACTTCTCTACTACTATCGAACTTCGCTTCTAGAGACTCAGACTGGCGTGGTGTTGCCGTGAGCACGGGAGGAAGGACCACCGCGTTGCAGCAGCATCTGGCACGAATGGCGAACAGAATCCTGGCCCAAGAAGCGATCAGGAGCAGGCCGTCTGGGCCCAAAAGGGAAACCGTACACTTCACCACACTTTCATTGCGTCAGCGATGCCCACACCTTCATCAACGACGCTGGCCTTGCAAGCCATGGTACGGTGGCAGATGTGGAGGAGTTTTAGCGGATATATCGATGGAGATGGTGTATCATCCATCGATCTTTTGTCCCTCCATGGTATTTCTGGTGGACGCATCAGAAGTTTTCTTGCCAGGTTAGCTATCCACCTTTCCGTATGTCTAGGTTAGTGTATTCAGATCCCCTTGCGGGTTTGCTGTTCGTCGTCTGAAGTTAGACGGTGAGGCAATTAGCGTCAGATCCCCTTTGGCCGGTGCGTTCAACGAATCAATAGCACACTTTGGATAATTTTTATTTTCTATTTTATAATTTTTATTTAGTATGTTTTTTTTAAGGATTTAGCTGAAATAAGGCGAACGCCCACGAGCGTCACGGCAAGAAGCAGCGACACGCGGGCGCGTTGATGGCCCTCAACGTCTTCGGTGACTGGACCTTCGACGAGATCGTGGCAACCATGACGGGCCTGCGGGAACCGGAGCAGGAGATGGAGGAGGTGCGCGTCATCGACCTCGACGGCCTCCTCGCCATCGCCGCCAAACGAGCTCTCCCCAACGAAGTCGACCGGAGGTCTGCAAATAATGCTGTCGCTTAGTGATTGGGGATGGTTTGAATTGAATAAGCAAAACAAATCCAAGTTTAATAATTGAGTTTTTTTTTTGTACATCCTGTTCTTTTTTTGTTTTGGATGACGATAGTACAAACTGAGACACCGAGACAGGGAGACACCCCATTAGGCTTGGCCCATGGGCTACGAATGGTGGTGACGTCATCATTTCTGATGGGCTTTAGTATTTAACACGGACGGATAGTATTGGTTGGCCCATGCGCTCTTTGAATCCGATGGATGACCCGATCCATCTCTGCTACGACCTGCGACTGCGAGTGCCACGGTACCACCAAAAGAAGCTGCAACTTTGTCCTTTTTTTGGGTGCTTTGACCTGTACACTGTAGCCGCCGCCGCCGCCGCCGACGGCGGCAACACAAGCTAAGTGCTGACCGAGCAACGCAAGGTTATTAATAATTTCCATTTCCATTGCTCGAGCGCTGAGAATCAACCCTGGGTCTAGCTCGACGCTGAAATTTGCAGGTCGCCGACGACGACCAGCTAGACCAAGATAGACCAACACACCGCCGCCGCCGTCGCCGTCGCCGTCGCCGTCGCCGTCGGAACATCCGATGAATCCGACGACAAAATGTCCTAGTATGATCGAGGCTGTGATCCTGTCCCTATTGCATGCGCTGGATCACTCACTACAGCTAGACTTTCATTAACGCTTTAGAGATCGCTACAATAGTGGTTTTTTCCAAAACTGAAAACCATGGTACGGTTATAGTTGGTTGCTTTGAATAGTTGAATTGAACTGCGCCATGCAAGCACTTGACAGGCAGAGGCAGCACATACTTTATACTAGCGTCTGAATCAAAACAACTGCTACCTAACCTCAGCAGCTGGTTGTCTAGCTTGTTGTGTGGTTCAAAATCAACTGCGGTCTGCAGGTGCAGGTAATACTGCTACCAGTAGTACAGTGTGCTAGTACCTTTCGATCAGTTTATTGGCCTGATGGTGGACGGTGGTGCTGCCGTCCATCACAAAACCAAGAGTACCTGATGGAATCATTGTCACCGTGCACTTGTAGGCTGCGTCGTACCACGTACGTGTACCATCTTGGCCAGTCTGTCTGTGGCTGCCTTATTTGGTACTGTAGTAGGAGTACCACCGGCTCCAACTAAGTGAATGGCCTCTGAATTAATTTGGCACACAGCTGTTTCCTTATGATTTCTCCACCGCTCGCTCGATCAAACACACTGAAGCTCATGGAAGCCCAACCAAAGAGATCCTGAACCGCAGGTAGGGCTTTCCTGCTTGGACCCACGATCATACAAATATAGTATGGATCGAATTGGACAATTGGTCATCGACTCAACTTCAAAGAATTACGTACAAAATGCCTAAACAAGCAATCATTTAGAACGTAGAGAGTACAATCAAAGTACTCCATTTCAACCAAATCTTGATTTTCCTAGCCATAGTGACATCTAGATGTATAACAATTTGTTTTGAAATGATATATAACAAAAAATTATGTATATAGAAAAATTAAAAATAATTTATAATTTGTATTGAAGGGAGTAGCACAGTACGTATGACAGTGCTATACTTGTATACTCCTTCCGTATAGGAAGAATATATAGAAGAACTCCGGTACAAGTACCACCACCAAGAGATCTGTACTATGTAGTACTTCTGTCTAGCGAAAGTATATACAGGGCATTAAACCGGGGGGTTCTGCGCGGCGCACGCGCGCTAGCACGCGAAGTGGCACACGCAGCAACCCCTCTAAGAGACTAAGAGTGCATGCACTGTTCTTCTTCTTCCCCACCCCACCCCTTCTTCTTCTCCCCTGCACGCACCCGCCGCCCAGCTGCCCCCCGCCCCCTGCCGCGGCCCTAGCACGCCGGAGCTCCGGCGAGCCCTCGCGCGCCCGCGGCGGCCCTCCTTCTTCCCCCTCCCCCGCCCTGCTCCCGCCGCCGCTCGCCGGAGTGCGCCCCCGCCGCCTACCCAGCCCATCCGGCCATCCTGCCCCGCCCGGCTCGGCGGCGCACCGCCGGCCGTACTGCCACCACCGCCGTGTCGCGGCCGCCACCAGGCCGGCCGACCGGATTCTACAGCCGGTGAGGGAATAGGAGGGAGAGAGGGGTCGCCGGAACCCTAAACCTCGCCGCCGGCGGACCCTAATTACAGGGGAAGGCCAGATTTCATGGAAGCTCCGCCGCCGCCTCGTCGACCTCGCCGGAACCCTAATCTCAGGGGAAGGTAGTGCCGCCGCCTCGTCCACCGCCGCCCCGACCGCGGCGCCCTCGCCGCCGGCCGCTCCGCCCGCCACCCCGGACCCCTCCCGCCCCCTTCTTCTTCGGGCGCGGCCGCGTGCGCCAGTAAGCGTACTGGCGCGCATGCGCCGAATAGCGTTTTGGCATTAAACCGAACCAGGGAATCGTTTATGACAGGCTCATACCGACAATGCATTGCCAACACGTGATTCATGCGGCCCATCCTGAAACATTTGCAGAAAACACCCCATATGTACCTAGCTTCATGCTGATACCACTAAAATATGTTTTGTTGCAAACACCCACCCTATATACTAGTATACTACACATATGTGTGTTCACTTGCATTATTGATGCTCGTCGTTATAATTAGTTAATTAATTAATTAAACCATGCCAGGAATACCCATAGCACTCAGAATCATTTTCGTATTTATTACGATAATTGCCGACCATTTTATATTTTAGCAAAACCGTAAACTTAATTATAATCCCTTTCAGTCAATTTCACAATAAAACCGCAACTACGACTTCACAATTCCTCTCTGGATGTCTTTGTATTTATCATGCAGTTTTCAATCGTTTTCATCCCTGAGCAAAATACCTTCAGGAGATAGCAAAGCATGTCCATGTCCTGCTGCTAAGACTCGCTGTCGTTCACATATAGGCGAACTTGGCGTCAAGGACTCTCAAACTCCAAAAGGTTAGGTTACTGACGAAAGATGTTAAATTTTGATGACACGCTTATTCATTACTAATAGTAATAGATATATATTAGCACCGTGGTAGGTTTCATTCAGGCCAATGCAGAGATCTGCAGGCAGAACATGCAATGCAGCAGGAGCCGTAGGAGCAGTACCACACTAGCGCTGTGCTGCTGTGCCTGCGTTGCTCTGCCAGATCACTATTTAGGTGTTTGTGATTGTGATGAGCACCACTTACACAGGACCATGCAATTCGTGCCTACATGCATATACCTATCAGACAATAATCTCGCTCCGCCCAATTATTGTGAAATCAATATAATGGCGGTCGTTAAGTGTTTTGGCCTTTCTCTGCCCTACTTGCTCTTATTATTTACTCTGTTTCTTTGTCTTGTTCAAAGTCTTAATTTGCAGCTACTCCGTAGTATATAAAAAGCGAGGAGGACCGCAGAGAAAGTAGTATATCCATGCCAATGCCATCCTTGCTTGCAGGCAGGTAAGCATCACATCTGATCCGATTTGACACCTTTATTTGGGAACTGAATATGACAGCTTCTTTCCCTTACTACTAGAAAACCATTCTGCCAATATTTTTTGTTCTACTAGCTATATATCCTAGACTTTTTCATGCTGTTCGTTTGATCTACCAGCGCTTACCAGCTAGTGATTCAGCGGTGTTTTTCTCTCACAACGATTCCTCTTTTATTTCTGATAAAATATACTACTCGATCTGTTCAGGTCGGTCTTTTAAATAGCATAGTGGTTCTGTTTTACTGTCGCTTTCGGTCCAAATTTACAGAAGATTCTGTGGTAGTTGAGAACGAGAATAGGCCAGTACGTACATATATACTGCATTTTTTTTATGATCTCAGTTGGTAGTGCATGCGGTGTTTTATTATGAAAGCTGGTACAATACCCTTTCACTTGAAATGCTAGCGCTACCTTTTAATACACACTGCCTTCAAATAAACCATGATTAAAGTGAAACATGGAACGCGTTTAGATAGCTAGCTAGTTTCACCAGCAAAAATCTCCACCACAGATCGAGTGTGACATCTTGGTCTTGTTTGCACTAGCTCTCTATCTAGTCCTTTGTTGATCGATTCTTGGAAAGAGAGTGATCATATCGTAGTGCACGAGATGCAGGTGCTGAATGCGCAAGATCGATCGAACAGCTAGCTGACGACGGATTCCGGCCGCCTTTACAATCTTCAGGGGGTTTGGTATGGTAATGATGGACTGGACCATGACTGACCACGATCCGAGAGTGGCCGGCACATCAGTCGTCACTTCTCTCCTGGTCAGCGTATGGTTGTCCCCAGCAGCTGCAGCTTTAGAAAAAAAAAAAAAAAGCTCTTGGGTCAGTGGCCTCTCTCTTGGGTCTTATCAGTATCTCGGCCGTGAGAAACTGAGAACCAAACCAATTATGTTTCCTTTGAACAAACCTCAAAAGCCATCAGAGGATTATTCTAGTAGAGGTCATCTATTTCTTCTCTCTAACACGCACAAGGATAAATATCGTTTTCTTGCTACTCCCTCCGTCCAAAACAAGAATATAATACTAGCATAACATCAAATTAAAGCATCTTATACGTTTAACTAAAATTATGTATCAAAAATTTCAATATTTATGATATCGAATATGCACGACTAGATTCATCATGAGATATATTTTTCATAGCTAGTATACCCTCTAGTGTTATAAATGTCAATATTTTTACCTTAATATTTGGTCTAATTCTAGACACCTTAACCATAATGCACCTAGAATTATATTCTTTTATGAACAGAATTAGTATTTAACAGTTGGCCACATTTGAGTACTGGTAGTAGATACTTCCTCGGCCCCCTCAAAAAGAATAAAAACTTCGCTTCTGAGGGCTCAAACAGTTTTAAAAATTTATAAAAACACTACTACTCGCTCTGTTCCAAATTATAAATTGCTTTGATTTTTTTTATATCTATTTTGCTATGAATCTAGATAAATAAATATTATATCTAGATACATAGCAAAATAGATGAACCTAAAAGGTCAAAGTTACTTATAATTGGAATAGATGAAGTATTAATTATCATAAAACATACTTTCATAGTAATGAATCCTTTTAAAGATATAAAAATGCTATTTTCTATAAACCTAGTTAAAATTAAAATCGTCTGAATCCTTAAGAAGTGAGATTTTCATTTTTACTGGAATGAAAGGAATAAATAAGGTTCACACTGTACATATATCTAAGTTGCCAACGTGTTACTGTTACACGCACAAATTTTTAACAAGAGCCGGAGAGAGCAGGACCGGGAGACGTCAGTATGTGTGTGGTGGAGAGGTTGACTGAAACTGACGGATAACCGAAGGGAAGACACATGCACGACCGAGGCTCCAGGACACAAGTGACCGCGTAGACATCCCCCTAGCTAAGATAACCACCAAATAGGAAAAAAACGTATTCTTCCTTAGAATATGCTATTAACAAAGAGTGTATTTTGCAGTATATGTTAAAAGAGATACGGGCAATCAACTCCAACAAACCCTAGCTTCTTTGGCCCCTAGCTGCTTGTTTCGGCGACCTCATGTAGGAGGCTAGTACTGTGTGTGCATGTGGATTAAGTGACAAGAGCCAGCGTGTTGCGGTTTGTCGTGAGATAGAGTTTGAGAAGCTAGCACTAGCTGTTGGAACCCGATCGGCTAGATCAGCCAGGAACGTCGACGACGAACTGCGGTGGCGCGGTGACCACGGCGAGGTCCGAGTAGATGGATACGGCAACAACAAGACACGAGATAGATTGGTATGACGCTGCCAAATCGCATCTTATTCCGGCCCTTCTATGCTTATATTTATAGACTCGAGTTGATACAAACTCCCCACGCCGTGCCGCACAGGTGTGCTGCACCGTTTCACCGCGATGCGCGCCACATGCGCCGTGCACGCCACGGCGTGGCTTGACCAAACCAGTTCGGGCCTGGTCATGATCGAGCATGTCAACGATCACGCCATTCCCCTATCCTAACTGACGCTAGACTCCAACTGAAACAAAGATTACATAAACGGTATCGCAACAAATTAGCTAACACTAGCTGGTAGCAGCATGTGGAACAGACGAGGACGACGACACCATGTTTTGTTAAGACCACATATATTTCCTCCATTTAAAGACTACCTCCGTCCACAAAAGACGAAACCTATTAAATTTGTTCAAGTTCGACCAAAATTTACAGTGAATAATATTTATAACCATTTTATATCATAGATGTTAGTATTTTATATAAATTTGGTGAACCAGATCGAGATAGAGAAACCCTGTGTGGTGGAGAGGTTGACTGAAAATGATCGATGGATAACCGAAGAAAAGACACATGCACGAGGCATTGAAGTCTGCTATTAAAAAAGAATGCATTTGTAGTATATGTTCAAAGTGATACGGGCAATCAGCACCAACAACCCTAGCTTACTTTACTGAACACGGCGATCATCTCATGTACCTTGCATTGCCCTACCTTATCTATATTATTACTATGTGCATGGGGATTTGACAAGTGACAAGAACCAGCAGCGTGTTGCGGTTTGTCGTCAGATAGAGTTTTAGCTGGCACTAGCAAGTAGAATAAGCATGTGGAACAGGTAAGGACGATGAGACCGATGTTTAGTCAGGCAACACGCATTTCCTCCATTTAAGTTATTTTATTTATTATTTTTATCAATTTGGCTTCTCTCCTTAAACACACATACACATAGATATACTCCCTCTGTGTCATAATATTCATAATATGGATATTTTAGGTTCTATGACAGATACCGATGCTCAAGGCGTAAATAACCTTAATCAGTACCCCTAGAGATAGAGATACTACATACAGTTGTATTTGAAAAAAATAAAAAAATAAAGTGGTGTATTGGAAGAAGAAGAAAAAGGTGCATTGAGAAATAAGAAGTACGAATGATAACTATTTTTGAGACCAAATTAAAATTTGTTGAACGCTGTAAGGTCAAGTATTTTAGGATGGAGAGGGTACGTACACACATATATATATAATGAATCGTGTATATTATTGCAAAAATGAAACAACGTTAGTGACAAATTCAAAGTGTTTTTTTTGTATCTATTTGCTTATAAAGAGAACGCACGTACTCACGGAATACTCGCTTTGTTCCTTGAGCAACTGGATCTCATGGGTTGATTTCGCGTGAGCCTTTTTGTCTCATCTGTTTGGACGCCGTACGGGCCTCAATGACCACGCTTATATGGTCGTTGAAGTCGCAAATAAATAACCCAGAGCTAATGACGCTTTAGAAACGAGTGCTTATATATATTATATATAATAAATAAACCATAATAAAAAAAAAACACCTTCGTTTTGTTGACCGGCCCTTGACTTTTTGTCGCGTGTTGGATTATTATTAGTACTCGCTACTTTCTACATGTTCACACATGCGAAAAGTACAAGAGTTTGAATGGTCGTCACTGATGATTGGCTAGCGCTATCTGAAGAAGACACCAAAAGATACATATATAAAGAAATTTTATATGTAAGTTGCGGCGGATTATTCAGGATAATACAATCATGGACATGTATATACATGTGTGAAATGGTCGATCTCAATGATTGGTGCAGGATGCAGACACATATATATGACAGTCTAGCTAGTCAGTGAGCTTTTTAAATATTTTGTAAGGCCACTGATTGAATGTTATTTGTGCGTATGAGATTTTTTTTTAAAAAAATCTTTTTAAAGGGCATGTGTGTCTTGATTATGGAGAGGCTATATATATATGAGTGTTTCGAGATCTTTATATATCATCACGATGTAATGATCTTGAAATTAATAATAAAACTTCTCTTGTCAAAAGAAATATGTATAATATTTGAGGCCTTAGAATGGGACAGCTATAGCTAGCCGGCCGTTGATCTCTACTAGGAAGCAATGCAACTTCGTATGTAGAGACGGTACGATAACCTTGTGGAGCCAAGAACACGCAAAAAGCTAGCTAATGGAATGGAGTAGAGGACACAACTAACAAGTAGCGGGATGGACCATCCATCCATTTTTAGGCATATACACAAATAGTGAAAGGTTTGAAGGCGACGTTGCTGGGCTACGCATATCAAAAGTTGATTATACAAATTGAGAGGCCGAGAGCACCTACCCTTTTTTTCAAAACTAGCAATAAAATAAAAATAAACCTCAATTCGACGACTCCACATTTATATGTATGTACTATAATATAATAACTCCGATTCCCTCCTGCCAAAAGAAAACCTTGATTTTTATATATTTGTATTTGTACTACATGACACCAGCCTTATGTACTCCGTCATTTGAAAATTAAACTAGAGGAGGTGTCCCAACTAGTAGAATTCAAAAGTCAAATATCATATAAACTTTGACCAGCATTAGTCAAATATATGGATGTACGCATAGTGTACATACGTACGGGGCGCGTCGATGTATAGCTATAGGTTCGTACTAATTGACATGACCTCTTTAATGTAGTCATCAGATAACATAAATGTTGGTTGTAGTAGCTGGTAATACATAGTGCATATGATGAGAAAATAATGTTGAAAATTTTGTATCTTGAAAGATTTTCGAAATGTTGAGAAATGGAAGGAGTATTTCTTTGTTTGACTTGGTATTTTTTATATATTAGAATGGTTTAAATCCAATAAATTTGCGAGATGGCTAAATTATTTTATGAGGGAACTCCACTATATATATTTTCATCTATCTATAAATTAAACTAAAGAATTATCGATAATCAAATTAAGTTTCAAGACCTTGACCTGATGATTGTTAAAAAGACTTAAGCACTATGATCTGTACGTATGAGCAATTACTGCAATTTGGTGGGGATCTCGGCGAACCAAAGGTGAAGTCAACTTCAATTCAAGTACTAATATTATACATACATCAAGTCGTACACGTACGGTGGGGCGAATAAAAGTCAGAGAATCGAAATACTATAGAATAAAAACATATGTAGTGATGATGGAAAGAGTGACGTGTGGATGATGATGCATGGCTGCTCGATCTCGGTAGAGGTAGAGGGGCAAATTCCTGAAATTTCCCGATGGCACTATGGTTGTAGTAGAAACAATAAGAGGTACTCTCTTCGTTCTAAGGGTCAGTTTAATACACGCGGCTAGTTAATTATTAGTTGGAGCTAAAGTTTAATTTAAATTAGCTATACTAGTTGACTAACAACTAATTGAAGACTTAGCTAAAAATTAACTCATTTAGCTCTCTTGTTTGGATGTACTAAAACTAATTTTTAGCTAGCTAATAATTAGCTCTTGTATATCCAAACAACACTAAACTAGAAGACATTTTGATTTTTTTCTAGATATATTTATTTTGTTATGTCTAAGTGTGTATAGCTAAAGCTACGTACTACCTCCGATAGGCTTCGAGAAGTTAAACAATTTGATTTTTTGACCAAAATTATATGAAAAATACTAAAAATTTTTTAACAAAATTATTTATATACATAAATGCTAATACTATTTATTATAAATTTGGTCAAAGTTGGTTGAGATTGTTTAAATGATATGATTCTTATAATCATGTTCTTTTAGGATGGGGGAGTATTTAGAAATGTAAAAATATTTTATAATTTGAAATAAAAGATATTACGTTGGTTCTTGGAACAAGGGAGTATTTAGAAATGTATAGTAAAATATTTTATAATGTGAAAAGGGTAGAGTACGATGGTGCTAGTAGTACGTGGCATACATATCCTAGATGTGCACAATATTGCAAAGCAAATATGTACGAGGACGTGACATGCAAGGCACCCGGCTATTGCCGCTCCACTACACGACACAAGCCAGTCAGAAGAGACAGACAGAAGCGCAAGGCTGCACCTGGCCGTCGTCGTCGCCGATACGGTGTTCATCGATCGAGGCTAGCTAGCTGCTCGATCTCCGATCCATCGCCCACTAGTTACCGACGATGGTACCGTACGGCGGTGTATGTGTTCATGGCCGACATGCATGATTCTCGCCGACGAGAGGATCGGATCGATCGTCGGAGGCGGCGACGACGACGACGTACGCCACCAGTCGGACGTCGCCGCCGCCGGTTGGTTGACTTGGTGTGAGGTCGCAGGGCTTTCCCGGCCGGGGCCCGGCGCAAACCTGCTGGTTCGTGGTGGCCGTTTGTGGTGACTAGTACATACACCATGCACTGACATATCCATATGGGCGGCAACGAAGGCGACGCGCGTACAAATGTGGCATGGCCTCGACCTGGACTCCTCTCCATCCACAATCCACAAACATATCCATAGGCATCACAATAACCACGCACACAGGTGATGATGACAACGACAGCATCAGTGCAGGTGCCGCTCGTGCAAAAACAATATGCTCACCATTTTATAAAAAAAAATATGCTCATTATCACTTCGTTCCAAATTATCACGTAATCTTGTTTACAAAAATATGATCACTTTGTTCCAAATAATCAGTAATACCTTTCTGTCTTTTTACGTATACAATACTTCATTTTATACATCTAGCTCTATCTATATGTCTATAAATATCTAAAAAGCCTAAAATAACTTATAATTTGAAATTGAGGAAGTATAGACATACAAAAATGCATTAAGACCGTGGATGGAATCTCGTTTAAGGTGACATGCAACATCCATCTAAGTGTAGTCGGTGTTTGTGGGTTTTTTCACTTTCATTAATTTTCCTCAAATGGGTCGTACAAAGGTGCCAAAGACGTAAATGACAAAAACTATTGGAAACGTACATAGGAGATATACATAGGTGATTAAATTTATTAATTGGTTATGTTAATGTGGAGGAGGGAGACGTTAGTCTCGATGGGCAAGTGGTGGCCAAGAATGATACTTTTTGGTATTTAGGATCGATGCTACAAAAGGATGGTGATATTGATGAAGATGTTAGGCATAGAATTTCAGCCGGTTGGTTGAAATGACGTCAAGCTTCAGGCGTCCTCTGTGACAGAAGGGTGCCTCAGAAGTTAAAAGGTAAGTTTTATAGGACAGCGATTGATCCGGTGATGTTATACGGTGCTGAATGTTGGCCTACAAAAAGGCGACATATCTAGTAATTGAGTGTATCAGAGATGCGTATGTTACGATGGTGTTGTGGGCACACAAGGAGGGATAGAGTCCGGAACGACGATATTCGGGATATGGTTGGGGTGGCATCAATTGAGAAAAAATTGATTCAACACCGGTTGAGATGGTTTGGCCATGTCCAACGGAGGCCTCCTGAGGCACCGGTGCGTAGTGGGGTTCTAAAGCGGGTCGATAATGTAAAGAGAGGTAGAGGTCGACCTAAACTAACTTGGGACGAGTCGGTTAAGAGAGACCTTAAGGAGTGGAATATCCCTAAGGATTTAGCTATAGATAGGAGCGCTTGGAGACTAGCAATTAACGTGTCTGAACCATAATCTTTTCCTTATACTATTTATGTGTTCTTTGTTTTCATGTCTCTTTTGAGTTTTATCTCTAGCCTACCCTAACTTGTTTGGGACAAAAGGCTATGTTGTTGTTGTTGTTGTTGTTGTTGTTGGTTATGTTAACGTTGGTTTCTCACACACACCTAATTAACCTCTGTGGCATATATATGCCCACATAGTTTTCAGCCGTAGTACCTGCTGCACTGGCAACCATTTGACCAAGTGGGCATGTTTTCATTTATTTTTCCACAAATAATCATCCAATGCAAAAGAACATGTCACTGTCTACTATTTTGGTTTGGTGGTCGCCATTCATATACGGGTGCGTGAAATGGATTGCCGCCGGCTTCTAGCCATATTTCCGTGTGTATATGCATGTTGCTATAGTGCTTGGTCGACTGCATATGCATTTTTTGTTTTTGGCTTGTACCACTTCCTATAAGAAGAAATCAGACCATGCGAGTGGATCCTTTATTTTTCCTGTATGCCTATATATAACCAAATGAACCTCTTGTAAAACTTAACGTATTCACACAGGGCAACAAGTTACCAACAATTGAAGATGGTTTGGCATGCCAAACGCCTAATAGCTTCAGTACAAAAGAACAACATACCGTGATTCTTCCCAAATGGGTAAAATTAAAGGTGTGCTTTAGTTCGTATATACACCTTGTGGTTATCCTATCATATGGTATTCTCATTTCACTTTCTTTAGTGGAAGTCACCACACGCGACTCACACAAGTAGAACGACCAAAGGTGAAGCCACGTGATATTTCCCTTGATGCACTGACACAAGGGTGTCAAAACTTTTCTTAATAAATCGACTAATATTGATCATATATGACAAGTAAATTTGGTATGTTGCTTTAGTGGCGCACTACATCATCTTCACTTTGATGCTAGCTTTGCCCTGGCACAGGCCTAAGGAACTACTATTGGGGGTTGCAAAGCAAGTGAATCCTACTGAAATTAGTTCAATCGTGTTGTTCCACCGATGGTTTTTGTGGTTCATAAGCCGGTTTTTGTTATTTTGTTATGAGAGAAAAATACCATACCATGACTGATAAGTTCAAACAGACAGGACAATAACATATGCCTTTTCATTTAAGTTATGTTCCTTATAAAAGTTTTGTTTTGAGAGATTTTGCTATTTATTGACGTCTCTTTTATAATATATCGCATATCATAGAAGTTATGAAGGATTAAACCTTATCAAGACATAAGAAAATATGGCAACAAAAAGGCATGGCTCGCACATATGGTAGTCATAGGGCCTTGGTTGCCAACCATAACTTGCCACGACTAAGCTATGTTAGGTCCGAGCTACACTTGTGGCTAGCCACATTCCATAGCAAATTAGAGCGTTTGGTCCGAGCTACACTTGTGGCTAGCCACATTCCATAGCAAATAAGAGCGTTTGGTTGACAACTAAGATATGTCACAATGGCTGTTGTTTGGATTGAAGCCACATGTTGATCGAAATGCCTTATATCTATTCATTAGGGAACTATAATATACTAAAACAAAACAAATTAATAATAATAGATAAGAAATATTAATAGATTAAACATAGATTGTAGATACTAAGAAAGAATAATAGGTGTGAGGTATGTATACCAGTATTTCTATTGTATTCCTAGATTTTGCAGGTGTGAGATATGCATGTATACTAGTATTTCTATTATATCTCTAGATTTATTTTTAAAAATAAAAAACGGTGATGAGATAACATCTATATACCTATCAATATCTTAGTAAAAAAATTGGTGGGAACAAGTCATTACAGTTTTTTTTCTTGACAACAAACAAGTCATTAGAATTGTGATGAGATAACATCTATATACCTATGAATCTGTAAGGAGGAAACAATGAACTCTCTATTTAGATATCATGCATGAGAGTGCCAATGCAATTATGTACCTGGACGCTTAAAGCCAAAATGCAGATATGTCAGACAAAAAGCTTATACATAATTAAAAAAATAATTAATTAATATAGAGTCTTTGTTTGGCGTAGGCGCCCCTCGTTTGGCACCCTATAAAATGGCAGGGAGGAGAAGCTTCTTCCATCCCATTCATCGCCACACACCGCCCACAGCAATACACCATACTACCAGTCCCAATGTGTTCTGATTGTTATTAGTGCTATTTCTCCACTACCAAGCTTTCATCCGGTAAGAGCTAGAAAAGCCCAACCACTCATCATACAAAACCAGTTGACAACGACGCCAACCATTTGCTGTTGGTTACTTGCTTGAACTGATCGGCGGTGAGTGATTTCGTTTTACTTTTTTTATGATTAATTATATTAACAACTTGTGAAAAATAAACATATATATATACGACATGACGTTACTCTCTGTTCGCTTATGTTGTGTAATAGACGTGTTGAGCTTTGATTTACTAATATTTAAAATGAAATGGGCAGTTGAGATCATATATATTCCAGGAACAATCGTTATATCGAGTGATATAGAGACAAAGCCAAATGTCTTTTAGCTTGTTCATTCTGCATGAGTTTATAAAGAACAAGAGTGTCCTTAAGCTAGCTTTGCGTTGGGGTCTCAGAAAATCATTTTTTCTCCTTGTGAGAAATTAATTTCTTGGCTTACTATACGTTATCTGCCTGTACTATACTATGGACACATGTTGTGTTAGAACAAGACATGGGACATGTCCTCCCTGCAAACGTTTCCTCCTGCCTCCGTCCAAAGCCATGCATAGATACATGTGCAGTCCGGCCCCACCGGTCGGTGTGTCAGCCCTGAACAAGGAGGAGACAAGACAAACCGCACAGCGCATCCGGGCCGTGCTCTGCCCAACGGGCTTCGTATCCGACCCAACAGACCCGTTAACCGGAGGAAACGGAACGGGTGGGGCAACCGGCAACCCCCAACCGGGGTCAAATCCCCCGTTCCGTCCGCTCTGATTTCGGGCACTTTTACAGGAACCACCCCGACAAGACCCGAAATCCTGCTGCCAGGCGCGGCTCCACACCACCCGCCCCCGCCCGCCTCCGTGCTGCTCCGTTTCGTTCGTCGCCTCCTCCTTATAATCCTCCTCCTCTCCGTCCGTCGCTCGCCGCACCCGCCCGCCCGACCTCCTCCGGACGCAGATTCAGTAACTTTCCTCAGTAAAGTTACGTTGTAACATTCGCTATGCTATCCATCGTTCAATCAAGATCTAACGAGGGAGATCGATTCAAAAGTTGTTACTTCTTTCTTCCTTCAGGCGAACTGGATTGAAGACTTGAAAGCTCCATTCGTCGCACTCGAACTCCGCGTGCGCCTCGCCACCGGCGGCCATGCCGCGCGGGCACGTACTAGCGAAACCTCAACTTGACCATCTCCCGAGCGGCGTTCATGTCCCCGACGGCATACTCGCTATCCCCTCGCTCAAGGGCGCAACCACGATTGCGCGGAGGTCAGACCGACCCGTGCGTTCGGCGCAACGCCCCATCAGCGCAGTATGTCCAGGAATGCGAGCACGCTGTAGGAGCAGAGCAGAGCACAGCATCACAGCTTGCAACACTGCAGTTCGATCTTCTGCACCTCGCTGCCATCCGTGTCTCCCCAAAGGGCCCAGAAGTCCCACGCTGAGGGACCGCTCCGAAGGACGCCCCACTCTCGCCATGCCCACCTTTGCACCAGCCGTGAACGCTCACTGCATCCTGTCGCTTGCTTGCTGCGCCTTGTGCCCAGGCCGATCGGCCAGTCGTCACGCCGCCCTGCGCGCTGACCGTGTACGCCCACAGCGGTGGCCGCCAGCTCGCCATGTCGGCCGCGGACGTTCACCGCACCGCCCTCCGCGATGGTGACGCACGCTCGCCGTCGCCACATACCATGTTCGCGACGCTCGCCATTCGTCGTGTCCGGGACGGTTGCCGCTCGCCGTTGAGCCCTCCGCGACGGCCTCGGGCGCTCGTCGTTCGCCGTGCACGGTGCCCATGCCGGTTGCCACGTTGCCTCACGCGCTGGACGTGCCCGCACACAGCGTTTACCGCAAGGCGTGAGCTCACCATGTCGGCAGCGCACGCTCGGACGCCGCAGGAATCTCGCATCGTGCCACGCTGCCACAGGCCTCCAGTGCCTCCGGTGCCTCACGCCATGCCGCTGCCGCCGGCATCTCGCGTCGCGCCGCCGCACGCCTCCCGCGGCGAGCTCTCTCGCGCGTCGCCGCCAGCGAAACCGCTCCTGTTGAACGCTATGAACAGCCAGCAGTCAAGCTTCAACTTCTGCACATGGCCGCTGCCGGCGCCGTCGTTGAGTGGCGCCGCTCCGCCTGCTACCAGATTCAGAAGTGGCGATTTCCTCGTGCCAAAGGACTAGACACTGGAGCAGCATTCGCAAGATAGAGTGGCTGACAGATGGCCCCACGAGCTCAGAGAAAGTAGAGCCTTTAGATTTGATTTGGAGGGCAGAGATCGACAGAAAGTTACATTGTAACTTTACAGACGAAAGTTACCGAATCTCAGTCCGCCTCCTCCTCCGCGGTCCCATGAGCCAGGCCGCGCCCGTGGCCAACCCTCCTCGCGCCTTGAGGCCATTCCGCCTCCGTCCCCGCCGTCCACCGGGCCGCCTGCGCGCGCGGAGCCACAGGCGTCGGCGCCGGCGTCGCGGCGCCATAGCCTCTTGCTGCTCCCCTCTGCCGCCGGTGCCCAGAGTGCAGATCCGTCTGACCGCGCCGCTGCTGCGTCCCGGTAAGCAGCCCTTCCCTTCCGATGACTGCCTGACCGACCGACCCACTGACTTGTTTCTCGCTTCTTGTTCTTCTTCTTCGGTTTCGTCGCTCGCTGTGAGCCTGTGGTGACTGTACGCAATCAATCAAATTCAAACCTTTCTTCTTCCTGTGGGCTGTTCATGGCGCCTCAAACTCCTGCTTTCAATCATCCATGCTACTACCGCTTACTGCTACTGCTGTATATATTTTCCGTGCCTTTTCTCCTCCAAAAATTCGGGATTTTCGCCTCCTTTTTTAAAAGCCACACACCTAAGAAGAAACGCCGGTCGGTGTCGGCCGCGGTCCCTCTTGAATTCCACGAGATGCTCAGCAGCTCAGCCGCTTCTGCCGGACGATTCCCTTGGCGGTAAAAAAAAATATTAATTCCTGCAAGAATCTCTGGTGACCGAGCTACTGAAAAGGGCTCCTGCGTTTTGCTATCGCAGGTTGACCCTCGCGCTGATTCGGGTTGTTGCCGGCACAAATTCACCGCATATATTCTTCCTTTCCTCCTTGCCTTGCCTCTTTCGTGCTACAACTCCTGGAGCAGCTAGCTACACCCCTTTTTTCAAAGAACAGGTATAAACAAAACAGCAGCCTTCCCAGAGATGAGAGAGATAGTCAAAGCACGCACGCATGTTTCTATCCCTCTGCGGCAATGCCTGCACAGTGAGCTCCCGTGGATTTGCTTCCATTTTTAGTAGTACCAGGTGCAGCGAGCCGTGCGGCAATTACTCTGCGCTCCATCCGTCCATGGTGGTGGTCTGGTGGATTCCTGTTCGGTCCGCCTCGGAAGGCGCCCCCTCTGCCCATGCCTTTCTGGGCATCTCTTGGCTCTTGCTCGCTCTTCTCTCCAAGCACCATGTTCTTGGCGTCTTTCTCTCTGCCCTTAGTCCCTTTGCGACCCTACTTGAATAATTCATCAGCTATATAAACGACCACCAATATGTATTTTGTTCCTTTTCTTTTGGAAACCATGTAATTCTCAAAAAAAAAGAAAGAAACAAAGCCATACCTATTATGATTGGCCCAGTATTTCACGAAAGAAATCTTATCTGTAAGCCTGATGTGTAAAGGCAGGCCGTGCTATAGTAGAGTGGTCACTGCACTGGTAGGTTGTATTGCTAGTCTGAGCACCGAGAGAGTGGTTGCTTGACCGTTATGGCAATTTCCTCCATACTCGAAAGAAAAAAAAAAGTTTTGGTGTTGTCAACTTTAAGCTTGCAAATTTCCACTCATCATCTGCCTTTGTTACTATCTTCATGTTTGTTTCTTTAGGATGATACTGCTTTATCCTTCGTATAATTGTATTGTCAAACCCCTGGCACCCACCGGAATCATATAGCCTGGATAGCCACCAAGCTGCTCTCTCCCCCTCCTGTCAGTATGTATCCAGCTTTTAGAGGTTTGTCTCATGTTGCGATTCTTGTGCTAGTCGAATCTCGATCTCGTAAAAAGGTTGGTGAATAATACCTTTACTTTATTTGGATTCTCACGGATTACACTAGTATAGGCTGTGCCGGAAAGTAAAGCCTAACTATACCATTTTTCTGTCAATATTGTTTCTACAGGTGGTTTGCAAAGTAGCCCTATTTCTTTTGGTTGTTGGCTTTAGTAGGTGTCGAGTGTACTACTTTTGTTTTTTGCCTTTTACTCCCTTTATCTCCGTGCTATCCAGGAATACAATGTTATTCGTTTCATTCAAAGGTTAATTAGATTTGGCCAGTTCCCATGTCAGCAGTAGGGTTCTGCACTCTTGACTTGCATTCTGTCGATAGACTTCCCAACTGTTCTGTAGGTTTTGGTTTTCAGCTCGGTTTGTGGTTGCAAACTGTAGTGTTTTGCCATGCATTCTATCTTCTTACTTCCATGTATTCGTAGCAGCAACATTTCCTTCGGTGCTATGCATTTAAATAAATAGCCTAAAATGTTGCTTGCTACCATGTACAATTGTTCTGGTCCATTTTACAAATTTTGATTGGTTCTTTGTCATCCAACTTTCAAATCAGGCGATAAATCCAAGATTCTGCCAGTAAAGATGCCGATCTGTAGCTGTGAAGAAACTATCCACGAGTTTGAGATGTTAACACGCGATGCTGGACGTGTACAGAACGATACACTGAAAAAGATCCTCGAGTTGAATGCTGATTCTGAATATCTGAAGAAGTTCGGCCTCAATGGCAGGACTGATGTAGAGAGCTACAAATCCTGCATCCCATTGTGCGTGCACAGTGATCTTGAGCCATATATCAATAGGATTGCTGATGGTGATAGCTCCCCACTCCTCACTGGGAAGCCTGTCACCTCCCTTTCCCTTAGGTAATTACATTGCTTGAAAAATATTGTTTATATTGGTTTATGGATGTCAGTGTTCGTAACTTGATGTTCTTTCTTTGGATCCAGTTCCGGTACAACACAGGGAAAGCCCAAGTTCTTGCCATTTACTGATGAATTGCTTGAGACCACACTTCAAATATTCCAGACTTCATATGCATTTAGGAACCGGTAAGCATCTTCATTATGTTTCATTTTTCGCAACTAATGCTCCTTCTCAATAAGCATGGTTTCATCTGACCATGTGCAAAATAAAAGTTTCTTTATAGTGCTCTGATTCATGTGATGTGCATGTGATTAAACCATTGGTAGATTTTAAAACAGTTTTCTTTTGACAGTGAGTATCCAATAGGAAGAGGGAAAGCCTTGCAGTTTATCTATGGTAGCAAGCAAGTGGTAACAAAAGGTGGCATTCTTGCTACAACTGCAACAACAAACTTGTACCGGAGGGCACGTTACAAGGAAGGGATGAAGGATATTCAGTCTCAGTGCTGCAGTCCTGATGAAGTTGTTTTTGGCCCTGACTTCAATCAGTCCTTATATTGTCACTTGCTTTGTGGACTAATATACTCTGACGAGGTCCATCAGGTTTTCTCGCCATTCGCTCACAGCTTAGTCCATGCATTTCAAACATTTGAGGAGGTTTGGGAAGATCTATGTGCTGACATAAGAGCCGGTGTCCTCTCAGAGAAAGTTACAGTCCCATCAATTCGTGAAGCTGTTACAAAAATCCTGAAGCCCAACCCTGAGCTTGCTGACTTGATCTATAAGAAGTGTACGGGCTTGAGCAACTGGTATGGTGTAATCCCAGCGCTCTGGCCAAATGCAAAGTATGCCTATGGTATCATGACAGGTTCCATGGAGCCATACCTTAAAAAATTGAGGCACTATGCTGGGCACTTGCCTCTGATAAGTGCAGATTACGGTGCATCTGAAGGATGGGTTGGTGCTAATATAAACCCCACACTACCACCTGAACAGGTGACATACGCTGTTCTCCCCCAGACTAGTTATTTCGAGTTCATTCGTTTGGAGAAACCAGAAGGGGAGGAGATGGAGAATAGTGCCTCCATTCATTACATAGAATCAGAACCAGTTGGCCTGACCGAAGTTGAGGTCGATAAAATCTATGAAGTTGTGATAACTACCTTTGGAGGTACATTCCTTCTCTGTTACTGGACCATTCTAAGTTGAGATTACCTATAGGCTATAGCAAAGTACAGCATTCATGGCAATTATATCTTCTATTTCTGCCTCAGCCACCTGATTCAGATATGCTACCTTATATCATTTCAAAAGTATAATTATGATGCCTCATGGTTTACGCTAATTATATATTTTTTTCAATGAAAAAGCATTTTTCAACAGAACCAAAAAAAAAAAGAAACACAGTTGGGGTGCATACATCAAAGTTATGCCTTAAGCACATGGAGTAATTATTGCTTGTATTTGTGGTCCACTCCTTGCAGCCTATCCATTGATGTTTGGTTCATATTATGTTAGGTAGCTATAGCTGCACAATGCTTTGATGTTAATAGAGTCACCAAACGCATCTTTATCCTTTTATCATCCCAGATGGTTAGTTTTAACGCATATGTCACAAAATTTTACATACATCTACATTGGATATTGTAAACCTTAGATACAAATGATTTGAATACAAAAGGTTTGCCTATTAAGTTGCTTGAAAAATGTATCATATATCTGAATACTTTTACAATCCTAGTTTGATTGTGTTACTGTAGGTCTATATCGCTACCGGCTAGGAGATATTGTGAAGGTAGCGGGCTTCCACAACTCAACACCAGAGCTCCGGTTCATCTGCCGCAGAAGCCTAGTCCTGAGCATCAACATTGACAAGAACACCGAGAAAGACCTACAGATTGCTGTTGAGGAGGCAGCCAAGCTCTTGGATGCAGAGAAGCTGGAAATTGTGGATTTCACTAGCTTTGTGGAGAAGTCAAGTGACCCCGGTCGCTATGTCATCTTCTGGGAGCTAAGCTCCGATGCAAGTGAGGATGTCTTGAGAAGCTGCGCAAATTGCTTGGACCTAGCCTTTGTTGATGCGGGATATATGGGTTCAAGGAAGATCAAAACCATTGGCCCACTTGAGCTGCGGATTCTGAAAAAGGGAACCTTCAAGGAGATTCTAGATCACTTCCTGAGCCTTGGTGGCGCCGTGAGTCAGTTCAAGACACCTCGGTTCGTCAGCCCATTGAACGTCAAGGTGCTGCAGATACTAAATAGGAACACCACCAGAAGTTACTTCAGTACCGCCTATGGGCTCTGACAAATAAGAAATGCTGCTAGTAGTTCCATGTAATTATCTTTTTTCACTGTTCTGTTCTAGTCTCCAGATAAAGAAAACTATCTATCTTAGTCTCTTGCCGTAAAACTCATATTCTAGTGGTGCTGGTTGATAGAATATCTGTAAATCCATATGCAGTTGTAGCAAGAGGTATCAGAAAAGTGAAGCCGCTGCCTGCCTGCCTCTGCCTGTGTTCTGATTTCTGTGCATAACAAGCAAATTCATTCAGTTTCTACTCCAGACTCCAGAGCACACAGCAGCCAAAACAGTTCTGCCCAGCTGGCTATAATGTCTTGGGAGTCTTTACTTGAACAAGCAGTTTTGCAGATTTCATGCATCAATTGTAACATGGATAGGTAAGGGCTGCTTTGTTTTTGTCTCTGCGCTGTTATTTTACTCTTTAACACTTTGTGGGCTACTTGGATCTAGCTGAGAATCATTCTGTGAAGGTTGCAATCATCCAACAATTGTTGTTGGTATCCATAACAGAGTCAGCGACACCAAGGTAAAGCACTGATTACAGGAAAAAATTGAAAAGAGCAGTGGTCCATGAGACATGTGCCAGTAGAAGGCATCAAATCATGCATCTATCTTGTTTCATTAGCTGACAGTTGCAGCATACTGCAATCATACACATATATTGTCCTGAGTATAATACTACTAGTGCTAATCTTTTACTTATCCTTGAATCAATCAGTTTTACATACATAGAAACGGACAAAACATACATAAAATTTAATAGTATGTAATAATCAAGCACATATATAACGTGGGGGAAACAGCACTTAGAAATTTAAATACACAAGTTGCTGCCAACGTTCACCGAATACGCCCCCCTGTCTTGGCAGTTGGCAGTTGGCACAGAGGCTGCAAGAGAAGATCACAGGGTGTAGTTGACGTCGATGAAGCTGAGGATCTGGTGCACGGCGCCGGCGATGTCCTCCGCCGAGTATCTTGCCTCGCCGACGACCTATCACATCGCAGCAACTTATTCAATGTCAATCCTGATGAAGCTGAAGAAATATACTTATATTTTTATTTATTACCTTTACGTTGAAGGAGTAGAGGACGGTCTGCTCGATGGTGGTGATGTTGGTGTGCAGGATGGACATCTGCATGTCCTCCAGCGCGGCGATGGTCTTGATCAGCTGGCCTGGCCGGCGGCATGACAGGATCTTGATCATGGCGTCGGCGCCCAGCGCGCGCACCTCGATGTCCGCCAGGCACGACTTGTTCTCGGCCACCTCCTCCCGGAGCCCGCCGCTGGCGTCGACGACGGCACCTCCTCCTGCCGCTTCCAGTTCCAGTATTATCTTGGCGTCGCCGCCGCCGGACGCCACCGGGAAAGGGTGGCTTGGAGGCAAGAACGGCGGCGGCGGCACCTGTGGCTGAGTAGTGGACGTTATTGGCGCGCCGCCGGGCACTGTTGCGTCCACCACCGGCGCTGGCCGTGGCACGTCGCCGGACCCGCCGTACAGGCGCCGCCGCTTCTGCGACTCCAGGCACTGGATCAGCTGCTCTAGCTCTCTGATGAACTCGATGGCGCCTCCTATGATGGATGCTTGGTCTCCCTGCACACAGCATATTTACGTGCCACTCGTCAGTCAGTTACAGCGTGTCTGTATTTTCTTTTTCCAAGTGACCACCATTCCCTACTGAACTTCCATTGTCGTATGACAATAAAATCAAGTAAATTAGTTGAATATTATCATTTTTGCTACGGAATCCGGGCAACCGCCAACTAGATTCCTGTTTCCCGCCGAGACAAGGGAAAGTTCAGTACTGCACATGTCTCCTTACCGACATCCAGAACTGTATAGCAGAGTTCAAGTTCAGTATATGTTAATTGCTCATATTATTTAGAACAATCCCTTGGGGGTTAAGTGACACGAATTCTAGACTTCTTTCATTTTAATATGTTTGAAAAACCTATTAAATTTGAACATATTGTATTTTGATAATTCTATACTTATATCTTGTTGCCATCATGTAATGTTGTAGCACAATTTTCTTTGATGTTAAGTTGGACCACTCTAGTTTAAAATCATGGCTATAAGCCACTTCTCCAATCCATACAATTTTAGAGGGAACGGTAGAGAAGAAGAGTTCATTTTCTATATAACTAATCAACATGTATTCAAACTTTGAGAGGGAACGGGTTTCATAATTGTTTGCATGATATACTTTTCTACTATTTTCTCGTGGTTGCTAGAGACCTTTTTTTTTATGAATGTTGCTAGTAACCTTACCTAAACATTATTAATTCTGTTGGTTTGGGTGAAGTGCCGAAAGTAGGTGTATCGAAAGTCAGTGTGCAGTGATGACGAAGTCTTCTTTTTTTTTGTGTGTGTGTGTGTGCGCGCGCGAGGATGACCAAGTAATTTGCATGTACAAACTTTGTGCCGTTTGTGTTTTATACGCCATGCAACCGTGATTTCCTCATTTTATAGGTATCCTTTATCCAAGGGCCAGTCAAAATTTTCAAAAACTTTATAACATTAATATATTTGCTTTTCAAAAACTTTATATCACTAGTATATATGAAAAAAAATCAAGCTTAGATCTGCCTTGACCATAATATATAATCTCATATATTTTTTTTGCACAAGTTGCATATCAAAGACCATGACTAGGCCACAACGTCAAGTTAGCAATAACGTTATTTTTTTAGTTGCTCATTATATTACTACTACTTCACAATATTTTTTATCGTGGGTACATCCTTATGAAGAAAAAATCATAAGGAAAACAAGGCGCATACGTCACTTGACTGACAAAACCTAAAAATGTCTCAAATCTCAAGACTCTAACCAAGTTCATGCTCCCTCTTTCTAACTTTGACCAAGTAAGTTAACAAAATAGAAAGATCCATGAATATATATACACACACCATTAGGTTAGTTTCATTGAATTTGAATCCATCATGGTATCTTAATACTGTATTTATTTGGCATAACAGATGTTAACATATTTTATTTCATGGATTTAGTCAAAATTAGAGAAGTTTAACTTCAAAACAAAATGAAATCGTCTTGTATTTGAAACGAAGCGTCCACCTACCTATCTAAACATACCAGGTACCACCTCCCAAGCATCAGCACTCTATCCAAGCCGAGTTTCTCTTGTTCTTCTTCTCTCTTTTTTTTTTTAAAAAAATGTTGTTTCTCATATTTTATTACGAAGGTGACATAGCCACATAGGCAATGTCTACCTCCACACATGTGGCCTATATATAGTGCCCCTTGTTGCACTATTCACATGAAGGTGCTAAATTGTAAACTTGACTTTTTTTTTAGATTGTTCATGCAATGTATAAGAGCTATATATATATAAACATTGTTGTTCACCCGACTTGCTTCACTCTAGTGTTGCTTGCTTCAAGTGAATTTACCCTTGTCTTCTACCTTTCCCTTCATCCACCGGTCTAGCCGCCTCCAAGGCTCCAACCACTGCATCCTTTTCTGAACCCGGCAGCGCACATCCATCCTTGGTAACCAAACAACCTAAAATCTAAGCCCTAATGCATCGTCGTCGCTGCAATTGTGACATGGCGGCGACCGACAGCGATACGATCAAACATGCATGGCTCACACTTTGTTCGCATTTGAATGCTTATTTAATCTTGCCAATTTGAGGTATATTGGAGCATTAGGAGAGGCATGTGACACTTAGGTTATTTGCTGCTCCGTTCCTTAAGGCCCTTCTTAGAATGCACGAATTTCACCGAAAAGAGTTCAATTCAAAGAATGAGAGAAACATAAGATTCAGGAAAAGTTCCCAAAGATGGCCTCAGTTTTGTTGATCTCATCGCGTTCTTGGAGGATCGTGTAAGATGAGGATGAAATGTGCGCGCAGGTGCAGCAAAGAAGAGATGGTGTGACATCGTGTGCAGCATATCTGAAGGGTGAGTAATGAACGTACCCTCTGGACGTAGGATCCTGGCATGAGTGACCTGAGGACCCTGAGGTACTCGTTCATCTGGCGCCGGCGGTTGCGCTCGACGGCGATGTGCGTCATCCGCTGGCTCTCCACCTCCTCGCTGGTCTTCACCGTGCGCGGGCGCTTCCGGCGGCCGCTCTTCCCCTGGTCCCCGGCCTTGTCCGCGCGGCCGCCACCGCCGTCGCCCTGCTGCACCAGCGTGGTGCTCTCGGACACGCCGCCGCCGGTCGTTCCTCCGTCCTCGGCCGTCGTCTTGCTGCCCGCCGCCTCATGGTCCGCGTGGCTCTGCTGGGGGAGGGTCGCCGGCGGCAGCGATTGGAACCTGAAGAAGTATCCGTCATCGTCGTCCGCGTCCTCGCCGCCGCCTCCCGGCTCCTGGCCGGCGGACGCGGCGGCGGGCTGGTTGAGCGCGAGCTTCGGGCCGAAGTCGGCGAACTGCAGCACGTCGGAGAAGCTGAGCTTGTCGAACGACACCGCCTGGGCCTGGCTCTGCGTCGTCGTCGGCGGCGGTGCTGGTGCGGGTGGGGCGTGCACGTGGTGGCCAAGCATGTAGTCGACCACCTCGGCGCCGCCGACGTGCTGCTGGTCCTCCGGCGCCGCGCCGTCCAGCGGCGCGAAGCTGTCGAGGTGACCGTGGTGACTCCCCTGCTGCTGCTGCCAACGGAACGGTAGCGCAAGCGCGCGCCATTTGCAAACAAGGATCAGTACGTATCAGAGTTGAGAGATCATCGATCAGCCTTTGAGAAGTTCAAATTTGCATGCATTGGTGCATGTGAACCGGCCGCGTGCACGCATGCTGCGACGCATACCTCTTTGTCCATGATGATCAGATCGAGGAGCAGCGTAAGTACGTGCTTTGAATCCTTTGATGAACTCACGATGGACACATGCAGGTAGGCAGGCTCACAGGTGGTGCGTGTGCATGACCGGGGCAGGGGCAGGGGCAGCAGCAGCTAAATAAACAAGAAGAAGCAAGGATGGTTTGCAGGAACACGAGAGAAGTAGTAGCGATCAGCCACTGGAGGAAGACGATCGAAGCTAGCTAATAAATTAGCAGCCTGTCATGTATGAGGCTTTGAGCATGGCGGACAGACAGGGAGGGGCGAGGGACAGAGAGGAAACCCTCAGGTCTTGACGGTGGAGGCGTGCGTGTGTCGTTGGACGGGCGGACGAGCGAGGCTGATGAATTCTCTGCCGCCGCGGTGGCCGCCTCCAATCCAAGGCTCCAAGTCTGCTAGCTCCGCTCCGGCCGGTGAGTTATGTTGTTCACATGCGCGACGCTCCCCGCCTCTGCTTTTTTTCGTCTCCATCGGCGCGGCGGTCTTAGTCGTTTTAGCTTCCCTTCTCTCTCCGCCGCCGCCGCCGACGCGTCATGGATGATCACGGGCGGGCGCCTCCTCTTTGTCTTGCTTTTCTTCTTGGATCTCTCTCGGCATGGGATGCATGGGTGCAGATTTATAAAGGTCGCCGCGCCGACGCCGCCCGTGATAATTCCTCATCTGGTTCTCTCTATCGGCCTGTGTAGCCTGCGGGATGATCAGGAAGGAAGGAAGGAAGGAATTCAGGATCAGCTAACAAATTGGGCAGTGGCTCTAGATCGAGGAGACACATGGACGGTGGGCGAGACATGCGAATTACCAGATGGGCTGTCACACAAGAAGCCCTCGCGCAAGGCCCAGTACTACGCGGGCCCATGGACTGATGGATGGATATGACGGCCTTCTCTGTATACGTGGTAGGTCTTTACCAATAGAAGTATTGTCTTTTTCTTCAAAACTGTTTATATGCTTACACATTTCTTTACCTTTGCACTACATTTTTCTCTATCCATCTCAACCACTGATTATTCCCTCCCAGAAAAAAAGAACATTTGATTGAGAGCCGGCACGCGGCTAACTGGCAAGGACAGGTAGTTGGCGAGTCGCCTCTCTACTGTTGCTGTTGGACATACATATATTCTCCTACTGCAGTTGACCCTACTACTTACTGCCTGGTAGGTACTGTAGTTTGGTATTTGTACTCGCTCCGTTTAAAAATAATTTAAAATGTAATCAAATCTATATAAAAAAAATACTAACATTTAGTAATAATGGTAGTAATAAATATAATTAAATCAAATAAGAATATATTGCTATCTACCTAGAATTATGAATAATGTTAATAATATTTTTTTTTCTTTAGACTTAGTTAAATTTAACAAAGTTCGATTTAATCTAAACATAGAATTGCATTGATACGGGAGGTGGTAATACTTGAGCTCTGAATTCTTTCCAAATAAATAAATGGCATGCGCCACTCCCACTTCAGCTGGACTGGAGCTGTGAGCAGGAAGAAAAGCACACGCATGCATGTTGACTCCATGCAATGTACAGGTGATGTCTCTATGTGTACGATTGACGACGAATGGATGCCTCTGGGTCACGCTGCAGATGTTTTTTGTTCAGGTGGGGGTGATTGATCGGCTTGTCCCTGCTGGCCAGGCCTTGCTTTCACTTAGTTGCTTGCTTTTTTTCTTTCGGCTTCCTGCAGGTCAGAATCAGATCACAGACGGACGGACGGACGGGAACGAAGGAAGATGGAGTTAGGTGGCGTTGCCTCGCTGTTTCCCGCCAGGCATGGGCATGCCACGCACAGCGCAGCGTCAAACTGCACCGCGAGCACCGGCAGGCCAATATATAATACCCTTTCCTTTATACAATTAATTATTACTGATGAGCATTCTATAAGTTCCATCTTTTCTTAATTTTAACTAAAAATTAAGATGATTGTTTCAGCCTGGTGGGCAGCGCTGGTGGCATACTCATATTCATATTCATATTACAAGGAAAAACTCTTCTCACTCACATGAGTCGCTCTCTTTTGTTTTCCGCGCGCGTCGTCTCTGTGCCCGTCGGCTGGTAGGATTTGGCAGATTTTGGCTAAACCTGGTGAAATACAACCAGCCACTGACTGGGGCTCATCCGCCAGATTTAGCCACCCCTCAACCTGCTGAAACACAACTGGCGCTGTGTCACCCTCTTTTGTCCTTGACGTGTGAGGCGTGCATGAGCCGGCCTATTTTTGGAGTTGTTTGCGCAGGGCCTCGATCTTTGCAGTGGTTGTTCCTACGAAAGCTTTGTTCCACCGTACCGTTGGCCGGCCGGCCAGTGCCGACGCCCCGACGGCGTCTCGATCGAAGATGTCTTCGCCGCCGAGCGTCCGACTTCCAACACTCGGCAAAAGAAGCTGTCTGCAGCACTCTTCAATATATGGACACGTTGATGGCATACCTGCACCTGCACGTACATCAGCACGAGGTGGTAGCGCCTGGCTTAGAGTTCTGGGGATCGATCTGGATTACTCGACCTGGCCATGCATTTCTCTCACTCCTCTGATGTCCTGTTTGGCATGGCTCAGCTTCACTAGTGAATCTATTTTTTTTAGAAAACAGCTTCGCAATCAGCTTTGTTGGTGAAACTAAACTGGTTTTATCACCTTGTTTGGTGGAATAGCTTCACATGATGAAACAAAAGAAACAATTACCAAAATACCCCCTTTTTTTCTATTTTTTTCCCTCTCCTTTTCTTCTCCACGGTCTCCACCTATGAACCGGCATCCAAGATTCGCAGTCCGCCCCTGCCCTCTCGAGCACGCTCCGGCGACCCCACACCCTGCTAGCGTTCGTCTGCCGTGTTCGCCCACAACACAGCAGCCCCCTCACGCTTGCCCAGCGGTGGCAGCGGCGCCTCAAGCTGGCGCGGCGAGCCCCGAGGTCCGGCGGTTGCGCCCCTCTCGCGCGACGAACCCCGGCGGCCGCGCCCCGAGATCCGGCAGCCGGGCGCCCACGCGGCGGCCAGCCTCGGTGACCCTCACGCTCGCGTCCGGGCGGCGGTCGCAGCCGGAGGCGCCGCGCGCGCCCCGCCCCCTCCTCGCGGCGGCCCGTGCCCTGGCGCCCGCGCCTGCCCCCTCACAGGCGGATGAGCCAGGTCGTGTATTAGTCATGAAGCCGTTGGGAGCCCTCCCAAACAGGTCTTTAATTAACTACTAGCTAGTGTGATTAGTCAGCTTCAGCTCCATAGTTGACGACTAAAATGTCGTGTTCCTACCTTTCCTTCTCAATATAATGCAAGACGACCCATGCAGCATCCACGTTATATTATTGACTGCGCGCAGACGTATATCGGTCGGTCGGGTCGGATGCACATGGAATAATCTGACAATAATATATATAAATAATCCTCTTTCATTTTGTTAATTAAATAACAAGTAGAGCAGAACACAGACCACATGAATGCATGACTAGACACACCTACTGCTAACTATACATTATACATTTACACTACACGCATATACATATGTACCCACTCGTCTGCGTGTCGTTGACATCTTGATTGCTAGGTAGTTGGGAAATGCATGCAAACATAAGAAGAATAATAATACGGAATTATTCTAAAACTGACCAGGTCTATGAGATGATGCATTATAACGCTAACTTATATTGCATCTCTTTATTAAAAAAGAAAAGCGGAGAGTGCCGTCTAGCTCCTTCTCGTCGAGTTTTTTTTTTTTTTAACGGTGGCTTATATTTAGGCAGGGGCTGATCCAGCGGTGGGATTCATGCTAGCAGCTCCTCCTCCTGCTTCCAGCACAAGTATATATATATATATATATATATATATATATATATATATATATATAT
>CM041639.1:47025117-47050643 GCA_023333625.1 Bothriochloa decipiens
TATATATATATATATATATATATATATATATATATATATATATATATATATATATATATATATATAAGAGAAAGGAACAAATAAAAGGTAGAAGAGGACACAAAAAGAAATTAAGAAGGGAAAACAAGAAGTGTTTCTACGCTACATCCGTACTGATCAAGGGCGAGGCCGGCGGACCCTGACAGATTTTGAAAAACAAAGACACAATTTATGATTGTTATTTCCTCCTAAGGATTCGCCACTTGTACTGATCATATAGGCCATGTTGATTCGATCCATCAAAAAAGCCCCGCCCCAACCAGTGTATTGGTGGATACACTCTCTCAAGTCATTATTTTCTGACCCATAACTTGATCTAGTCTAGCTAGAAGACTCTGACAAAGTCTGAGAAATTGCTCGACACCCAAGCCACCCTGAGACCCTATGTTCCTTTTGCTCATCCAATCCGACATAAGGTTTGATCATCATGTCTACACTCACTAGTTAACAATTGTTTAGTGAGGTGTGTTTTATGAAACAAGAGGGGGTTGAAGACTCTACTAAAATTTATTAGAATAAAGGTGCATAAAAAATACAAAGTTACAAAGGAGGGGGTCAAGAAACAAAAGTGCGGCGCTTATTACATTACAACAGAACGCCCCCGCCCCCCAACCCCCTCGACGATATAAAACATTTCGGTTACGTACTATATATATCCTCGCTAGGCAGTAGGGCAGGCCAAAGTGCCAAACTTTGCAAGACAATGCACATGCGCACCTCTCACATCACATCCAATAACTAATTCATTATTCGATCTCAACTCCCTCTCCCTTCATGCATGCATGATTTTCATCATATCATTTCATTATAATTAATTAATTTCATCGTTCTGCCAGCAGTTTGTTTATTATTCATGTGATGACACAAAAGCCTTTGGTTCGTGGAAATACAAATACCCCGGCCGGCCGAGGAAAGGGAAGTTGGAAACAAAATTTTATAAAATCTTTTCTCTTCTTTATTTATTCCATTCAAGCAAATGAAATGCAACATTTTGCATCTGCCAACCAAAAATTGCCTCTATACAAAAATTGTAACACTGACTTTATTTGTTTATTTATTTGCATCAATTGGTCAGCTAACTTCGCTGCTTTGCCACCGTGTATGTATAAGCAAAGTCGCAAAAAGCAGTCCAATTTGCGCGTCGCATTATAGAAGCAACAAAGCAAAGGCCTTTTTAGTCAAATCCAGATCAGACCAGCTGTCCACGCGGGCCCCACACGTCGGCGGTCCAGCCAGGTCACGACGCCCAGTTCCCAACCGAAGCCCACCGCCGGGCCCACCAGGCCGCCAGACTCTCTTCACAGCTCACTCATTCCAAAGCTCCCCACTATTCGCGCGCGGGACCTCTCAGAACACCGAAATCACAATCAGGTCCCTGGCCCCGGTACAATACAAAAACCCCTCTTCCACTTGACCCCCTCCCTCCTCGTCTCTGCCACCCTGCGCACGCGCTCTCGCCAATGGCGCACCCGACGAGCCGCCGACGCCGCTGCTTCAGGCGCGGAGAACCATAGCGCCAACGGGACGCGCGCGCTGCTGCATCCCCCTCCTCCCCGCGCGCCGTTGCTCCTGCACGGCAGCTGCGCTGGCCGTCGCCGGACTCGCCGCCGCCGGCCGCGAACGAGCGACCTCTCCAAGTTCAGGTAACCGCCGGCGGCCGCCACCACAAGCTCTTCATACTCCCTTCTCTGACCATCGAACACCTTACTTTTCTGAGTACTCTGATCCACCGTTTGTTCCACTGCGATTTCCACTGATACCGATTTGCCGCTCTGCAGTGGCGGCATTCGGTTCGGCGAACAAAGAGGGGGAATCCTACCCACCTTGAGAGCTAGGCGCCAGGCGCCATGGCGAGCGAGGCGAAGGAGATGAAGTACAGGAGGAGGGGCAGGGTTCCGGAGCCACCGCCGTCCGAGTACGGGCAATGCAGCGACCGGAGCGGCGCGCTGGACTGGGCCACCGCGCTCAAGCAGGACCCCGCGGAGCTGCTCCGGAAGCTCGACGAGATACGGGACCAGATCACCCGCTCCTGCGAGCTCATGGGGCAGCCGCCGGAGCGCCACCTTGTGATGAGCCGCCGCACGGTCTCGCTGCGCCCCTCGTACGCCGAGCCGCCGTCGCCGCACGCGGCGGACCGGGGCCTGCCGGACCACTACCGCTCGCGCTACGCCGGCGCCCGGTACAGGTCTAGTTTGGCACCGGATTCGTACGACCAGCTGCAGCGCTCCGTCTCTGATGAGACGTACGCCAGGCAGCCAAGCGGGCGGTTCCGGCAGCAGTACCATGAGGGGCAGCGGGAGAGCTACGGCTTTGGACACGGGAGGCGCCATCACAGCGCTTGCCAGTGCGCGCAGTGCCTTCAGAGCCAGCGGGCTGTGGCGGCGCCGCCCGAGGAGCACATCCTGTTGGCCAGGTACTTCGCCGGGCAGCAGGGGCAGGGGTCCTTTCGGTTCGATAGATCCCAGCCAATCTCGTCGGAGCTTGACCGGAGGTCGGTGGCTTCATCTCTCTACTCGCACCACCTTTCCATGTCCAAGAGGAGGGTGGAGTATTTCAGGAAGAAAGCTGAAAAATTCTGCCGGCCGATGAGGGGCGCTGCGCCTTTTGTTGTGTGCACCTCCTGTTCCCATCTTCTGCAGCTGCCTCAGGGGAAATCCACAGGCCGAAAGAAGAATCAGGTTCAGTGTGGTTCATGTTCAGAGATAATTACTTTCAAGCCTAAGGAAGTGAAAGTTCATCCGGTGATCCCGCCGTCGTCTTTCCCTGTATCAAAAAGTGTCAGAACTAGAGGTTCCAATCACCGGGACGTCAAGAGTTCTGGGTGGTATCAACATCAGGATGATGACAACTTCAATTTCTATAAGCTGCAAGCGCATGACATCCACCGACAGAAGAAGGATTTTGCTGACAGTATGTCGCCGTCTTCTACCGCGAGTTATGATAGAACAGACAGTGAGCATGGGTCGAACAGGAGCATTCAGTTAAAATCAGTGCCTGCCAGCAGGTCTAGATTTTCAAATGACCCAAAGGATATATTATGTCAAGGAGATACAGGCAGTCAAGTGGAAGCTTCAGGACAGTGTACAGTCAGTCCACAAGGTCCAATTTTAGTGGATAAGCAAATTGATCCATTCTCCAGTCAAAGAAAAGATTATAGTGGTGGAAATCAAATCAAAAGAATGGAATATGACATGAATAGAAAATCAGATTATGAAACCAATGCTAGAGATGAAAGTCTCGATAGGAAATGCATACAGAAGGGTAAAGAAGGCCATAAGGGTGGGCTTGGAGATAAATTCAGTAATGGAAGGGCACATGAGCAGAAAAGTAGACATGGTAATATTGGCGGTCTTGAAGAAGGAACTGTGGGTAACAGATACAAACATAAGACCAATAATGTTGTTACTAGCAGCCCTGAACATGAAGATATGATGAGCATCAAGTATGAACACAATGGTAGCTTTGGAGTTGAAGAACTTAGTAAGAGAGATGAAAAAAGCAACAAAAAGTATGGCAGCAATATTCTTGAAGTTGAGAGCATAGCTAGGGGATGTGAACAAGACAGCATCAAAGATGACTGTGGGAAATTGCTGCACTCAGGTAGTAGGAATGGCAACAGAGCGGCCAAGAATGATTCATCAGTTAAGGAAAACACAAATTCACGTTCTCGTGTTTCTTTGGAGGCCGAGGTTGATGAGATACAATCTTCAGTTGGTAAGAATGGGGATTCATCCTTTTTTACTGGTTTCCTGAAGAAAGGTTTCAAAGACCTTTCTTTATTCAACCAGTCTGTAGACAGTGCTAAGGTTTCGATCAATGGTCATCCAATCTCTGAACGAGCTCTCCGGAAAGCAGAGAAGAAAGCTGGACCTGTTGGCCCTGGTTCATATTGGTAAGTCATGTGCTCACTTAGCCATTTAGATTGTGTTCTGCAAAACTTTATTTGTCTAGCTTATTCTGCATACAGTCCTACATCACTTGCCCTACTCATTTTAATTTTAGCATCATGCACCTTATTCAGACAACACTGATGCCGCTTGCAAAATATGAAACAATGAGCGAATGGGCACAAAACACATGCCTTTTGCTTCATCCTAAAGTTAAACCCTTATTTATTAGTGGAAACTTGATGACCTGGTTCATACACTGCTAGAACTATCCCATTTTGATCAATTATTATCATGCTGGTTTCTATTGCTGGCAATGTTTTTTCCTGTGTTCAGTCCTTGTTTTCATTACTGATTGCTTCAAGTCATGTCAGCTTAAACCACACAAAATCATGTCATCTTCCATATCAGCAATAGCTTTTCAGTTTTAATATCCGTTCACCACGAAATTAATAATATAACATTTTTTCATGGCACCTCAGTAAATAGAAAGCTAGTGCTACTTGCTGGTATAACTGAAAAACCATTTGTCTATTGCTTATTCGTGCTTTAGCTTCATAGCTATGACCATATCACTAGCTAGGCATGTTCTGTTCTATAATTCACCCGAGTCGTGTTCAGATGATATGTTATATAGTTCATTTGTCTGCATTAACAAGCAGTATATGGACGACTCACGGGATAGTAATTTACTCGGGACATTTTGTGGAATTGTTTACACAACATCTAAAGGACTGAAGCATACTGTTCTAGCGATCACATTAAGTTTATTTATCTGGGTTGACATATGAGTAGTATGAGTAGATTCATTTTGGAGACCAACAGTGTGCAAAGAGACACTTACCAGTTATCTGAATCTTAAATTAGTATGATTGAATCTTAAATTAGTATGATGTGCATAGCCTGTTTTTCTTCTTCTTTCGAAATAAATTCTACTTGATCTTCACTTTTCAGCACCAGAGGTGGTTTATGGGAACTTTAGTTGACAGTGCATTGTGAATTAAAGTAACACATCCTTTTTGTAATTTAGGTATGACTACCGTGCTGGATTTTGGGGTGTCTTTGGACAAGAATGCAGAGGCATTATACCAGTAAGTTGAACTTTCTGCAAGTTATATTTGCTCAAGCACTGTCTGTTTCCAAGTCATCACACAATGTTCTTTCCTTGCAGCCATTTATAAAAGAATTCAACTATCCGATGCCCAAGAATTGTGCTGGTGGTAATACTGGAGTTTTTGTAAATGGCAGAGAGCTGCACCAGAAAGATTTTGATTTACTTGTTGGCAGAGGGCTGCCTCGCTTACCTGGAAAGTCATATTCTGTTGAGATATCAGGAAATGTGACCGATGATACGACTGGCATGAAGCTGCGAGGTCTTGGAAAGCTTGCCCCCACGTAAGTTGCTTGGCACTGTATAGTATTCTTGACAACATTTATTTATTAGTTAATTTGGTAGAATTTCAGATACTAATTATTATTTTCCAACATTTATTTTATCGTCAGGATTGAGAAAATGAAACGTGGCTTTGGCATGCACATCCCCGAAGAGACAAAGTAGCTCTATGGATATATTCTTTTTCTTTGCTTTTTGGTAAAAGTTTTACACCTCGTAGCTACCAATGGCCCGTCCTCGTAGTTTTCTATGCTCTTTCTACGTGTAAGTTTTCTTATTCACATTTCATTGCTCATGTTTACAATGGCCCGTCCTCGGTTTCTTCGCATATTGCAAACATGGATAGGGGGCTGAATTGCTGAAACGAGGGGTTGGTTGGAGATGCTCTTAGGCTTAAATAGATATATCCCGATGCAATACGCCGATACTCCTCTCCTCTGGCTGTATACGTGAAGGCCGCAGTTTTTTTTTTTTTTTTTTTTTTTAAGAAGGCCGCAGGCGTCTAAGCAGCCGCCTGTGTCTGTGTGTGAAAGGATTTCTATTTACGAATGGTTGCCTATTTCGTAAAACAACATTATTGGTAAAAAAGATACTATCTATGAAACTACATAGCACGTGTACGGTGTACCCATTTCTTTTTTAGCACAACCGTATTTTCCAGAAGGGCACCCTGTTCGTTTACAATAGGTTGCCTAGTGTGACACTTTTCATTTGTGATGAGGGGAGGGGACACCTATACGTCTAAAGTTCATCATATTATCAATCATACGCACCTTTAATGATTATATGAAAGAAAATGTGAATTCTTCTTTTTTGAGTAATCTCTGATGGGTACCTCGTGTTTGTCCAAGACTAATATATACAAGATAAAGGCTATCAAATCAAATTTCTTAAATGCTAGATAAGGGCAACGAATACCCCCTAATCTCTGGCAGGAACGAGGAGCACGACCACGACGAAGGACGGGGAGGATTGGCTACCAACGCAGCATAGACGCTCCATCATTGCCCCCTCCTTCCTCCACAGCTACTCGGGCCCAGTCCTGCCCCGCTGAACCCTCCAACCAATGTGTTGGTTGTAGACCTCTACTATTACCCCGCATATCAGCACCATAACCCAATGTTGGCCACCACCGCCAATATGCCCTACTACTACACCTCAGCGCTGGTGAATCAGCAATGGAGAGTCCTAGTGGGATGCAGTACGTGGAGCTTGAATCAATAATGGGTCCCGTCCTACTCAGCCCTGTACAATGGATGTCTGCCAATATACCCTTCTCTCAGATGTCCTCTTCCTCGATATACCTCCATGCACCTTGGGCGCATGTCGAGGAGCACTTCCACTCCACTGTTTGTTCAAGCGCTGAACTCACTAGCTACTACTGTCTATGGTACTTTGTTAGACACACCACTGTTTGGTCAGATACATGCTGCTGCTACTATCTATGGTACTTCATCAGGCACCCCAAAGTGTTAGACCTAGAACTCACCAGCTAATACTATCCATGGTACAAGCCCTAGAGTGTAGATTATGGATGTTTGGGCGGACAACACAAACATTGCCTTTGGTCAGATCTCTAAGCTGATGAATGGTGGCGAGAAGCTGATGGTTGCCACCGACTTAGAATTTGCTATGCCCGTTGACTCTACTGTATATGTTGGAGAGCCACCTAATCCAAAAGAATTCTACAGACAAAACTTTTCCCGCAGTTTTATGATATTCGAATTTTCACAAAGCTTGGAAGATGTAGGACAACTTGGCATTTGACAATTCAATCTTTTGTTCTCTCTATAGTTTGGCATGCACCATGACACCCTAGCTTGAAGTTTTTGCGAGACATTATCGGGCTCAATCTAGAGGACATGCTAGCCATGAGATTCCTGTAGTTTAATTCACTCACTAGCTATTAGGTTCAAGATTACTCAGGAACACAATTGTCGCTTGGATCACATTTTTGGGGTGAATAGGCTTTGGTTTCATCACATGTAATATGACCTGGTCACATTAACTCTAGTTTATCCACATAGGAAGTACTCAATTTAACATCTAATAACACCACAAACATTATTGATCCAAGGACAGAACAAGAGAGAAAGAGAAAGCAAATCATTGAGAGGCACGCCATGCCCCCCACAAGACCTAAGATATCATCTGTTTTATAGCGTAGTTGGAAGGTTGAATTACAAATGAGACCCTATATACATTTTACACAGGTTCTTAGATGCTTACATTTTGCCTTTAGAAATACTAATTGGGCCATTTCTCACACAAATGAGATTCCAAACATAAGACACCCTCAACAAACATCAATTAAAAACTATCGTCTCTCATGTAATGTACTAGCTATTTGAGTTATCAAGTACTAAAATCCATGATCTAAAATACCTAAATGACTATTTATTTCTATCATGACCCAAAACTTAGCTTACCCCAAATAAAACTTGCATAACTCGCTTATGATGCCCAAGTTAATCCTTTACCTTACTTCACTGAACTTAAACCCTAGTGCATACTAGGAGAACCTCTATTATTGCAATTCTTAATGCGTACGCCCCTTATTTTTGTCCCCATGAATGTACCATTATCAACACCTTAGTGCTTATCACTCAATATTTCAAACCAAAGTATAAACCCCAATAAATGAATCATACCATCCCAAGTGCTCAACCTCTCCCCATAGAGCAAAAGAGCCTCACTAACAATAACGATCTAGGCTTAGGCATGAAAAAAATTTCCTAAAGCAAATATGGGGGATGAAGAGCCCATCATATATAGATGATCTAACCAAAGACTCATGAATAATCATGGAAGATGAAGTGCAACCCTCATTTCTCCCAGAGCTCCAATAATAGATCAAATCTTAAAGTGTTTTGGTGGATTGTCATTGAACTCTCCATCAATCAGTGGTCAAACCTACTTGACTAGTTAACATGATGGAATCCACGAGGTTTCAATAGACCGTCCATCCTATTTTAATAGACAATCCATCAGGACAATAGAAGCTCAATAGATGTCACGACCAGGTCAAGCCAATTTCATAATCATTGACACTATGAGCACCATTAGAAATTTAAACTTGATTTGGAAAACTTGCATACAAAATTTATGGTGTAATGTAATGCTTACCTTATTGTGTCCTATGTTAAATGTAAGCCATACTCGTTGTAATGAACTTAATGTATGCTATGATGTAATGCTAGGTAGTACTCAATTGTAAGTGTGTATTTGCAAAAACAAACTCTTGTGCTTGAAATGCTTGATTATGTTATGTATGGTGCCCTATCAACACAAAGATGTATATGCATAGTACATACTCATACATATGTAACCTTGATTATGTTATGTATGGTTGAGTCTTGGATGTTAATGCTAGTCTGGTGTTTATTATGGTCAATAATGATTCCTTGTTCATGGTGCAATATGTGTGGAATATGTTAATCCATTAAGCATGCTGATACTTATTTTACAATCACATTACTTCATCTAATCTACACTAAGTTCTTACTTAACCCCTATACAATGAAGATGTATGCCATGGATAGGATGGATGATAAGAAACTAACAAGGGCGGGAGATGGGAATGGGATGCCCCAGGCGCCCTAGCTGCCATAGGGATTTCTCACAAAGTTGCCACACCACCCCATCCTGTGCCATGCTATCGCCATCAAGGTTTGAGAAGGAAAGAAGTGGCCAATGAGACATGTTAGGGTCAGTGTGTCCATTTTTTATTTTGATGTAAAACGAGGGCTGAGGGCAGGTGAACATTCACTTGTGGGAATAGCCAAAGATCTCAGATACGAAAATTGAAGCCAAATCCAAAAACCAAAAGAATACTTTAGTTTCGATTTGCTCATTTTTGTTTCTGGCTTAAAAGTGACTAGTTCTACACAGATGCAACATCACAATCAACAATATCCACATAGTTTGCAACTAAAAATTTAACTCACATCTTGTGAATAATCTCCAATGTACCACACTTTCATCTTTTGTATATAGCACAACATTGGAAGCCTACGAGAGAACAATAATAATTCCCATGTTAGATTTGATCTAATGACATTAGTAAAACTACCACCATTATTAATAGTAAGATTGTGTATCTTGTCTTAAAGTTTGCATTCTAACTAAAATATAGTGGAGTGTTGACCTTTCAGTGCATCTACTGTTCCATCACTATATAATTCCCATGCTATCGTAGATAAACCACAACCAGTATCTTCATTAGCAATAATTAGTGAGTCATGATGAATATAAGAAGATGAGTGAGACCGAGAGTCGTTAATGGTCCAATGCCAAATGAAGTAGACATGGTAATCATTCAGATAGACAATCCCAATGCTAAATGTATTTGATAAGGTCTTGCCCTAAAAGGGGCCCTGATGTCCTCTCAGGCAGTGGCGGAGGGCTCGGTAGAGCAAGGTAGGCGCTTGCCATATCTTTCTCAGCCATGGATCCCCACCTAAATCACCTATTGGGAACTTGGGACGCGGACGCTAGCTGGTTCTAATAGTGCATTTGACTCAATGAACCAACTTGTGGCTTGTGCTCCGTGCCTTGTGGGCTGGTGTATGCGATTTTTCCATTATCAATCTCCACCTTCAAAGCAATTCTTGCCATAGCCTCGATAATTTTGTTCTTCTTTGTCTGCCGATAGCGCCCACGTATGGTTTGAATCCTTCTTTTTCTCAACCAATGCCCTCGTATGATCCCACCAAAGACACCCTCAGCAAGTAGAAATCTGTACATGAACCCTTGGCTAGCATATCAGTGATAATAGTGTTACAGACGATAGAGAGCTTGCTCTCTCATAGACAAATCAAGGAGATACGCTCCTGAAGACCTGAACGACCACTATCCACAGGTATATAGTCTCCTCTATCATACTCCCTCCATTCTAAATTACAAGACGTTTTGGGTTTAGGGTTTTCGAGATATATTATTTTTAGAGTAAATACACCACAGGTCCATTAACTTTTAGAGATGTGTCATATAGGTCCATCAACTCTCAAAGTGCATTTCTGGGCCCAACACTTTTTATGTTGTGCACATAGGTCCAAACTAGTTTTAGAGAGATATGTCATATAGCTTGGATATATGAAGGATGTTGTGTAGTTTTCTAGGATGCTGAAGCGAAGAAGGTGCGATGATGGTCGGGTGCCCAATCTCGAGAGCTAGAGTGCTATGATTGGTGGGTTCGTGCTATCAGTGGACATGGAGCAAGCAGTCAAGCAGTGACCTCTTGCGGCAAATGCAATAACGAGGGAACTCAGTCATTGCAAGGTTGATAGAACTTTCAAAAATCCTGCCTGTCAGACATTTGCCGAAAAATATTAGTAGACGAGGTAGGTTTCAGTTAAAAAAGATCAGTAGTTGAATGGTGACATACCAGTTTTGAATGCAAGTATAACTGTCTACTAAAAGAAGCTAGTGTTTGTTCATCCCAAATGACGTAATATCTGTATTTGATCATTTATACGACAAGCTTTGTGGAGATCGATCAAGTTACACATCTAAGTAACACATCTCATACAAAAAGAGAACAGAACTGAAGAAGAGATTGGCTAATAAAGATATTGTAGAGTTAAGTGGAGCATCGGGTCCTGCAGATCACCTATGGCTCCAACATTGCGCGACGCCATGGCGTAGACGGGCTCGAACATTGCGCCTTCGCGCTGCAACCACCCGCATGTGCTCGCGCGAAGGTAGCTAGACTTTTTTTTTTTTTTTTGGAGAACACAAAGATGACCTGGCTACACAGGTCTTTAAAGTCATGTTACACTTGAAAGTTTGCGGACACAATTATCATCAAAGGACGACAGCTGCATCGAATCGAGAACAACGCAAGATCTATCTATTGAATGATAGTGCACCTGAAGACCGCGCGCCTCCAACTGACCTTACTCAGATAATCACTCAGTTGGTATCGTCCTCTGTGGGCATCCAGTACCCGTTGGTGAACCACACGCCGTCGGCGACGACCATGGCGCTGTCCTGGTTGCAGTGCCACGCGTAGTACGCGTGCGTCCTGTTCTTGATCTCCAAAGTGGCGTGCCCGAAGCTGGCCTCCCGGAACGCCGAGTACCCCGGCTGCGGCTGCGTTAAGTTATCCGCGATGCCCTCGATGTTGCCGCCGTCGCCCACCGTGACGTACACGGGCGCGTCCCTGCTCCGGACGGGCGTGCACCGGCCGTTGATGATGTCGTAGGCGACGTTGGACACGCGGTGGCTGCGCTCGTACGCGTGGACGTGTCCGGCGACGACGAGGTCGGCCTTGGCCGCGACGAGCCACCGCTCGAACTGCACGCGCATCGTCTCGCCCTCCATGTAGTGGTACGCGTTGCTGCTGTACCACGGCGAGTGCACGAGCACGATCAGCGCCACGCGCGCCAGCTCGGCGTGCAGCCACTCCCACTGCGCCGTGTACTTGCCGTACGCGGAGTAGGAGGACAGCACGACGACGTGAGCGGACGCGATCCGCACCGAGTATCAGAGTGGCGTCGCCGCCGGCGCGGCGCGGCGCGGCGTCGGGTAGCGGTGCGAGAAGGGCTTGAACGGTGCCGGCTCGCCCAGCTCCGGGGCCAGGTCCAGCTCGTGGTTGCCCGCCGTCCAGATCCACGGCTGGTGCGCCGCGCTGCGCTCCACGAACCGCGCCCACGTGTCCCACCGGTTGTTGTCGTGCAGCGGGTGGTTGTCGGCGTACGAGAGGTCGCCGACGTACAGCACCGCGTCGCCGCCGTTGGACTCGTAGTGCGACAGCGTCGTGTTGGAGTCGAACGTCTGCCCCAGGTCGCCTGAATTAATGCATTGTCGTCAGTTGTCAGCACTCAGCAGGCATGAAACGAGTGGATTCACAATGTGTCTGGTTAATTTGTTTCTTGTTACCAATGAGGCCGAACTTGAAGGGCACATCAGGACCCGGCATGGGAGGCGTGGTGAAGCAGAAGCACCGCACCGTGTGGCCAAACCCCATGGCGTAATAGTACTTGGTGCTATACTGTATCATCATCATCCATGGCGGGGCGGCCGGCCATTACCATCAGTTAGTCATGTATTCTGCAATTGCAATTACATATATACAGGTACATGGAATGGGCAACTAACTGACTGACTGACCTTGAGGTTTGTGAGGTTGCAGTGGTGGATGAATCCGGAGGTGTAGTTGAAGTAGTCGTAGCGCGTGTAGGTGCCCTCCGCCCAGAGCTCCATCTTCTCCGGGTCCGGCGAGGCATCGCTGTACATGACGGTGCTGCTGCCCAGCTCGTTGGCCGTCACCCACGACACGATCATCGACGTGCCCTCATCGTCGCCCAGAGTGATGTGCACCTGCATGTGGGCGTGCCGCGCGCGTCGATCAGAGAAAACAAGATTAATTAAAGATTTGACCTGATCGAGCCGGCCGATCGATCGGTGCCTGTGCCTGACCTGCTGCGGGGCATTGTACCCCGGCGGGACGCTGAAGACGTCGGCGTCCAGTGGCATATCCACCGTCGCCTCCAGCTTCCGCCGGTACAAGCTCGTCACGCCGGCATCGGCGGCGACGAGGAGCACGGCGGCGAAGACCAGGCCAATGAGGCCCAGGCGGCGGCGAGCCCCCAGCCCCAGCATGTCAGATCTTCTACGATACAATGGAGTCACGGAGCAGCGGATCATACCAGCGCATAAATAGGACGAACGACTGGCTAGTACTGCCAGAGACAGTGCATTGCAGCCGTGCAGGTGAGGTGAGAAGAGATCGGGTCCACGCCTGCTTGGCCTTGCTTTCGGCAGTTCGTTACTACTTGTTTCCCGTCTGGGCAGCTGTGGGCAGGGCCCGGTGAACAGTCAACACCCTCCCATACTATGCGGCAAAATAACGATGCATGCGCTACACAGATGATTCAGGCTATTGCTTTGCATTTATCCACGCATCCGGCCTTCAAATCGATTTGCAAAAGTCGTCGCTCATTTTCAAAGGAACATTGGAACATTTCTCTAGTCTAGTTACATATCTATCTATATGCTGTGTATCTGTATATATATTTGTATCTATATCTATATGTATAGTTGTATCTATATTTATATGTATATCATATATTTTACAAAGCCCACTACAAGTTCTATCTTAACATGCAAGCCATCCACGTTATTCCTCATAAACTATCCATGTCATCTCTCGCTAATGTCATGTTAGCCCACTAACTTTCAACTTATTAATGTAAGTAAATAGATCACCTCCACTAATGACAATTAGTATCCTTTCAATATATAAGAAATATATAAGACATACATATAATGTCATTTGTTCTGTCATTTCATCATCTGATAATTGAATCTACTTTTAGTTTTTTTAATTGAATTCATTCATTGGCATGACCAATTTCGATAAGAATCCACAAAAAAACATGTATACAAGCAACAATTTTATTCTTCACAAAGTCCAGCAACAACATGAGAGGTACGCTTTGCTAGTTACATGTTATTACCACTTACAATTTTTTGTAGGCATACTTCTCTCTACCTTCTCAATGGAAGTGTTGGTTGTGACGAGCTAATGGAAGTGTTGGTTGTGATGAGCTGGAGCATTTTGGACTACTCAAAATGTTTTTATCAAAATCAAAGTGTTCTGAGGATGTCTAGAAGTACACTGTTTGGCTCTTTGAACTCTCGAAATGTAAAAAGTTTATCTAACCTTTCTAGCCTTATGTGGTTATCTACTTCACCAGTTCACCTATAAAACTAAATACTCTACCCTTTAAAGTATTGTATACCATCTAAATAAATCTTTGGAGCAGTTTTGGAGGCGATTTTGCTAACGATGCAAATTATATAGTTGCTGACATGGCATTGAATCAGTAGCAGCAATTATATGTATTGTTACTAGCATATCAATGGTTAACTACATAAATCCCTCAACCATTAAACCCGATATTGTAGCCATTAAAGCATCTAATAATGCTAAAATAATCTCCATGCTTTTGTAAAGGTTATTTTGACAATGCATCACTGACCTAAGTATGCTTGTACATAGATGATAGATTCATCTTCCTCCCTCTCCCAACTCGTTGTTCGACTAGTTCAAAACATATAATTCCATTTAACCCTCTCTGGTGGTCTCTGCTGTCCTTTAGTTTTTGGGTAAGACATTAAAAGTACAAAAACAAGAGTTTGGTGTGCTGATTTTGGGCCTAATATAACCTCCGTCTCATCCCCACCCTTGTCGCCCAGACCACGACAACCTTTTCACCCACAGCCCACACACCCATCAATTCTTACATGTCCTTTCTGATTTACCCGTCGACAACGAGACGTATGTGGAGACTTCGTAAATCAAACACGAGGTGGCCTACACCGCCCATTGTTCCGCGTGTTTGATAATAGCTTAAAGGCATTTTTTAGAAGCATTTCACGTTCCTCTCCTTCCTCTGTTCTCAGGCAACAGGGGCGAATATACGCTCCAAGCCTACAGCTTCCATTCCACTGCAATCTCCACGCATTCCACCAGCCAAGGATTGTGTCATAGCTTGCCATCCCCTGTGTCAGATTCAATTCATTCATGATGTTCCACCAAACTTGTTTGGAGAATGAGGGGTTTTGGTTCTTGTTTTCAAAGGAAGCATTGCTTCGTTGGCCTGTAGTAGTGCATGATGTCGCCGTCGATCGGCCATCTGTGTCGCTTCCTCAGCACCAACAACAGAACAGCTTAACCTTGAGGGGTGCAAGTGTAGTCTTTCAGGTTTAAAATTCCTTGCTCAAAAGAGATTTTGATCGATCCTAAATTTTGAAGGACCGGATATGGCGACCAGAGGGGTGAATGGGAGCCTCAAAAATTTCTTTTAAAACTTTAGGTTCTTGGCTCGGCAATTAACCCCAAGAAGTAATATACAAAATACAATGTCCACGACCCTATTGAGAGGGTGGATATTCCCTAGGAATATAGTGGGACACCACAAAACCAAAGAAACAAACCGGAAGCAAACCGAAGATCGAACTGGCAAGCTACGAACAAAACAACGCAGACGGAAAAACCGCGGACAGTCCACTACAGTAATCGTGAACAGTCTACTACAGTAACCGTGAACAATCTGCTACAGTACCACGGATAATCCGCAGGACAAAAACTGCACACTATCAAAACTGCCCCAGATACTAAAATTCGAATAAAAAATAAGTGGCGGACAGTCCGCGAATTGAGCTCGGACTGTCTGCAGTTCAAAATCGAGAAACACCTCGAAAACTCTAGAAACTGACCAGCTTGAACCCGAGGCCCGGACTGTCCGAGGTTGAGGACCCGGACTGTCCACGAATCGCGCATGAACACAAATAGAGCACCCCGAAAATCACCTCCTTCATAAAATCAACCCGATCTCTCTCGAATCAAAACCAACTGCAACCAAACTTGGGATAGATGATCACAACGCAGTTGGTGAGCTATCTCTAGAAGAAGATTATCGCCCAATTCAAAAAGAATCAAGAGAAACCACAAAGGGGAGAAGAAAACCGCCAAGAACTCGCCTTGCATATGTTCTTGCCCCAATCTACGAATTTGTGAGGAATTAGCTCAAACCCTTTAGTGGGAATGATCCTCTCACATCATAGAACGAATCAAGGCAAGAAAAATAAACTCAAATGCCCTCAAATCAAAGAAATGAGTCACGAAAATAGGAGGAGAAAAGGAAGCATAGGATGAACAAATTAAGAACACAACTTTATCTTGACTCGAAAACAGAGAGGACTAGGGGCTTCTCTTCCCTTGATCTTGTTTCAAGCACGAACACTACGAATTCATAGACCTCTTTCTCATCAAGAACACTACAGGGGAAGATCTACAAGGAAGAAAGAAAAAAACTGCAAATGAAAGAGGTGAGGGAGATGGGTGCTCCCTCATCCTATTAAATAGGGCTATTACACAATTAAGGTTTTGCCCTTTGATACATGAGTCACACCACTTAACCTAAGAGGCGTTATGGTCTGACTCCGTGGTTTCTTGATCAGATGGCTACCGCGTCTTCTCACCGGTAGCCTTGCTTCGACGTAATCTCCCCGATGCCGCCATGTGCCGTCTGTCCACATCGGGACCTCCGTCTGGGTTTTGAGGCCCAAAACCCGCAAAACCCGCCACCGATTGTTTTGAGGCAATACCACCAAACCGTCGCCGATGGTTTTGAGGACACACCACCAAATCGCCCACGAGTAGTGTACCCCGTACGCATCCCCGCCATGTACAATTGCGCTTGTCGATGTCCTAAATGTCAGCAACCACGACTGGCCACCCGGCTGTCTGGTCCTTTGGTCCAAGGCTCGCGTCCGTCCTTCACCGCACCAGTCCGTCGGCACAGCACATCCTACTTGACCTTCTCCCAACCGTTGCCACCGCCTCCAGACTCCACACCTGCACAACACAAGTCAATAGACACGTTTCGACACATAACCCTGTGCCTGATATTAGCAAAACCACGGAACTAATCACGCATAAAAGTGTTGGCACGTTGACAATCGCTCGTCACAAAGACACTACACAATGGTACTAAAAAATCATGTGTCCGCAAATTTCATAACCACACCTCGTCAAAATATAGTACCAGCCACGGGTCTAACGATCGATTCAGAAACTGAGATCGATATGTACACTTTCAAAATTCGAAATTTAACTAACAAGATTTCAACAAAAATAAAATCATCAGTCGACGACGTTGTCACTGAAGAGCTTGAACTTGCCAGCATCGAGCGCGAGCTTCCGCACGGACGCCACCGCGCCGATGACCCCGACGCCGGTGAAGACGACCATGATGGCCACGTTAACCAGGTACACGGGCGAGCGCCTGGGCGGCGCGAGCGCCATGTTGTACATGACGACGGGGAGGATGAAATCGAGCGGGATGAACCCCACGGCGCCCACGACGCCGACGATGTCGCCGAAGAAGGGCAGCGCGGCGGCCACGAGCGCGCACGCCGCGACGTACGCCGTCCGGAGCGCGACCCGGGGCGCCAGGTTCCGGCGCGAGAACCGGCCGTGCGCCGCGTCCGCCGAGTTCTTCTCCATGATCTCGTACGCCACCTGCGAGTACACGAGCGCGATGGCGAGGAGCTGAAGGAGGACGAGGACGACGGCGAGGCCCAGCAGCCACGTCGGCGCCAGTGACGGGCCTTCGTCCGGCATCAGGCTCTGCAGCACGTTGGACTGCACCTGGCTGCCGAACGCCCAGTAGCCGGTGATGGCCGGGAGGTAGAAGGTAAAGAACACCACCGCGTAGCAGAGCACCAGGGCCTTGGTCATCTTCCCGGCGGCCGGCGGCGCCAGCGTGGCCTGGATTTCTGGCAGAATGCCGTTGCCGAAGACGGAGGCGAGGATGGAGATGGAGAGGAACACGTTGAAGGTCTTCTCCGACTTGGACGAGCTCAGCGAGTAGTCCTTCGCTGGAGGGTTGCTTGCCGACGCGCCTGCTCGGATGCAGGCGGCCGAGACGAGGATGGTGTAAGCGAAGCTGAGGATGAGGGAGCCGAGGTTGATGTGGCGCAGCGAGTGGAACGACGGCAGCTGCGAGAGGAAGGCCAGCACCGCGGCCACGATGATGATGAAATGGTAGAGCTTCAGTGGGCCGTCCGGTGCCAGGTCAGAGTACATTATCTGCATACATAAATATATGATGATGTGCAGAAAGGATCTCATCGATTGATTGATATATGTTGATGCATGTCTCCAAAAATTGAGACTTGCATATACTGACAGGGGTTTCAATTTCAGAACATATGCTACTAGTAGAATCGTGCCATTTTCTAGCTGATTTGACACTGAATCATTCAATATATCAATCCTAGCTATAGGTCGCCATCAGATCTTACTAGTACTGTATGATTCCAAAGCAGGCAGCTCAAAGTCATCATCGCTAAACCAGAAATATTGTTTTTTTTTTGTTTTTTTACAGAAATTTACAAATTTAAAATTTGGTGCAAACTCGAAACGCATGGTGGATGGACTGATGAAACAGAAAAGGCCTACCTTGAGACAGTCGGCGGCAAGCAAGATACTCCCGGTAGTGACGCCGGCGTTGATGGCCGTCTGCACGCTCACCACCACATAGAACACCCACCCCGATCCTGTCCTTAGTTGAAGAAACAGAGATTAATCAACCAATCAATTATCAATAATCACACGACCGGCCGTCATGAACAGCCATCTTAATTAGCTTGCTTGGTCAACTGATGGCTGCCCGTCTGCAGAGGCAGCGTGCTTGCGTACCGAGGACGTCGGCGGCGAGCTCACGGAAGCGGATGTGGCGGCGCCCTGCGGCCTCGCAGTGGTCGAGCACCCTGGACACGAGGTAGTAGGCGTAGAAGGTGACCGCGAAGACGGCGGTGAGCGCGGCGAGGCCGAGCCCCCAGCCCATGCCCCGGAGCGCGTACGGCAGCGTCAGCACCGTCGGCCCCACGATGGCCGTCGTCAGGTGGAACCCCGCGTGCCACCACTTCCCTGCGAAATCGGCGGCGGCGACGACGTGAGTAAGATGGATGGATCGAGACTGTGCAGGCACGCAAGCGCGGCGCACCTTACCTTTGGACTCGAGCACGAAGGCGGCGCCGGCGTCGGGTGCGGGCGTTGACTTATTGGCGCCCCGGTGGTGCGCGCCGGTGGCCTCGACGTCGAAGACCGCGGAAGACGGCGTGGCGGCGTGCCCCGTCGCGGGCGACAGTAGGAACGGCGTACCCCCGGTGCTCGCCATGGCTTTGCTTATGCTTAGCCGGCCCGCGCCGTGCTTGCAGGATCGGTGGGCGACTGACTCACCGTCGCCGCTGGGCCGTGTTACTTACCATCGCTTCTTAAAAAGAATCCTCTCGCGACCATGGATGGATCGATGGACCCAACATGCTAATAAGGATTGCTGGAGAAGATGGTGATAAACAGTGGGTGCAGGGTCCTCGCACGGGCCCGCGAACCGGGAGATCGAGATGGATGCGTCCACGTCTGCGCTTGCAGTTCGTGTCAGTTGCGGATTACAGTTTACACTACATCTAGCTTTAGGAGCCTGCCTGGCCTAGGAGAGGACGGAGGCAGTCCGGGCGGGCGGGCGGGCGAGGCGTTGACCCTCGAGCGGTTTGACCTTGCGAGTTGCGACGGCTTCCATGTGCCGCCGTCGGTCGCCCCTGGGAGGCCTGGAGGCATGGGCGGCAGAACACAACACATGGCTTTGGGCATCCAACACACACAGCAGTACATACAATACTATAGGAGTACAAATATGGTGCAGTCTCATTATTCTTATTGTTCAGTTTATAACTAGTATAAATCGTCTTATATTCTGGTTTTAATCTCGAAAATTGACTACGTTTTGTCTTTTATTAGGTTCAAAACTCAGCAGTAGGGCCTTCTATTACTCAATGATAATTCAGCATAGTCGCGAGCGACTACGACCACTACAATGGCAGGGGATTATCAAGCCATATCATTGATATCATATCGGTGATCCACTTTGTATTAGTCAGTGCATTGGCCATATTATTTTCTTTTGCTATGTCGATAAAGTACATGGAAGACGGCTCGGGACAAGAAAGTAAAATTTGTCCTTAAGGGCACGTGCTCTCCTAATCAGTGGATGTACATCTTGTATCTCTTTCCTGATGTGCGTGTATCCTAATGCACATCTAGTGATGCATATTAGGAGAGCATGTGCCCTCTAGGGCTCTAGGGTTGAAAAACTGTATTTGGATGGGGATACTCACTTCCTAGATTTTAGGGCCTTGTTGAAGTCAAGGTTTCCATATATGTACACTACTACAAATTGACATTTTAGGAACGCCTCGTAACCCTCTTTCACAGTCCAAATTCGCATTTGTTTGTAAGCACTCGGTACTGATGCTCGTAGCCATCACCATCGGTTTTGTGACCATTTGTGGCGTGCACCAATATCGCCGGATTAGCTTATGATCCATTCGTAATGAGGTCCCTACTTCAGCCGCATTGGAGCATCGACCCTTTATGATCCGTCTGTTCTGTCGCATTGTACCACGAACTGTCTGTGTAGAGGTCATCATCATCGTCACCTTGTAATATGAGCTGGTTGAGATGCTTGTAGCCATCATTGTCGGCTCCATGAGCGTCCGCGACGAGTCCTTACTTCTGACGCATTGGAGCAAGACTCGCCTATATAGTGTAGACTAACACAACCGCATTGGCTTATCAACCATCCATCCATGTTCATCAGGTCCATATTTGCGTTGCATTGGAGCTCGATCCACCTATGTGGGTGTGCACTAGCATCGCCATTTTCGCTTATGATCCATCCGTGAACAAGCATTGTTTCCATCTCATTAACCCGGAGATGGTTGGATAGACTCTAGAAGCTTATATGTTGGTCTAAATCAATCACAACAACCATGATGGGATAAACCACCCACAATTGTCTCATTAACATGGTCATGGGCACTACAGGCCAAATTCCAAAACGGTCTAGATGTTACATGGTCCCATATGTAAACAACTTCCTACTTCCTATAAAATGGGAGCACCGGCTTAGTGGAGGGCAAGTTTGCTCTCTCTTTCACTCTGCCCCTCTTGTGGGGCTCCAGCATAACCAACTTTCCTACCTCTCTCTCTACCTCCTATAAAACCTAGTGCCAAACAAGATTCCCCTTGTAGTATTCTGCTTCCTCCTCTCTTTCTTCTTGTTGATTCGATAGAAAGTTTCCACCTAGTTCTTTGCTATGTCCACGAAAGGCAACGACAACGACGAGCACCAGGGTGACAATGAGCAGTAGGACAATGGCGAGCACATTGTTTCTTCTGAATTCTTCTTACATGTGCTCCGCTCCGTCAAGCCAACTTTTGAATTCTAATGTCATTTAGATCACCTTTGCAAGATCGACAAGGTTCACCCCAAATAAAACGTTGCAAAACTCCCATAATTTATTGAGCTTAAACCTAGTGCATTCGACCTAATTGTATTTCTTAACATATATATACAACCTAATTGTTATTTAATCACACTTATGTGCTAGTATGATTTAGATAATTAACTAATCTATTGGAAGGAGAAGAGTTTCTCCACTAGTATACATTTCTCTACACATTGTAGCAAACGCGAATTTCTCAGTCTCCAAAATCTCAGTTGTAGACAACACACAAAGAATCTCTCAAGAACCAGCCAACCGGCTCTTCTCTGGGTTGTCTCAAGAGGGCCTGGAACTGAAGAAGTGTGATTAGTGCCCTATGACTTGGCCTTCTCTCTAGTAACATCACATTGAGCACTATGAGCTTTGGAAAAATTGTAGCCGACAGAGGCGAAATGAGCTTATAACTTCAATGGCAGGCAATTGGAGCTACTGTGAGAGCTTTGATGAGATGTACATGCCATGCTGCTTGAAGAGAACCACCAAGACATGTAGGTTTAGAAACAACTCCACCTTTTGTAAGCACCTTAGCATGCAAATTGAGCTGGCTCAATGCTATCCTTTCCACTTCCTATTCTAAAACTCCATACCGGCGTCATGTCTAATACTACAAAGCTAATCTCAATAGGACCTAAGAGGGCGACCTCTGTGCATATCTTGACATAGGAGAGTGGATCTCCATTCAAGTCACCACCAATGCCAAACTGAACCTCAACAAACACAATTATTAGTCGGTGGCTATTACAGAAAATCTTGTTGAACAATGTAGCCTCTCACTGCCAAAAATACTCCCACACGCCTCAATTCCAGTAGCATGTGAGTCATCTCAGTCGAGTATAGAGGCCTTAGCAACATGATACATTGTATTTCTAAACCGTACAATCAATGTTGTGGCAGTTGGATTGCTTAATACCATGGTCTTATAGCATGACAAAGTAAGACAAGCATCTGAGCCAGCTCCATGGGCTTCTCCGATTCGATCAACTCATAGCCCATTAGCCATGGCTTGCAATACTCCCGCACATTTGGGTCTTGGTAGAGGTGGTGGTGCCTTACAACAAATACCAAGCTCGTGCAAGATTTTGATATCAAAGATCTTCGGGAAGTATGACTGCACAATGCTCACAAATTCAGTCTGTCTCTGAGGCAACACGAATTGGATTCCTCCGAGTAACAGCTTTCGGTTGCCAAGAAGGCCAGTTACATTCATCAAGTCGAAGAAGTGAGAGAGGGGGATGACTCTGTTTCTATGATCATCCAATTTAAGCTTTGCCACTTCTTTGATAAAGCTTAAGCTCTTGCTCTTTGAACCTTTTGTAGACTCATCAAAGAATAAGTTGAATTGAAATATCCTTTCCTTGGCACAGCAATACCGACTTGAAGGAGATCACCCCATTGACATCACGGACCAATAATACTATCATTTATGCAAATTCCGACCAACAATGTACCACCTTCAGTGCGAATAACTCTCCCAAATTCTTGAAAGGCTTCCTCTACATTTTCTACCAAGATTTCTTTTACAGAATCTGCCACGGGTATGCTTGTCAATGATCCATTATTTAGCAACTCGATGGGAACCGTGCCCAACTGGAAGCCTGATGCACAACCGATTAACATCATCAATCACCGCACATACCAGAACGCGGAATGGAACCAATTTAACCAATAACTTGGAAAAAACAAACAGGCGACACAAACAACCGAATGGAGTGAAAAACATGCACCTCTTCCCAGTCCCGAAGAGTGCACCAGCATGCTCGTCCTTGGAGCAGCTGCTTCATCCCTCGCCAATGGCGGAGCCAGGAATTATATATGGAGGGGGCCGGACGATTAGATACATATAAATATATAATATCCTATAAAATTTTTAATATACATATGTATGTATGTATACGGTTTCGATCATACATTTAAACACCAAAATATTTGTTAAACAATTAATTATCCATGTTGTGAAAATTTTGGGATGATAAATCTAATGATAAACAAAAATGGTTAACGGAACTAACTTGTTCCATTTAAATTTTGCTCTGCGCGTATGGATCGCATCGAAGTCATCAATAAGTTGCTGGTTTAACTAGTTTCATAGTTGCTGGCTGCACTGGATCTTCCTCTTCTTCTCTGGATCTTCTATTCTTCTTCATCGTTTTCTTGTTCTGCAACAAGCCACTCCACAGACTCAGGGTCAACTAGCTTGATCTATCGAAACATCAGCAGAGTCTCGCTTGTAAAAGGACTCAATTGTCATCCTTTTAAGTTTCATGATGATTATCCTTCAATATAAAAAACAATAGTTTAATTAGGCAATTAGGCATTAGCTAGAAAGCGATGGAGATGAGAAAAGAATTGGATTAGAAGACACTGTCTACCTGAAGATTGAAGTCCTGACTCCGAACGGCAGAACGGTGAACGGATGATGGATGATCACACGAAGACTGCAGTCTGCAGACAAAAAATCCAGAGGCTGAGCCCGGACGGCTAGACCTAGACGCCGGACGGAGGTGCCTTTACGGCCGGGCGGCATGCGAGCGGGGCAGGTGTGGCGGCGGCGCTGCGGCAGCAGCTGAATCGCGATCGCGGTCTCACCCAGAACTGCTGCACGTGGACCCCGCCCCCTGGCTCGGCAGCCACAGTCCCTCGCCACTTCTGCTTATTTCTTGCCTCTGGTGTTTCTGCAGAAACGGACCAAGAACATCCAAAAGAAACATGAACTCGTAAAAAACCAAGACCGGCCCCAAAAAAAGAAGAAAAGATCCTGGAAGAAGATGAAAGATACTTGGCATCAAAGCAGGTGTGTCAATGCTGTCTGTCACCCAAGAGCATCGCTGTTGCTTGGTAGAATCGTCGTGGGCCACCTGCATAGCACCTTGAGCTGCTGCGATCCTGTCTGATCGTCCTGGCATCCCCGGAAGCGTCACTGCCGTCGTCTTTCGCGTTCGTAGAGCATTGATGTGGCTTGTTAGAATCGTGTGGGCCGCCTGCATAGCACCTTGAACCGCCGCGATCCTGTCCGATCGTCCCGGCGGCTCGGAAGCTTCACCACTGTCGCCATCGCGCGACATCTCTCCCCGCTTCAAAGCAGCGGGCTCCAAATCTAACGCTCTCTTTTTTCTGAATATTTGTTTAACAGGGGGAGAGGGGAGAAATGGGGCACTAGAAGAGGAACAGGAAGGTGCCATTGGGGATGATGGGTTATATAAGAATGAGGGCGGGGGCCGAGAGTGGGAGCGATTTGAGTCGGTTGGATGGTTTGGTTGCAATTGCAAATTGACTCGCTTGGCCTAAGGCAAGCCGGAATGATGTATCTCTATTGTATCGGTGGATTGGGCTTGTGCCTGAAGCATAAGGTTGTGACTGCCAAGTGCAGGATTTGAGAAGCTTCTTCAGTAGGCTGTGATGGAAGCAGCAGGCAGGAATAAGGTTCTGGAAGCGTAGTGCGTAGTGCTTCAGACAGTTAACAGCAAGCTCTGAAAGGCCAAGGCCAGACTGCTTCAGCGTAGTGCATAGTGTAGTGTGTCCACAAGTGCAAATGGTCTGATAAACAGGCATGTCTGTAAATAGATGTTAAAGCAAAGAGAACGGATTCTTGTGAGTAGCACCATAGTAACTTAACCAATTCATAATCGGATGATAACCTGCTTCCACATTCCACACCATCGGTTGGCCTTAAGTGCTGCATGCGCCAATGCTATCGGCCTCCCAACACACTCCGTTTCCATGGCTTAAGCATCTGTCACCTAGTCAATTGGAATCGCTGGGGTCAGGCTATCATCAGAGTCCATTTATTTTCAGGTTCCATGGTATTTTCAGCGTCCATTTTCAGATCCCAAGCTTCAATATAATCTTGGAGCCGAACTTCCTGCTTTTGGGAAGCTATAGATGTATGCTTAACTTCAAACCACCTGAGATCATATATTGTCTTACCAGGCCGAGGATTTATGGTTCATTTGTGTCAACCTTGCCATACTTCTCCTGATTGAACATGGCAGGCATCTTTGCTTTCTGAATGTTATCAGCAGCTATAGATGTAAGTCAAATATCAAATAGAAATTTAAAAGAAATGAAAAACTTAACAAATGAAAAATAAAAAATTTCAAATGTTTTCTATGGTAGGCAAATATCAAATAAAAAATTAACATAAAAGAAAAAATATGCAAATGCCAAACCAAATATTCAAACTAACCTACAAAATTACCCATATCTGCCGTACCACTATTAACATGATAAAATTTACTACTTACTTTTGTGCCTGCCAAAGATCATAGCACTAGGCGAGTGCAGCGGTGTGGTGCGGAAGCGGCGGCATGGTGCCGACGCGGTGGCTCAGTGCGGCGGGAGGCGGC
>CM041639.1:47050653-47099099 GCA_023333625.1 Bothriochloa decipiens
CAAAGTCTATGTATATCAGTCATTGGGAACCAAAAGTGCGCCAAGAGACTATTTATTTTAGTTTTATGACTTATTTTTCTCAACATAACCGTAGCGTTAGCACGGGCAATATACTATTATACAGCTAGTTAACTGCCTTTTCATGTATTCACCGCCTGCTAATAATGTTAACTGCTACATTGATTCACAATAGCATTACTGCTGTGGACAGTGGAAGAAAAAACAATTTCATCATCTCAAATGCAAACAAATTCAGACGGATAGAACAAGTTGCAACCAGAGTCGTAAGTAGTTTAGTACCAATACATCATAACTACACAGAGCAAGAAATTTGGTTACTGAACAAGTAGCAGTAGATGAACTGACTAACAACACATACTAACTTTATCAGCTCTCTATTGATGTCAGTCATTGCATAACTTAGAACCCAACTAAGAACTCTTTTTGCATCTACTGCTACCTGTAGCTCTGATCTGACAAACTGAAACCTTGGTTGCAGCAGAGTGAAGGATGATATTACACTGACAAAACAATGTTTCTACTTCAAAGAAGTAGATTCAGTATACTGGAAAAAAAAAATAATGAAACACACTAACTAAATAACTAAAATCACGATGGCCTCAGTTACCACAACTGAAACTAACATACTCAAACATGATAACGACTTGCTTCAGGACTCGATTAATCACCACATACTCACAATGCAATAATTGGATTTCAAACTAACCTAAAATTCTCCAAAATATAGCACGACACAAAAGGGGGCCTCCCCTGTCCCAGAAGCAGACCATCCACGTTCCTCCGCAGGGGCCGGGCCATCACAGAGATCGGGGTGGTGTCCAAAGGCGGCTGGCGAGACGAGGACGAGCAGGGGTGGCGGCAGCAGCAAGGCGCGTGGAGCTGTGGTGGGCACCGTGATGGGCGTGTACTCGGCGGCGGCGTACGGAATCATGGAGCGGCTCCGTGGCTTCGTCGAGCTTGGAGAGCCGCCGATACGGCAGCCGCGATGGCCGCCTTGCCGTCGCTAAAGTGCGTCGCCTAGGCCAGAAGCCGCCGTGCAGACTCCGCGGCGGCACGGGAAAGCTCCGCAGTGCACGGCCGCACCATCGACACGCCAGACAGCAATTGAGCGGAGAGGAATCAATCAACCATACCAAAACAAAAGACCATAGAATCAGATCAGAAGAGGAGAGGAACGAGCGAACCTGTAGAAACCCTAGAATCGCCAGTAGCGAAGAAGCAACGGCGGCGAGACCGGGGAGGGAGACGGGAAGACGAAATGAAATGGGGAAAACTGCAACTTACGGACCCCTATAATATCGGGAGCGAGTACCAAACAAATGAAAAGAAAACGCTGACAACAAGGGCCCACATGGCAGTCAAGCAAAGCCACAGGCAAACAAGCCAAAGCTGCCAGAAACAAATCGCGCTGCGCAAGCCAGATCCAACGAACCAAAAAGGCCGGTTGAGAGCACACAACAAATCAACTGGTTGAAGTTTAGACCTTCTCAACTGAAATGCAGCTTGTCCAAAATACAGCCATTCAGAGTATGTTCAGTATAACTCAACTTCACACATGTGATCCCTATTTGCTAACCCCCGTACACATGAATACGCAGTACTCGATCCCAGCCCGGACACATCTTTCTCTCAACAAAAAATCTGAAGGAAACATTGATGTATAAGTGTCTGTCATTCATACCACTCTTTTCCTATGACACGTTCGTCAATCCAGTGTACGAGTTGCTTCGGCACTCGGCAATGTACTGGTGATAGTTTTTCCAACCAATCTAAAGTTAGTAATTACATATTATGGTTATTACCATAATACATATCATCATTATATTTTGTCGATAATTTAATACACCCTCCCTTACAGATTAAAAGTCGCTTCGAATTTTTGGTTATATCTAATTTGCTATGTATCTAAATATAATGCATGTTTATATTACATAACAAATTTCATGTATCAAAAAAATTTAAAAGACTTATAATTTAGAATAGAAGGAGTATTTTGTATCCACCCACATGATATTAACTTTATTAGTTTGATTTATTTATTTATTCACTAATAGTATTAAGCTATAAAAGATTAGAAAAAGGAAAAGAAATGTTGTACTTTGTACTACTATCAGTGTCAGACTCAGACCAACAAAGAGAATTATGAATTGCAGTGGCAGTAGGCGGCGATTGATGCACGTTTCTGTTTGACACTACGTCAGAGAAATCCCTGAAGCCAACAAAACACGGAAACACAAACCAGTCAAACTCGTCTGAAACTCTTTTCAAATCTTTGGAGTTGCGGGGATTTTGAGACTAGGATACCTTGGCGAAACGAGTTGATGCGGCCGGCGGACTTAGGACCTGTTTGGTTACAGCGACTATGGACTAGGGACTAGTCATGCACCACTAGTTCTAATTAATCTCTCAAGAGAGACCAGTAGAATAGAGACTAGTAGTCCCTTATTTTAATACCTGTGTTTGTAATTCAGGGATTCTGAAAACTCCTGATATTATGGACACGCTCCGCAATCGAATTCCCCGCGCACCTTTTTCTCTTTGAGATCGCATAAGACGACCACAGGAAATGTGTTGTCTCCGATGAGGATGCTGCTGCTGCCGTCCCCCGCAGAGCTTGCCCGGCTCACAGGAAACTTGCCATTGTAAGACACGGATCTCGGCGGGGCCATCTCCATCCGGTGGCGCAGCATCCATCTCTCCGCGTCGTGATCATGCAGAACCCAGACGCCGAGGCGCGCCGCCATGCCCGGAGTCTGCATGATGGCCGCGGCGCAGAGCGATCCGTCTAGCTCCAGCAGTGCTGCCATCGTAACACCAGGCGGCCGTGCTATGAGCCTCAACGTCTCTGATGCCGTGCCGAACGCTAGCATCTTGCCGGTGCGCTCGGACTCTAGGTGTTTGCAGAACCAGTAGAGGATGTCGGCATGAGCCACGGGAGTCTAGTACCCAAAGATGATGGGATTGCCCTCGGGAGCGCAACACAGCCGCTGAGGCTTGGTGTCACCGGCGGCCAGGATGTAGTAGCGGTCGGCGGGTGAACCGGACCGACACCACCCCAGGGCTCGGCTGATTTGTCTCCGTGGCACAGGAGGCGGCACGGCCACGCGGTGAAGCAAGACTTAGGAGCCGGCAGCTTCGTCCACTGCCTCGTGACTGGGTTACATACGACGAAACAAACGGTGGGCACGCCCCAGATTTCCTGGAATACGAGCAGTCCATCGAGGGAGTAGAGCAAGATGCTGAACCTGGTCGTTGTCCCGTTTTTGTCTCGCTGGACCGTGTCGCAGAGGAAGCCGCCGCGTCGTCCCGCCACCGCGGCCGCCGGGTCGACGAACGATGAGAGAGGGATGGTGCTCACCGTAGGGAACGGGGTGATGACGATCATCTCACGCTGGCAACGGGCGGAGTGGGCAGCGAGGAAGGACCGGCCTATGGTGATGCGGCGCCAGCGCTTGCAGACGGCACGGCAGCGGAGCGCGGACTACGACGGCAGGCGTACAAGGATCTCCATGACTGCGTCGTCGCACAGATCTCCGCCGCGTCCTGATGTCTCCATCTTGATCGTGTCTTTCCCGGCCTCCTCTCGTGTCGACCGAGGAGGTGTCACGTACGGGAAGGGAAGACGGATCCGTAGCCGGAGAGGAAGCTGGAAGCCAGCAAATAAATCTTGTACTGCTCCAAAACGGGGAAATAATGGAGATACACCCAAACAGGATGGTCTTCGCCTTTTAACGGCCTTTTCTTTTTGAAAATTAATAATAGTATAAGTGATAATGAATCCTTTTTTACGCATCATTTGTAAATTGCAATAGAATAGAAGAACTGAAACTTTAATGGATTAATGGAAGATTGGAAGCATGTACTCCTGATGTGTGAGCAAGTAACAAGACTAAGAGATCCAGGGATGCTAGTTTTTCTGAAAGAATCCTGGTTTTCAGAACATATGATCCTTAGTCATGCTCTGCAGATACCAAAAAATAAAGCACATGCAAGGAAAGTGTTTTCAACCGATATGGTCCTGGCAGAAGCTAGATTGAAACTTCTCATTCAACCTCACCAGAAAAAAAATTCTCACTCAAACAAAAAAAAACAATATGCATATATGATTGGTCTTATGAAGTTCAAGGCCGAATCGGAATCATATAGTAGGTGAGAAAAGGAAAGAAAGCGGTCCACCAGGAAACCAAACACACCAGAGACAAACTTTATTTTCTCTCCCCCCCCCCCCCCACATCCTTCGCGTCGTCTCCCCCGGGAGGCGACCCGAGGGCCCCCGACCGCCCCGCCCAAGCCTCCCTCCCCTCCACGCCGGCTGGGCCGCCGCCGCTGCTCTCCTCGCCGGCGGCGGCGGCTAGCGGGGGTGCTCAAAAAGGTGCCACCCCGCAGTTTCCTCGCGTCCCCTATCCCTCCCTACCCCCTCTCCCTCCCCCCTGCAGCGCCGGCGGCCACCGACGGCTGGGGCCTTGCAGGCCCAGGCTTGGCCGGATTCGGCCCTCCCTTGGCCGGATCTGCCCCCCGCGACTGATCTTGGCCACCAGGGAGGCGCAGCGGGCCACGCCTCGATGACGGCGGGGCGGATCTAGGGTTGCGGCCGGCGGCAGTGGCCGGCCGCCCCCCCCCCCCATCGGCTCCCCCGCGCCATTGGCGGCGGCTCCGGGACCGCCCTCCCGCGTGCGTCCTCGCGGCGGCGGGGCCTCCCGCGCCTTGGTGGCGACCCGGCGGCGGCGACTGGGGCTTCGACGGTCGGGGCCCCGGCGGCGGCGGCAGCTCCGGCCCTACCCCCTTGTGGTAGGGTGGCAGGACGGCCGCCCAGCCCCCTCCTTGGCCCCCTCCCGGCGACGGCGGGCCTAGGGTTCGGGAGGCGGCGGCCTGGCTCCCTTGGGTGGGGTTGACCGCCGGGCGCCAGTAACACCCCCCTTCCTGCTCGCCGTCCAGCCACCTCCCTTTGCCTCCGACGACGATCTTCCGGTGGGTTTGAGGTGGCCGGGCCGGCCCTGGCCTGGAGGCGCGAGGCGCCTCAGCTGGGGTGTTCCGGCCGCCTGCTTTCTCCTCTTTCTCCTCCCCCTGCTTTGTGGCGGCGATGACGTTAGGCCCCACCTCCCCTCCTTCCCGGCAAGGGAGGACCCTGGAGCACGCGGGCTTACTCCGTCCACCGACTACCTCCGATGCGCCTCGCGCCCGCCACACCCTGGTCGTTGCGGTGGGGAGGCCTCCATCCACAACCCCAGTGCATCAGGACAGTCCTTGGCGGCGGGGCGGGCTTGGCGCGCGCCTGCTTCCCTCCCCCCTGCCGAGCGGCGGTGGTGGTTCGAGGCCGGGGGATGGCGGCCACCAGCGGCAGTCCGACCAGCCTCTTCTTTGGGGTGGGCGTTAGGACGGTCAATCGGCCCCTCCTTGGCCTCCCCGCGCCCTTGACCGGGGCCAGAGCTCCCGCAACCGTGCCTTACCCCCTCCCCCAATCCCCTCCCTACGGTGGGCGTTGGGCCTCGGCCGCTCTAGCGGCGCCCTCCCGCCAGCGCTCAGGGTGAGCGCTGCTGCGGTGACCAGAAGCCGACCTTGTCCACCCACCGGCTCCCGGTGAGTGGTGGGCCTCGGCCAGTCTGGCAGTACCCATATGCCAACGTTTCTCCTCCACCACAGCTGTTCCATCCTTTTGGCACTGGTGGCGGACACCACGAAGACATCCAACGGCATCACTGGGTAGGCCGTGTCCGTCGTGCTCGGCATGGAAATGCCCGGCCTTCCATGGCGGCAGTAGGCCTGCAGCGGTCTAGGGCAGAGCGGGTGAAAACCATGTCCTCAGGCCGAGGCCTAGGACCGACGACGGTGGGGAGCAAACGTCATCACCTTCTTCAAGGCGTCGTCTCTGCTGCTCCTCGAACGTTGCTGTCGGAGCTAGCTCGAGAATGAAAGATTCCCTGGGTGCATGTCCTAACGAAGCTGGCATCCGCGGGCGTCATCTCCTTCCTGAAGGCTCCATTGATGCGCCCACAACGCTCCTCCGACGCCGAGTCCTACCTCTGTCGGCCTTCTTGGGCCACTGTCTTGTTAGGCGTGGTGGAGGGTCTTTTCTCTTCTTCTGTTGTTGTGTTCATTCTAGCCACTGTCTCTGTGGTTCGTGTCGTGTTGTTTCGTTGTATTTGCCGTGCTTTCGGCCACCTTCTTCTTAATAAAAATAACACGTGAAGTCGTGTTCGAGAAAAAAATAGTAGGTGCGAAATACGGAGTAGATAGCTGAATCATGATCAGAATCATAGTATACCTGCATGCCTCCCTGCCATTGACTCACTGAGCACCCAAACATCGAGCTGCTGACCACAGGGTAAAAATTATATAGTTGCATATGAAGTGAAGTAAACGACCTGAAGAAGTGAGGTAGTAGACGGCAGCAGGGGGGGTTGGGGGATATTATTTTGCAGAAACTGAACCAAACAACCATTTTTAAGTTTTCAAGATATGTTCAATTTATTCATCGCACACGCATACAGATACGGCGTTGGCAATCTGGCATGCTCAAACTGAGCTGAACTTTACAGAACCAGGCATTTTCAATGATGCCAACACAGGCAAGTTCAGTTCACAAACACTAACACACGCTTCACTCCCAAGTAGGGAGCCAGGGAGGTCCTGAGCCCCTGACAGTCAAGCACAGAATATGGGTTAGAATTGGGGCCTGGCCTGAACACTATTCATGATTTATCATTAGCACTTGCTGCAGCCTTGCTTCATTCTGACAGGAACTCAAGTGCACAACCATACTGCTCACTGATGAATCTTTCAGGAAAGTGAAACAAAGAGCAACGAACTTGTATCTGGTTCTGTGATAAGCAGAACTTCACTAACACACTGTGGCACATGCCAAACAGAATAACTGTGTTTTTCCGAGGAGAAACACTGTGGCACTGTCGGCTTAGGACCATGCAAGCAACAATGGGCATTGGGGAGTAAAAAAAGTGTTCTTATTCCTTGCAATTTTCACAAAACACAAAACAATTTTCTTCTTTTTGTTGAGCAAGTTCTTGTGGAGCCTAGGATTTTTGTGGAGCCTGAGCGAGATGCAACATACTACTAATGACGTGTTTGGCTAGCTCCTCTTAAGACCACGTGCATCGCGCTTAGACGGCGCTAAGCGTCAGTTAAAATTTTGTTGGCAGCGTGGAAGCAGGAGGAGGACTTGCATGTCCAAAAAAAAAAAGCTAGATCAGGCAGCCGGCGCTTGGCACGTTCATCTGGTTAAATCAGGTGCCGACGCTTGAAGGATAGTTAATATTAGCCTAAATAGATCATGCACGCATGGCATATAGGCTCCAAGATAGAGAGGGAGAGCAGTAGTAGAGGAGTACAGTGGGGACTTGTGGTAAATGGGGAGAGTTATGACCGTCCATCCAGAGTCCAGAAGGGTGCGCAATGCAGCTACGGAGATTGTGAGCCCCTTCGGCCCTTCCCAGCCTCCTAGGCACCATGCTTCGCTGCCCTTAGTTGTATCTGCATGATGCATGGGTGTGTGTCACGGTGATTGTGAGCCCGGCCTCTGGCCCAGGGTGGCCGGGCCTTGGCTCCATCAGTGGGTTGTGCACCTCTCCAAGAAATCAAAGAGGCCTCAATGGAGGATTACTTATTTACTACAACACGTCCAAGAAGTTGTATTTGACTCCCTTGTATCATAGCAGTGTCCCCAGCAGCAACATATACAAATACACACACGCAAACTTCACATGGCCCTGATGCACTCAGCGCCACTCTATATTTTTGTTTCAGTGGTTTAAGCATCTTGGAGACTAGCAAGTAACGTGCCTGAACCGTAATCTTTTTTTTGTACCATTTATGTGTTCTTTGTTTTTATGCCTCTTTTGGGTTTCATCTCTAGCCTACCCCAACTTGCTTGGGATAAATAGCTATGTTGTTGTTGTTGTTGTAGTGGTTTAAGCATCTTCTATTGACAGTTCTGTTGCCTTCCGAGAACAAAAGCAGTTTCGGTAGTAGTTTGAGCAGCAAGGCTAACATCTGCGCTCGCTGCAACTGGCCATGGTTCATTCGGCTCATTGCGAGAGAGGAGCCATGCAAGCTCGATCAACAAGGACCTTGCTTTAGGGCCCACGGTCATATGAGTCGACCATTTGATGTAGGACAGACATATCGGCCTCTTTCCAAATACTAACATAGTACATTACATCACACCATAAATTTTGTATGCAAGTTTTCCAAATTAAGTTTAAAACAATGCTAATGATGCTCATAATGTCAATGATTATGCAGTTGGCTTGACCTGGTCATGAAATTTGCAGAGCTTCTATTGTCTTTATGGTTAGTCCAGCATTGAAATAGGGTGGACAGTCTGCTAAAACCTCGTGGATTCCATCAGGTCGACTAGTCAACTAGGTTTGACCACTAACTAATAATGGAGAGTTCATGTACAATCCGCTGAAACACTTTCAGCTCTGATTTAGTATTGTATCTCTAGAAGAGGCGAGGGACACACTCCATCCTCCATGATTGTTCATAAGTCTTTGGTCAGATCATCTATTATGGGTTCTCCATCCCATATCGCTTTAGTTTTTTCGTGCCTAAGCTTAGATGGTTATTGTGTTATTGGTGCTTTTTCTCTTGATGGATTAGAGTTCGGGTGTAGATCACTTGGGATGGCCATGATTCAATTGTGTTGAGATTTATGTCTTTGTTCGAAAAGAATGAGTCATAAGCACTAAGGTAGCCATTTTGGTCCGGGGTGGGTTGATAACATTCGAGGGGACAAAAGTAAGGGGTGTACATGTTAAGGATTACAAAAAAAATAGATTCTCCTGGGTTATGCCAGGGTTTAGGCTCAAAGAAGTAAGGTAGACGATAAACTTGGGCTTCATAAGGTAGTTTTGCAAAGTTTTATTTTGGGTAAGTTTTGGGTTCTGATAGAAATATATAGTCATTTATTTAAGCATTTTCCATCATGGATTTTAGTACTTCATAATATAAGTAGGTAGTACATTACATGAGAGTTAGTCTGTAAAATATAGGGTCCCATTCGTAATTAAAAACCTTCCAACTCCACTATAAAAGGGGAGCAAGGGTTTGGAGGGAGACATGTCACCTCTTAGTGATTTGCTCTTTTTCACTCTCCTTCTCTCTTGTTCTGTCTTTGCATCAACAAATTTTGTGATCTTATTAGATGTTAAATCAAATAATTCCATTGCGGACAAGTTGGCGGAGTTAGTTTAACTACACCAACACATAAGTGTTATTAGAGACCAAATTGAATTCTTCACATGAGGCATGTTCTCGTGGTGCATAGGTGATGACAAGATACTATAAATTTCATCATATTTCTTCCCCCCTCTTCTCTTATGGGCGTAGTGCTCCTGAATGTTCTTATTGTTTTTGATGTGCTATTTGTTCCTGATTGATCTATGTCTTGTTTCTTCCCCTCATGCACAGATACTTATGATTGTTTACTAAGCTCAAGTATAAAATTTGCTCTTTTCTCTCCAATACCCTATAACAAGAACAATGTGTTATGAATAACATCAACAGTGATCAAGAAACAGAAAAAGATGAGAAATCCGAAAAATGACGGTGATCAAGAACACGTTCGTCCACAGAAGAACGACGACAAACCTGGTGAGGCCGTGGCGGTTCCTCCTCCTCCCTCTCCATCATCGCTCATGATTCTTGTCAGCGACGAGGCAGTCCATTCCATTGTCAAGACCGCAACGGTTCCTCCTCCTCCTTCACCATCGTCGTTCATCATTCTTGCCAACGCAGAGGTTATTCTCTTGTCACATTATCAAACTACCTTTTTCAAATAAGATTCAAGACTACTAGAACGAGGAGAAAGCAAGAGGGGAGAGGAGGGTTTCCGAGGGAAGTTTTTGGAGAAGGATGGGGGTGGCCGGAGTATATATTTGCGTCGGCGATGAGACTGCTCTCTAGTTCGAAGTAGTGGGGTTCAGGATAAACTGAATTGGTGGCATCTGGTCGCCCTAGTTGGGGTTCAGGACCAAAATTCATCAGCTTCCCTTAGATGGCGAGTGCACGACTTATAAATATTTATGACTTTTGTCTCTCATCCAATCCCTATCTTTTAAAATGAAGATTGCTTAGCCTCAAAAAATGAAGATTACTTATATATTCACATATTTTCCCTTAAAAAATATTCATATATCTCATGTAACACTTTAAATAATACTAGCAAAGTAGCCCACATAAATAGTATAATTAGCTAGTTTTTAGTTGTGACCTTTGAATTTTTATTTTTTTTAAATGTTTTGTTTATTTTTATTTAATTTTAGTTATTCTCTCCATGTGTCCTCATTGCATCTATCAGCACAAACTTCATATCGTCAACTAACTTATTCATTTGGTATTTGTTATCTCCATCTCTTCTTCTTTTTTCCACTCATATCCCATGATTGTGCACCTTTTGACGAGGCCAAATCAAGGTAGCCTTATTTACCTCGTGGTGAGCCCAACTTCTCCATAAGACCATCGTCCAAGTCTCTCGCATATTGTTCACTTTCTTAACCCTCTTGTAAATTTAAATTTTGAATAATTTCATGCCTTCTTTCTGACCCTATAGTTACCTCTTATTGTTTGCCATGCAACCCTCTTCATCAGTGTCGATGGTGATGCGGAAATAACTTTCTAGCAATGAACATGGGAAAATAATGTCTTGGCGTCTTGGTGAGCTTGGCGCTATATACCGAGAGAAAAGGTTGATCAGGTCGTGAGGCATGTAGCATATGATGGAGAAGGAGTGGCATGGGGAATTGGGGATTTTGAAAGTTCTTCAGTTATTTTACTATGAGCATGGCAATATACCGGTACCCATCCGGGATCTCTGTTGTACATTTGTTTAATACACCCTCTTACTAGTAATCCAAGTCGTTTTAGACTAGGCTTGGATCAAACATAAGGAATACAAATCATAAATAACTTTTAAGTTGTTGAGTTTGTAAATGTGAAAAAACATAGGAATAGATTTGTCTTGAAAAACACTTTCATAAAACTATACATATATTACTTTTAAATAAATATTTTTATAAAAATATGAAGTTAAATTTCTGTTGGAGATTGTGATGCTATTCAAAACGACTTGAATTGCTGATATGAAGGGTTACCTCGCAAAATTCTAGTTGTAACACTATTTCAATTTACACTATTATCTCTTTTTGTACTTGAAATGTATTCAAGCCTTTATTTATTTTCTATATCATTTACTAAATCTAGAATGTTACAGTTGACCAACCTGACAATGTAGTAGTTTTTAGCACTTGAGAGTGAAAAAGAGATGACCTTTTACCCTGTTCCCCAAGAAAAAGAGTGATGGCCTTTCACCTTTACTTAAAGTAATAAACCGAATATTTTGCGTTTTTGCCATACATATGGTCATATATGCTATTTTTTATGATCAAGTTGGCGTTGAATCTTTTTTTATGAATAAGTCGGTGTTGAATATAGATATTTCTAATTATAATTTTGATGTATTATTTACTGAGGTACATTTTCTTTCCAATTCATTTGGAGGGCAAACTATTATTTTTTTCATTGTTTTCATTGTAAATTTCACTTTATAGTTGTGTTTACATGGACTATTGATTATGGTATATTTGTTTCCAAATAAATCAAAATGGGTAAGGGTTCTTTTAAGATCCAACGTAAGCTTGCTTTGCACTACGTACTGCATGACTCACTAGATAAAAAGTGCATCTGCATGGGTTTGTAGCCGTGTAGGGTAGAACACGCTTTATATGGAAAGAGATGATTGAGAGGGATTTTCCGCCAGGGGGTAACTTAACTGATTTAAGCCATAGCTTGACCACTCTCTATGAATCTGTTACCTGTGTGCTGAAAGCAAAGGTTTAAGCTATGTCATCCTCTCCCGCTCTAATTTTGAGAATTATCGTGGGCAGCATTTTTTTTCTTGTGGCCACGGAGAGTCCACTGCGGCCCAAAACTTGACAGGCTCTGATGTTTACAGCGGAACGGGAGGGAGTTTTCTGGAAGCAAGAATTTCTCGTGCTCGCAACGGCTCCACCTCCACTGCGGCCGCCGCTGGCAGGTGGGCCCGTTTGGGATAGAGATCGCAGAAATATCACGCGGCTTATGGCGCGCGCCCACGTGGCGGCCGCCTCATCCACGAAAGCCCCCGGCGGCTGCTATCTCCCGCCCGCCCCCGCGCCACGCATCCGACTTCAACGCCGCCTGATGCCGTCGCCCCCGACGCCTTCCGGCCGTCGGATGCCTCGTGGCGGCCGTTGTTGGTCTGGTCTTTGGCGGCACCCGCGGCGGCAGCCATATATGGCGCGCAGGCGCACGCGCTCCAGAGATTCCGTCCACGCCATTGCTTCGCACTGCCTCCACACGACGAGCACCCACCACGGCCAAGGAAACCCAACGGCGCCAGTGTGCTGTGCCTGTGCGCCACAAGACGAAGCTTCGAGATCCAGGCAGGCGGCTGTGTAGCTAAGCTAGGCTGCCATGACGACGTCCACGGTGACGACGCCCAGCAGGCCGCTCGCCGCCGGGACCCGGCCGCGACGGTCCGGGCCCGCCGTGCTCTCGCTCAGCAAGGGCGGCGGCGGCGGCGGCGGCGGCCCACGGATGTGGCGGAAGGCGCCGTCCACGAGCTGCGCGGCGCTCGCGTCACCCGACAAGCAGCGCACGGCCAACAAGCTCCCGCTGTCGTCGAGGAAACAGCAGCAGGAGGAGGAGGAGGAGGAGCGGAGGGCCACGGACTACAACGAGGTCGCGGCGGCGCTGGAGAGCATCTACAAGCTCAGCCCCGCCGTGGAGGTCGAGGAGGAGATGCGCCACGGCGGCGACGACGAGGACGGCAAGAAGGCCAAGAAGAAGAGGAAAAACAGAGTGGTTAGTTTGCCTCTGTTCAGTCACTCCTCTAGAGTCGAGTCTCGAGTTAGTAGTACATCATCATTGTGACACTTGGCAACGCGCGCGGCTAATCATCGGCATGTACATGCACAGGCGGGCCGGAGCACGGTGGTCGTGAAGAGCCGGCGGCGGCGGCGCGGGAGGAGGATGGACCTCGGGAAGCGGGTAGAGATGAAGAGCGCCGCCGCTGCTAGCAGGGAGGGGGAGGAGGACGAAGGGGAGCGCGAGTTCGAGGAGATGCTGCTGCGGGAGCACTCGGTGTCGACGGACATGGGCAGCCTGGACTGGAAGCGCATGAAGATCCCGCCGGTGCTCACCTCGTCGCAGAGCGCGCGCCTCTTCAAGACCATGCAGCCCATGAAGGTACCACTCACGTTCAATTGTGTATCAATAAGACAATAACAAACAAAACAATTTCTCTAACCATGCAATTCTTGTGTGTTTCATTCATTCAGGCGATCTTCCAAGTGCAGGAGAGCTTGCGAGAGGAGCTGCAGAAGGACCCCACCGACGCGGAGCTCGCGGAGGCCACTGGCATGACCGTCCACCAGCTCCGCCGCCGCCTCGACGTCGGCCGGGCCGCCAGGAACAAGCTTATTAAGGTACAGATGTTCAACCAATACAGTGTGTGTTTCTTTTCTTTCTGGACTCTGAAACTGAATTCTGAACTCTGAAACTGGAACTTCTGAACTCTGAAACTGAAACTTGAATTGCCACCTGAACCTGCAGCACAACCTCCGGCTGGTGCCGTACGCCATCAACAAGTACTACCCAGACATGGGCACCGACGAGCGGTTCGACGACCTGTGCCAGGCGGGCGCCAACGGGCTGATCACGGCGATCGACCGGTTCGAGCCCAAGCGCGGGTTCCGCATCTCCACCTACGCGCTCTTCTGGATCCGCCACTCCATCGTGCGCGCCATGACGCTGTCCAGCTTCACCCGCTTCCCGTTCGCCATGGAGTCGGAGCGGCAGGAGATCGGCAAGGCGAGGGAGGAGCTCGCGTTCGAGCTCGGCCGGCCGCCGACGGACGAGGAGGTGAGGACGAAGGTGGGCATCTCGATGCAGAGGTACCGCGACGTGCTGCGGATGGCCAGGCCCGCCTACTCGCTGCACGCCAGGAACCGCGTCACGCAGGAGGAGCTCATCAATGAGGTCACCGACGATGATGCCATTGGCGTCGATGCCGGCGGCAGGCACAACACGCTGCTCCGACTCGCCATCGATGACCTCGTGAGTTTGTCATTTGTCCTTACTTTCCCTTTGGTTTGGCTTCTGTGAACACTGAACAGCAATGCTCACTGAACAAACTCCATGATGCAGCTGGACTCTCTGAAACCCAAGGAGAGCCTGGTGATCAGGCAACGGTTCGGGCTGGACGGCAGGGGGAAGCGTACACTTAGCGAGATCGCCGGCAACCTCAGCATCTCGAGGGAGATGGTGCGCAAGTACGAGCTCAAGGCGCTCATGAAGCTCAAGCACCCCACAAGGGTGGAATACCTGCGCAGGTACATGTGATGTGAGCCTGATCGGTCGACCATTTTCTGTTCACGGATCACCAGCAGCAATGCATTCCTTTCAATGTATAGTATGCATTGGCTACGATACGTATGGAGTAACTAGTAAGTACGACATTACAACAATCTGAACAGAGTTACTCTGCTTGCTTGCTGTATATACGTGTGTGGCCATACCATATACTCCTCTTTATTGTATACTACTAGAAGAAATGTACATATACAGGAACCCAGGAATGGTGTGTGCGTGTGGGAATCCAGATGAGTGAGTTCATTTGAGTGAGGTTGTATTGCAGACCTCACATGCATGTAATTCTTAACATACATACTGTACATTTGTTATCCATGGTACATAGAACATATGAAAGAAGAGAAAAGCTCCATGTTTGCATTTTTGCATAGATAATCATCATGAGTCTAAGAACTTCATCTTCGTGGCAATGATGGGTTTATGGTTATAATACGATTCTAGTTTATGACTCATGGTTTAGATAAAGTCCAAAAATATGAAGCTTTTGATTTGTGGGTTTAAACAACTATCTAGTCTTAAATTGAATTTTTAGATTAAGAATAAATAGAGAGTATCCCGGCCTCTGTTAGCAGCATCAGAGTTTGGGGGTAGGTAGCAATGGAGGTAGGTGGAGAATTTGGGGAAGGTTCAGACGAACAGCAGGCGAGAGGAAGGGGATGAGCGACGAGGAATGATTAGCGAGTAATAGAATGTTGGTTTACAAATTCGGTACCGGGTCCTGAGCCTTGCCCCTCTCTCTTATACTTTCGTTTAACTCAAGGCCTGAATGGAGTGCGTGCAAGCACTTTAGGCCCACTCGTTGCTGGCGAATCGCTTGTTGGGCCTCAAGGGTCTTGAGCTTCGACGCGACCCATCATCTTGATGCCTTCCCTCATTATCCGCTGGAGCAGAGTTGTTAACAGCCTCCCACACTCACACCTAGACCAAACTCCAATAAACAGAACTCAAAGATCACAAAAGAACTTAGCAATCAGCACAATGGAAACCGAACAACTTGTTAGACTCGACAAAAACAAAGAAGCTAAAGTTTACCATACTTCTTTGATGTCTACATGCCCATCTGTCAAAAGACTTCGATCACCATAATTACCAATAGTCTACACCCTTCCTTCAAACCTTCTTTCTCTTCTCTTCAGATAACTGAGACCGGCGCCTCATCTAGTACATCCCTCTGAAATTACCTGCAGGAAAGAATTGTTATTTGGTTGGTTAAAAACAACATCATTTTTACTCAAACACAAAGCCCAGCACATCGCCACCAAACACACTATTACTTGGTTTCTAACATCTAGGGGCAAAACGCTTTAACCAATGACAGCGGCTGCGGACAAAAACAAAAGAAGCTATAGTTTACTGTTTACCATACTTCTTTGATGTCTACATGCCCCCCTAGCACCCGTTTTTCTCACAATATTGTACAAAGCTAGGTACTAATTTTAAAGGTTCCGTGCCATCCAAAGGTCTTCTCAAAATCTAGTTTGATTACCACTAGGGCTTTGAAAGTTTGAATCTCCTTTTTTCTAGAAAAAGATCTCCGACCCTAACGAAGCCTATTAAAAAACAGTGTTTATGTACGCCTAACGAAGGCAGTGAAGGAGAGCTCAAAAAATTTGTTGCTGGCTTTTGCTGCTGAGGAGGGCTTCACTAAGTCCCAATCAGGGTTTCGGAAATTAGAGAATTTTATTTATTTTGATGACATATTTTTTCCATGGTTTACCTCTTTGACATGGTAGGTATATTAATACTCTTTTCTATAAAGTTTTTTGTTTGAAACGAACTCTTTTCTATAAATTTAGTTAAACTTAGAATAATTTTACTGAGGACAAAAAAAACAAATTTAAATTAGAGGACCAAGGGAGTACTGAGATGCTAACGACAGCCTATCCAGACAAGCAGCCAGCCAGCCTGGCTCCTGGTAGGCCCCAATGTGAGAGGCACAGTTCCCAAGTTTGAACCAACAAATATACAGGCAAATAATCAACATCAGGTTAAGAATCAAATTAACTCTGATGAATTGTGCTCACAAGGGCTATAAGATTCACAATCAGTAGGTCATATGCGAACTCTACTACATATATAAGCATTGATGATTAATGACCCGATAAATGCAACAATCTGAATCCAAAAGCATCCCAGCGATTGAAATTGAAACTGAAGCAACAAGCTGATCCTGAGCATTTCCACACGGGAAAGCGAATGCTACATAGCAGCCAGCAGCTTGTTCAAGACAAGCATTCAGACAACGTCCAAGTTTTGACACACCAACGTAGCTAGCTCCATATAATGTCTGAACAGCCTCTCCATCATTGACTTGTTTATATGCATACAGTCCTGAAGCTCTTTTAACGAGGATTTTGCCTTGGAGATTTCCAACTCGGAGGTTTCCGCTTTTGCCTTAGAGGTTCCCAACTTGGATTCAGACGCATGCTGATCAAGCAACTCACAGACTCCTGCTCTGAACTCAGCAATCTTAGAATAATGTGTTTCTACTTCCTGATTGATTGAGCATATCAGCAACTCGTGAGACACACTGAACAATCAACATAAAATCTAAATTTAAAAGCAATTCTAAGCATACAACCAGCATACAGGTTGCATTGTTTTTATTAATTAGCCTCCCAGCAAAAGCTTTACTATCTGGCACCACGTGTTTTAGACAAGGCAAGGCATTTTAGACAAGACCTGCCTGGCTATTTAACAACATGTAATTAACTGAAAAGAAATTAATTCGAGTACAATGGACCAAAAAGGAACCTGCATAAGGGAGCAACCATCAAACAAATCTCCTGGTGTGTAGATGTTGATAATATGCTTCTGTTCAAATCCAGCACTGCACTGAGGACACTGGAAATAAAGAACGTACGATTGGCATGCACAGATAAGTTAGAGTTATCATGGTGTACACAGCTCTGACATCAATCCGATATAATTCGAAAACTAGAGTAACATAAATCTCGCCTACATAGAAGCAGCATATAATGGTACCTTTGCACTTTTGTTACCGCAAGCACCCAGCCATTTCTCGAGGCACGACCTGCCGTATACATGTCCACAGGGAATGCGGCTGCATGTAATGGGTAAGTGAAAATGCAGTCCCAAATTCTCAACAATCATCTGTCTCCCAACACAAGATTATTATATCATATATATACTACGAATCAAAATCATGAGAGATGGATATATGCGTCAGTTTAGTGACCTCAATCATGATAATCACACAGTTTTGGCCTGATAGTTACAGTACATACCAAGAATATAAGGGAGGAAGAGCCTGATTATCAGATATGATGCTCCACAGCTTTGGTGATCACGAATTTTTCATAATTATCAGTGGATGCCATGGAGACATGTCCTATGTACTTGTTTTTGTACTACTATATATATGAGAAATGTATGTTTTTTATCTTCTTAATATAATGATACACAGCTCTCCTGTGTGTTTGAGAAAAAAAAAGAAATGTATGTTTCCTATGAAAACTGGAGGGTTCACATATATAGAGAGGGGGAAGTACATCCTGTAAGAAGATGCGATGCAGAAAGATGAAACTTTACCGTGTATAGTATACGCCCAATCATGAGGATAGAACCCCAATGCATGTAAATCTTTTTTTTAATGTAAATCTTCTTTTCGCCACCAACATACACATATATGATATGTGGCGTAAAAACAAAATTAGCTATGCAGCCACGCATACTACCACCAAGTTACGCAGGAAAGCATTGCGAATCTGCATCTGATTTGGGGTTTTGTCTAATATAGACAGTATAATGCAATCGCAAAAGAGAAACGTACAGGTGCAGGCGAACCCACTCACCAGATGCGATGCGCGCCGATGCAGGACCAGGGCTCCGCACACACGCAGCAGGTGGGCCTCGTCTCCGCCGCCGCCGCGGCGCTCGCCGAAACCCTATCTCCGCCGAACACCTCCTGGCCCGACGATTGTTCCGCTCCATTGGCTACTTGCGCATAGTTCTCCGTTTTAGGCACGTCCGATCCCTCCTCCGTGAGCGGCGACGGCATGGCCTCGGGCGATTGGGAGACGCTGATGGACGGCGGCGCGCCGGCGCGAGAGTGGAAGAGGAGTGAAGGGGTCAAGTGGTCGACTAGTCCAAATAATGTTGGGTTTCGAATATTCTATTTGACCTCTGTTTCACCTAGGCATTCATATATTAACTTATGGGAGGGGCTGTACTTTTTTACCTCTGTTTCACTTATGGGAGGGGCTGTACTTTTTTTGTTGTTAATCACATTGCAAAAAAAATGTTACTCCATCTTTTTTAAATTGTAACTCATTCTAAGAATTTTAAAAAGTCAAAGCATATTAAGTTTGATCAAATTTATACGATAAGATAAATGTCAATTAAGTATCATTGGATTCTTCTCGTTAATTATATTTTCATAGTATATCTATTTGATGTCACAAATCTGTACTTTTCTCCATAAATTTGGTCAAACTTGGAATATTTTGAATTTCTAAATTCTTAGAATAACTTAAAATTTGAAACGGAGGGAGTAGATCGTCAATAATCTATCCTCTAAAGTATTCTTTTTGGAATAGCGAAAAATAACATCATAAACATTGGCACACTCTAAGAAGATATTTCATCATCTTTTTTCTTTAAGGCGAAAGTTTCCTTGGGACACTGAAAAACATCTAATTGGCCCGTTCACACCGCAAACGCCAAAATTTGTTGGATACCATTACAGATTCATGACATTTTCCTCACCTTCTCTCTCCTAACACTTGAGAAAAGAAAAAATAATCTGTGCAATGTGTTTTTGGCAAAGAACCACGAATTTATAATGGTACCAGCAAATTCCAAAATTTGCGGTGTGAAATAGCCAATACATATATTTTTAGTGTTCCAAGGTAAATTTCGGCTCTCTTTAATTGCAATGCCATGTCATATTTTTGCTTAGTTGGCAGCTGGCACCCTAATTAATGAAGAACAAAAAAACCATCTAGTTTTCTGGAAGTGCTCTTACAATGTAGAAACTGTCTAGTTTCTATATGTACTAATTATCTTGCCCTTGATGTCACAAGTAATTTATATATCGGAGAGAGAGAGAGAGAGGAGAAAATCATGTCTAAAACAAAGTGAAGACGTGATAGGTAGATGAGAGAGAAAGAAGACATGAGTGGGTGTTGTTTGTATACTAGAAAACCAAGGAGAACTTGAATAATAAGGTAAGCATCTATTTTATGGTAATAAACAAAGACGAAGTAAACATAACCGGTAGACACAATTATAATCATCTATGAAGGCCAAACAAAAAAAAAACCCTTGGAACCGTCTTTCACTATGGGTGCATATATAACCCAAAAAGTTACCAAACTCCGTTTTCAAAATAATTGGTAACTTTTGTATTAATAATTTCGTACTTTGTTTGGGCATTTCATATCCATGGAATTGAAATTGATCGATGTTTTTGTATGCATGGAACTGATGTATTTTTTTTTACAACAACATGGAACTGATGTTGACCACCATGGATTTGATGCTCATCCGTTTGAACAAGTGATGACAAACCTAGCAAAATAATGACGACGCAGGGGCATGCTTGCCAGATGTAACTGCCCACGTCCGCGTGCTCCAAACATGCTCGTCCGGCAACACAAGGTGCCAAGCTTGCAATTCCCAACCAGCTCGTCAGGTCAGGGCGGAGACCCCACGCCGCCATGCACGCCGCCACGTACGCAACCGCCGGTGACTAGCGCCCCCCATCTCCGCACCCACCTGGCCACCTCCCCTCCACCTCCAAGCCGCGTCGCGCCGCATTAACGCACCCATCGCGCAACTGCTTCCTTCCTTCGCTCCGAAGCGCCTTTCCCCACCGCGCGATCGATCCATCCATCCGGCCATGGTGAAGCTGGCGACGGCCAGGGAGGCGCGGCTGTACGGGCCAGCGCTGGCGGCGCGGCGGTGGGAGTACATCAACGCGGGGGTGTACGTGTTCGCCGCGCTGCTCCTGGTCCTGGCGGCGGCCGTCGTCCTCGCGTCCGCGGCCAGCAGGGCGGGGCTCGCCGTGGCCGCCGTGGCGCTGGCGACCGTGAACGCGCATGACCTCGCGGCGCACCTCGCGGGCGTCGACTGCCACGTGGGGCTGGCGAGGTACGACGCGCAGCTCGGCCTCGTGGAGTTCCTCGTGCCGGCCGTGCACGCGGCCTGGTGCGCGCTCGCCGTCGTCGGTCTGGCGCTGCTGGTCTCCCACGCCGACTCCCAGCGGCAGCACGGGCACGCGGCGACCGTGCTTCTCGTCGCGGCGCTGCTGTGGGTGTTGGGCTCGGTGCTCAACTCGTGCCAGGTGTACGAGCGCGCCGACGGCCGCGCGCAGCTGCTGCAATCGAGCGTGCAGGTGCCCCAGCTGCTCGGGAGCCTGCTGTTCCTCGTCGCCGCGGCGCTCAACCGCCGCCGAGTCGTCGTATCCGGCACCGGCAGAGGCGGAGACGAGCCGGCGTGGCTGTTCCTGGCGGGTAGCGTGCTGTGGCTGGCGGCGGCGCTGCTCAACGTGCTCAAGGTGTTCACCATGCACCAGAGCGACGTGCTGCGGCTGGAGAAGCTCCGCGGCGGCGCGCAAGAGTGGCTTAGCCGCGACCGCGAGGGCCGCGTCCTGCTCAACTGGGAGGAGGCCGCCAGGAGGCGGGCGCTGCCCACCGAGCTCCGGTGATCCTCACAACTTCTCCCGTGCTGTAAAACGAGGGGGGGAATCGAAGGGGTAAATAAATAAATTGTGGGCCGTTGCTGGGCTTAATGACGGCCCGAACCCCCGGATTGTTGGGCCCAATAGTTGCTAGAGTTTATTGTATTCCCATTTCCAATGTCTATTATTTATTTACCACACACTACCTTCACCATCTCTCTTGGATCCTTTGAAAAACAAACTTTCTGTTGGATCATCCATATAGTCGTTAGTGAACCCCAAAGTAAAAAAAAAAAAAAAAAAAAAAAAAAAAAAAAAAAAAAAAAAAAAAAACTCTAGCATCTGCGGGGAAATAGTCTCTGGGTGAAAACCCCACCTAGCTATTTGGTCTCGGCCGGCGACAGGGGCGCGACCGGTGCCTTCCAAGTTCTTAGAGGCATTGTCGAAGTTTCGTTTCTTCGCAGCAGATACTTGGCTGTTGTCACTCTTTTGGCGGATACATCTTGCAAGCATGTGCGTTCACGACTACGGAGTAGGGTAGAAAGTATTATTATGAGTAGGAACAAATATATGATTGATTAACATAAAATAAAAAGAATTACACATTTCATTTTCTAGCTCAATTGTTTTTATTTCTATAAATATTTCTTTTGTTATTTGTAGCTATAGAACTTTAATATGCACCTGGACATACAAAATGCTTTATTTGGATTTATCATGTTTTGGTTTGTATGAGAAATGTTTATTTGGTTCTAGAAGCTTAGAGATAGTTTTTATGGTTGATGAAGGCGGGACGTACATACAAAATGTTTTATTTGGATCTATCATGTTTTGGTTTATATGAGAAATGTTTATTTGGTTCTAGAAGCTTAGAGATATCTATATATCTATATATACTATATAGTTCATACCCACTAAACAATAAATTCTCCTAAGACTCAATCCTATATTCTATATAGTTCATACCCACTAAACAATAAATTCTTCTAAAACTCAATTCTTATGTTGTCACGTCACCCCTCGGCATCTCCTCAGCTCCCCTCAACATTCATCATCCAAACGCATGCACCACCTGAACTTGCCTGCGGCAACTGCCATCTCTTGGCTTACCGCTTAGCACACATCGTGCAAATGCATGCACATGATTGCGTACATAAACAGACACATAGATTATTATTTCATCAATTCCTCTTCCAAATAATTAATAATGCACCTGAATTCTCACCGCAAACTCAAGTTAAAGAAACTGAAATCGCATGCAAGGAAGCCGAACCATTCCTCGACGGCCACCCGTGGTCGCGCTTGTGATCTCAGTCCCCCATCACGTGTCATGATAGTCGAACGGTGATGGAACGGAGAGAAAAAGGGGAGGAGACGGTGAGGCCTGTGCTCACCATAGAAAGAGATGCTATCAGCTCTGCATCCATCTATTGACACACGTTGCTTTAGTTTCCTCATTTATTCATCATCAAGTGGTTATTTTAACTATAACATCAAATTCACATAGCAATGCGCAGAGAAGAATAACATTAAATTCTCATAGCAAATTCCCGCAGCAACGCGTGGGGAATTCAACTAGTTTTTTATGGTTGACGAAGGCGAGGCGTACACTATTTTATAACTAGAAAATGATAAAACTAACACTTCTAACCTCAAGGAGACAAATTTTGCATATTTTTTAAAAAAAAATTATAAATGTCCGGTTAAATTAGAGATCTTTTTTTCTGGGACATCAAAGTTTGTGTGCGGTGCCGGCCCAGGCCCACTTGTTTCCAAAAAAAGATATTTTTTGAAACTAAAAAAATGTATTTATAATCACCTTATGAGCTGCAAAACAAACCGTCGTCCTTTTCCAGCATAGCCGCGCTCGATCTAGGGCCGGTTCGTTCGAGGAGGGGAGAGGGGAAATTAAGCCAGATAGCGATCGAGAGGAGATGGAGGAGACGTCAGCATTTGGAGGTCTGTGCGATGACACGGTTATGGACATCCTTGTGCGCCTATCATCGGAGTCTGTGCTTTGCTGTCGCGCCGTCTGCAAGCGCTGGCGCCGCATCACCACAAACCGGTTCTTCCTCGTTGCCCACTCCGCCCTCCGGCAGCGCGAGATGATTGTCATCACCCCGTTCCCTATGGTAAGCACTATCCCTCTCTCATCGTTCCTCGACCCGGCGGCGTACGTGATGGCCGGCGGTCGGTGCGGCAGCTTCCTCTGCGACACGGTCCAGCGAGACAAGAACGGGGCCACGATCAGGTTCCCCATCCTGCTCTACTCCCTCGACGTACTGTTGGTATTCCAGGAGATTTGGGGCATGCTCACCGTCTATTTCGTCGTCTGCAACCCTTTCACGAGGCGGTGGATGAAGCTGACGGCACTAGCTCCTAAGCCTTGCTTCACCGCGTGGTCGTGCGGCTTCTACTTACAGGTCCTCCGGCGAGTACCGCCTCCTGTGCCACGGAGATGAATGAGTCACGCCCTGGGTGTGGTGTCGGCTAGTGGCGGAGCCACGAATTTTATAGAGCCTAGGCAAGATATAACCAGTTCAAGATACAAGATAAGAATTCACCTATGACAAACTTTCTACTACACTTTTGCATGGCAATGTATAAACACGTAGTAAAATAAATATATTAAAAATTTAAAACACTTCATAATCTGGAAAAAAGGGAGTAGATGACAACATTCATTTAAACCGATTAGTAGGGGCCAATATCTTAAAATTTGAAATAGGGGCGATAGGTGGCAACATTGGCTCGTTGGCTAATGCATTCCAACATATTAGTAGGGGCCAAAAACAATTAAAGACCAATTAGCGTGGTAGCTATTGGAAATGTTCTTTCACATAGACAAGATTACAGACACACATGAATAGAGGGAGAATGAGAATACAGAGAAGTGGGAGGGAGAGATCTTATTTATTCATTTTGGTGATAAGCTTACAAGAGTGAGTACAAAGGGGAGGCAAGCCCCCCCCCCCCCCTTATTTATAGAGGTATAGAGCTAGTTAATGGTTAACGGGTCGACAGGTCAAGGGCAGACAACACTGTCTATTAGGTTTCTCCTCCATTAGTGATTCACCAGTCCCGAGGATATCTTCTATTTGGTCTTCGCAAGATCTCGTATCCCTACTTTTATTTTTCTCGAACACGACTTCACGTGTCTTTTCCATTAAGAAGAAGAGGCTAAGACCAGCGAATACAACAAAACACGACCACTGAGAGAGTAGCCACAAACACAGCACACGACGACAACTACTATTACAAAACAGTAAGAACAGACATCCTCCCTACCAAGCCCCACAATACTACGCAAACCCGCGAGACGGATTGCAATACCACACAGGTCGAGACTCAAGAGCCGCTAATGCCCATGCTCACGCAAAGAAGGATGTCAGCACGCTCATGCCCATGCTCATATCCTTTTGGGATTACAACAATAGCAGTCATTGATTGTGCATAGCCATATCCTGGCTAGGATCCTTTGCACGCTCATGCTCATGATACAAAAAAAAAAAATCATATTATGCTTGACTACTTGTTAGTGCTAAAATAAAATCATATTATCCTGGCTTGATGGTTTCACTCATGCACCTGTACGGTAGCAGCTAATGTGTCAGCACTCAGCAGCAGGCAGCATGTAGGAGGAACCGGGCCACCTGCCTAGGGTGGCCGAGCCTTGGCTCCGCCAGTGGTGTCGGCCCGGTCCACCCGCCGACCGCTACTACATCCTCGCGGCCGGTGACACCAAGCCTCGGAGGCTGTGTCGCGCACCCGAGGGCAAACCGTGGCTCATGCCTACCGACATCTTCTATTGGTTCTGTGAGCACCCTGACTCTGTATGCACCGGCACGCTGGTGTTCGACACGGCATCGGAGACGTTCAGGCTCATGGCACGACCGCCTGGTGTTACGATGGCGACAGTGTTGGAGCTAGACGGATCGCTCTACGCCGCGGTCATCATGTAGACTCCGGGTATATATGGTGGCGCGCCTCAACGTCTGGGTTCTGCATAATCACGACGCGGAGAGATGGACGCTGCGCCACCGAATGGAGATGGCCCCTAGTTATTAGGACCGGACCGCCGTAGAACCGGCTGGTTTTTCGATGAACTGAACCTGCCCGGTCTGGGAATCGCGTCTGGTGCTGTGTACGCTGCTGCCTCCGTTGTGTGCAACTGGCGCTGGGCCCGGCCTGTCTGCCACTCTGCATGTTTGGTCGGGACTGCGGGAGTGCGGGACATGCGCGCGTACAGAACTTGCCTGACAGTGCCAGGTGCTCCAATGCTCTATGCTTCCGTCGTTGACTTTGGACGTTTTTTTAGTTTCAAATTTTAATATCTTTTCATTCCAGCTTTAAAGTACGTAAACAATATATATCTCTTTTGATTATCTTAACACTCTCTATCTTGCTACGATGCATTATGAAATGTTGTCATTTAGTGGTACTTTGGTAGTGTATGATGCCGTGGTGCATGATGCTGCTTTGACTTTTTGGTAGTTATATAATTGTGTTTTATCGTCTTATTAGCAAAAGTGCCTGTGCATTGCAACGGGTGATGGACAAAAATATATCTTTATCATTAATTTCAATCTTTAAGGGCCAATAATCTAGTATTGTTTATGCAGTTTGTCGCGATATCTTGTACGACGTTGTTGCGTGTACATATATATAATTATTTGGCACACAACAAATCTCTATTCATGAATGAGTAGATTATTTTCTTAGTTTGAAGTATAAGTATTGATAAAGGTACTTTATCCATTCTATATTTCGGTGAAGTAGAGTGCAGTGGTGGCTGAGGTGTCATTTTTTCTATTTTTTCTGTTTCTATATTCCCACTTGGTACAACACTTTGCTCTACTGTTAGAGCAGTTTGTTTTTCAAATGATAAAGCTAATAAAATTGTTAAAAGTGTGTTCAAAATTTTGTCTCTTTATTATCAGGTATAGTGGTATACATATAGATATATACAATACCACATTTTAATATATGCAATACCATATTGTTGTAGTTTTATTTTTTTCATTCTTATAATATATGCAATACTATATTTTTGTTGTCTTATTTTTTTTGTTTTGCCAACTCTTAAATATTTTAAGGTGTTATTATTTAACAAGAATAAATACAAAAAAGTTTTATCACACATCAACAAAATTGTTGGGCTATGGTGGTAAGCCTTAGTCATTTGAAAGCTGGAGATAAATCCCCACCTTGTAGGTATTTTTGTTGGTTTTTTCCTTCACCTGCCCAATCTGGTTCGAATGGACAGAAAAACTCACCAAACTCACCGTGACCGGACACAAATTGGAGAGGACGTACAGGAGCGGACAGAAGGCTGTGGCGGACAGAAAGAGTGTAGGAAATTTTTACAATTAATTATTAGGTAAAGATTTACATATGTGAAAAAATATATGTTGTTAATTATTTATTATATATTTTCCTCATAAAATTATTTATTATATTATGCTGGTTTGCAATATTTGTGAGCGGTTCAATTTATCCGGCCCAATATAATCGAAGCGACGGTTCAACCGATTCTTAACGGTTGGACCAGTGAACCATCGAACAGATCGATTGGACGTCCGGTCCGGTCCGAATAACTAGAAGATGGGCCCGCCGAGGCAAGTTTCCTGTGAGCCGAGCAATCTCTGCGGGCAACGGCAGCAGCAGCATCCTCGTCGGAGACAACACATTTCCTGTGGTCCTCTCATGCGATCTCAAAGAGAAGAGGGTGCGTGGGGATTTCGATTGCGAAGCGAGTCCGTCCTTCCTGGTATTCCGTGAGAGCCTGGTGTCGCATGCCTTCTTTCAGTTGCCGTGCTCCTCTGACTCTGAGCTCATGTTGATCAAGTTTCCAGATTATTCAATTCAACCAACACAAGACGAAAGCACGAGTGAAATTCATTACTAAGAACTGTTACCAATGTGATCGCTCAAATGCACGGCTACAATATTCTTGGACTTCTTTATTTATATGAAACTTGTTTGGAATTTTCTTATCTATACTGTACTTTTTTTACCCTCTAAATTCAATTTCTGAGTACAAGTATGTGTTGTCACCAGGAATAATTGTTCCCAACCTCCAATTTTGCACATTAGATACATCCTTTTTCATTGGTGGTATCAAAGATTTGGCTTTAGCTCTAAAGACTAGATTGTATTCCTTTTGCACTACGGAATAGGTGTAAGCTGGCAAAATATTCGGTGCAAACCACCTTCTCGATCGGTGGAATTGTTTAACCCCTTAAAAAGAACTTAGACATTCTTTAAAAAACTATTGAAATTATACCTATAAGACATCTATATTTGTATATCTATCACCAAATTTGAGATTTAAACTCCATCTAAAAAAAATATACAAAAATAATAAATTTTAGTTCAATAGCACTAGAAGACAAATTTTCTGATAAAATTAGTTTCCTCGTACATATGCATAAAAAATGTACCTTTTTGTATGTATGATCTTTTATACACTGCCGATTGTGATTTTGGATCCCAAATTTGTTGACAATGCATATGTATAAATGCACTATGCATGGATGTGCATCGTTCTAGGTTTTTGAAAAACTTGTAAGTTTTTCTAGAGTGTTTCCATGATTTCAACGGTGAGGGTGTTTTCACTCAATGTTTTCTCGGTTTGCAAAACCCACTCCCAATCTTGACTTTTAAAGCAAGATTAAAGGAAAACTACTTTGACTTTTAAAGCAAGATTAAAGGAAAACTACTCTTCTTTATAAGAATTCCGAATCTTTCCACAGCTGGGAAAATCCTAATAATCATGCGTGTATATATATATGCGCATATCATCGGCCAATCCAAATGGAGAAGAACATAGGAAAAATAAGTAGGATAGTGTTCCAAAATGGAGAAGAGCATGTGAAAGATAAGTAGGATAGTATCCCTGACGCAAAATAAGTATAAATTGGGACTTGGGGATAATTTAGAAATAGTCTGAGATTGTGATGCAAGATTATTTTCCATCTTCTGTGAGCGAGATTTTAGAAATAGCTGAAAAAAGCCAATAAATATACTTTCAACTTTGTTTTTTAGTCACTTATTAAGCTCATTATAATTTACCAAGTGATTTTTTTAGAAACTATTGGAGATGGTCTTATTACCAAACACTACCTCCATCCTGGATCATCCATCGAGTGATCAGAGAATGAAAAGGGAAAACATATGCCTGACAGTAAGACATGAATGGTCCACTGTCCGTGCATTTGACATGACTAGGGAATATTGTGGCACGCATATGTATGGTTATGACAGTCTCATGTCTAAGCAATGCGATGCGTATGATTGTGATAATCTCACGCCTAAGCTAGATGACTGATGCTACTAACAAGAGTCAACGTCTTACATCTTATATGATAAACCATATTCTTTAAAGAAAGGTCAAATTAATCACATAGATGACACAAATTATGCATGATTTCATACTACGTAAAGCTTTAGAGGTGTTTTTACAAGCTCTAAATATTTGATTTAGTTTCTCATCTCTTATTAATCCATCTATAGGAATGTCTATTAAAATTTAGAAGTTTAAAACATTTTTGTGGTTGGAATATGAGGTGTTAAGAGCTAAGAAGGATTTTATTTTCTTTACCCTTTTTTCTTCTGTCAATTCTAATCTTTTATGGCCCAGCAAGTATTCGGTCCGCACAAGGCCGTCGAGTCGTATGTGCCGGCCCAGGCCCACTTTCAGTAACATTTTCTTTCTCATCAGATATTTTTGATAAAATTTGATAATCCCCTTATCCGCACTTGCAGAGCAAGTCAAATCCCCTTCTTTTTTCCATTTCCCCCTCCAATGGCCGCGCAAGCTATCTCCCTCTCCCTGCCGACGCCGCCCACCCACCACCACCACCATGCCAAATCTCCACCCCCGCCGCCGCTCCACCACGCCCACGCCCCGCCGCCTCACCTCCTCCTCAAAGCCAGCTCGCTCCCGGAGGCGCTGCGAGGAGCGGACTCCTTCCGCGAGGGGCGGCTCCTGGTCTCCCTCCTGCGACAGTGCGCGAAGCTCCTCCACGGTGACGAGGACTCCGAGCGCGTCTCCGATGCGCGCCGCTTCGCGCCGCAGCTGCATTCTCTGGCCGTCCGCGCGGGACACGCGCGGGACCCGCGTGTCGCATGCGCGCTCGCCGACCTCCTCGTGCGCCTCGGCCGCGGGGCCTCGGCCCGGCGCCTGCTCGAGGAAGCGACAGCGGCCGCGGAGGAGGAGGAAGAGGGCGAAGACGAAGGCTACGACGCGGTTCTGTGGAACAAGCGCGTCGCCATGCTCGCGGAGGCGGAGGAGTGGGGCGAGGCGATCGCGGCGTTCGGGGAGATGCGGGCGCGCGGGGTGTCTCCCGACGGGTACGCGTGCGCGCGGGCGCTCCACGCGTGCGGCCGCGCGGGGGCGCCGCGCGAGGGGCGGGCCGTGCACGCGCACGCGGCCAAGGCGGGCCACGTCGCCGCGCACCCGCTCGTGCCGGGCTTCCTCGCCGGGATGTACGCAGAGGGTGCGGACGTGGGCGCGGCCAGGCGGGTGCTCGAGACGGAGGACGCGCCGCCCGTCGCGTGGAACGTCGTCGTCGCCTGCTTCGCGCGCCTCGGGCTCGTGGACGACGCGCTGGACCTCGCCGAGCGCATGGCGAGGTCGGACCTGCTGGAGCCCAGCCTCGCGACGTGGAACGCCGTGCTGTCCGGCTGCGCCCGGCATGGGCGCGACCGGGAAGCGTTCGGCGTTGTTCGGAGCATGCTGGATCAGGGGCTGCGGCCGGACTCCAGTTCCATGTCGAGCCTGCTCAAGTCTGTGGCCAGCTTGGGGCTGCTTGCCCATGGCATGGAGGCCCATTGCTTCTTCCTCAGGAATCAGCTCGAGCCGGACGTGTACACTGGGACGGCGTTCGTTGACATGTACGCCAAGTGTGGTCGCCTCGAATACGCCCAGAAGGTGTTCGACACGCTGGAGCTTAGGAACATCACCACATGGAACTCACTGGTTGCAGGGTACGCGAACGCTGGTCAGTTTGACCATGCCCTGGACCTTGTGGAGGAGATGAAGAGGAACAGGCTTGATCCAGATGTAACCACTTGGAATGGGTTGATCAATGGTTATTCGATGAACGGTCTGAGTTCGCAGGCTGTGCTGCTGCTCCGGCAGTTCAAGGCGATTGGTTTGACACCCAATGTGGTTTCTTGGACTTCGCTGATCTCTGGGAGCTGCCATAATGGAGACTATGAAGATTCGTTCTACTTCTTCAGTGAGATGCAGAAGGACAATGTCCAGCCCAGTGTGGTTACAATGTCGGTCTTGCTGCGGGCTTGTGCAGGGCTTGCTTTGCTGAAGAAAGGGAAGGAGCTGCATTGCTTTGCGCTGCGAAGAGCGTATGATCATGACATGGTTGTTGGAACAGCGCTAATTGACATGTACTCAAAGTCAGGAAACCTAGCGAGTGCAAAGCGGATATTCGAAAGGATTCAGGAGAACAATTTGGTGTCTTGCAATGCGATGCTCACTGGACTCGCAGCTCATGGGCAGGGCCGTGAGGCAATAGCGCTGTTCCACGACATGTGCAATTCAGGATTGAAGCCAGACAGTATAACCTTCACAGCACTGCTTACTGCTTGCAGAACAATGGAGTTGATCACTGAAGGGTGGGAGTATTTCGATAGCATGGAAAGCAGATATGGCGTGACACCGACCGTTGAGAACTATGCATGCATGGTTGACCTGTTGGCAAGGTGTGGTTACCTGGATGAAGCAATGGACTTCATCAATAAGTCACCATTCAAGTCAGCAGCAAGCTTATGGGGAGCCCTTCTAACCGGTTGCACGGTACATGGAAACCTTGCTCTCGCCGAGGCAGCTGCGAGGAAATTGTTCAAATTAGAGCCATACAATTCAGCCAACTACTTGCAGATGGTGAGCTTGTACGAACATGAACAGATGTTTGATGAAGCTGAGAGCCTCAAGTATGCAATGAAAGCAAGATCATTGGATATTCGACCTGGGTGGAGCTGGATACAGATTGAGCAAAGTATCCATGTGTTTGAAGTCGAGGGGAAGCCACATCCAGATACTGCAGAGATATATGAAGAACTGATTCGTTTGGTTTTTCAGATCAGAAAGGCAGGATATGTGCCAGACACTAGCTGCATAGTGTATAACGTTCCAGAAGAAGAGAAGGAGAAGCTGCTGCTGAGCCATACTGAGAAGCTAGCTATCACTTATGGGTTGATCCATTCAGATGCAAGCAAGGTGCCCATCAGGGTGATCAAGAACACCAGGCTGTGCAATGACTGCCATGAGGTGGCCAAGCATATCTCTAGTCTATGTGAAAGGCAAATTATTCTTCGAGATGCTGATAGGTTTCACCATTTCACGGATGGGAAATGCTCTTGCAATGACTGCTGGTAAATAATGAATGGCATATAATGTAAAAGGTTGGATTATCCTCTGCAAATAGTAGATATAAGAAGTAATTTCATTCAATCAGATCTGACAGCTGAATTGCAGAAGAGTTTGGTAAGAAACAAAAGGGCTGACTATCCCTGTGAATGAACAAGGGAATGAATCAATGGATCACCACGGATCATTGCTTCCATTACAATTCCAGTTAATCAGTAACCATTGCTGCTGAACAAAAAGGAGAAATGGTGACATATTTATTGCTATAGGAGAATTTCTATGCCTAAGTGAAACTGAGAATAACAAGATTCACTTGGCAGAATCAGAGCTAACTTGTACAGAAACCTGTCTCAGATGTAGTAGCCAGCTCTGTACATGGTGATGGCTGCACATCAAGTGCGGCGCCACTGACCGCTCGGCACTTCCATGGCCCGATGGATGCACTGCCATAGAGCTTTACATTTGAGAGGCATATGTTACTGAAAACCGAGTTCCTGATGCCCCGTATCAGCCCAGCTTGCCGGATGTTCTGACCCAAAACATTCTTAATCGTCAAGCTGTCGACAACAGGAAGCACACTTGGGTTGTAGAATGCATCAGGGTGGCCACCAACATCACCGGAGATCCTCAAACCGTACCGAGCTCCATTCAAGGTCACTTCAGAGACGGTGATGTTCCGGATGAACCCTCCCCTTCCTGAGTTGGTCTTGATATGGATTCCAACACCCATGCCAAAGAGATTCAGGTGCTCAACATGGATGTTCTCCACGCCACCAGAGGTCTCGCTGCCAACTGCAAAGCCAGCAAATGGCCCAGACCCGGTTATCCTCCGGATGGTGATGCCAGAGCTTGGACGGCCAAAAGCAATGCCGTACTCATCCCAGCCGCTCTTGATGGAAATCAGGTCATCGCCTGCGGAAATGTAGGAGTCCTCGATGCAGACATTACTGCTTGAATCTGCAGGTGCACGACGATGCAGATGTAACTTCATTAATTGTCAGGCATACGCAAATTTTGCTCGGATTTATTTACAAAGCGAGTGAGGTGTCTGTTACCTAGATCGATTCCATCTGTGTTTGGGGAGTCATGTGGTGCCAACACAGTCACGTTTGCTATTACTACATTGCTGCATATACACACATGAAGTAACGCTCATTTGGAATGGCTAATTTAAACTGTCTGACATTGGGATCAGCATCAATGTTCCGTTAATCAGATGTCTGTAAGTTGTGTATGGACTTCCATGCTAATTTTATTGCTTAATTTTAATGTTGTTTCTGAAAGTACACTGTAGCCTGTCAAGGCGCTAGCTGAAGCCCTGCTGTGGAACAGAACAGGCAAAAACATTGATGTTCCACAGCAGCGGCGCTGTTGGACTGAAAAATGTTGCTCCCTCTGTGTAACGACAGGCGATCCATTGGCAGTGCTCACCTGCAGTAAACCGGGTGGATGTTCCAAAACGGAGAGTCCTGAAAGACGACGTTGGAGACGACGACGTCGGTGGAGTACATGAGCTCCAGCAGGTGCGGCCTCGTGAAGGGCAGCGTCCGCTTCTTCCACATGTCCCACCACACGCTGCCTTGGCCGTCAATGGTGCCATTCTCACCTGCCCCAGAATATGATGCGGAGCTTTTAGAGCAAGTGATGGAGGAGTAACTGACTGGCAGTGTATGCAATGCAAGAACCTGTGATGAAGACGTCTTGGAGACCATGGCCGTGGATCAAGCTCATGTACCTCCCGCCAGGCAGCTCGCGCCCTCTCCCGTACGACGGCAGCGGGTCGATGAGCGGCCAGCTCGACGTGTCCTGCTCCAAGGATACGCGCAGGCTTAGCTCGATGGCAACTGGCAAGGCGTGGCGGCGGCCAAGAGACATTGGGGTACCTGGGTGGCGCGGATGACGGCGCCGCGGGCGAGGAAGAGCGTCATGTGGGAGGTGAGGTTGAAGGGGCCCGTGAGCCACACCCCGGGCGGCACGTACAGCAGCGTGCCGCCCCGCGCGCCGCGGCGGCGCTCGATGCGCGCCACGGCGCTCGCGAACGCGCCCGTGTTGAGCGTCTGCCCGTTCCCGCGCCCGCCGAAGCTGGCCAAGGACATCCACGCCCCGCGCCGCGGCGCCGGCCCTGACCAGCACGTCTCCTGCGCCCCCGCCGACGACAGCAGCAGCAGCAGGAGCACCGCCGCGACGGGCAGGCGCAGCGCTGGCGGCATCCCTCTTTCTTGGCGCAGGCGCGCAGCTTGTTGCGGTGCGGCGAAGCGGGGAGAAGGAGGGAAGCGACGAGCAGGAGGGTACAAGGCGCAAAAGCTGCTGCCTCCCCGGCTTCTGGGTGGATGTAAACGCGGTTGTTGTTTTGCCTGGAATTGACAAGCTCACAGCGCCATGGATTCGGTCTGGTTGGTCCCCTGTGCAGCTGTGCGCTTGTGCTTGAGGACGGCAGTGGCAATGGCACACTGGTCACCGGGCACCGGCACGGCAGCGTCGGCAGACGAAGAGAGCCAATTCTGTGCGCGTGAGCTGGCGTCGGCCCCATGGCTTGTGTAGGATCCAGAGCACAGTCGTCGTCCACTCCTCTAGTTACAGACTTCACAGGTCCTGTCTGTCTCACAGTAATAGTAGTCCGTCAGGACCAAAATAACTTCACCTCTAGCTTTTCAAAGAATCAAAACTTTTGTTAGTTTGATTGATGACCAAATTCTATATAAATTTAATATATTTGTTATAAAAAATTCAGTATTAATTTAATGATGTTTATTAAATTGAACATAAGAAACATTAGTATATTTTCTGTATGTGTATTTGAAAAAAAACATTTTTTGTGTAATTTAATCTAATGATGTTATAAAATGACTTTTTTAAAAAAAACAAAATGTACAGCAATAGTAGTTATTATGGGTCGGATGTAGTATGCGTTATTATTTTTTGTGCATTCACGTGTTTAGTGCATTGCCAGTTTTCTTTCTGTGCAAGTGCAGACGTGCAGTGATTGTACAAATAAATACAATACAGACGGTACCACGTAAAAATGGCATACTACGTGGTCCAAACAGAAACAGGAGGCCAAACCATCATGCTCCAACGGCCATTGCTTTCATGATCTCAAATACCATTACTGAAACCAAATCCGCCGTGCTGCTGCCTGCTCTATGTAACTGTGCGAACCCAGATAGTTGCTCTGCTAAGCAACAGGCGATTAAAGCCACCTTACTTGCATGGCTGCATGCTGCAGCAGCTGCGCCATTGTGCCCGCGAAATGACGAAAATATCCAGCCCTATCAACTCATTCATGGTCTCGAATTTTAAACCTACTAGTACCATGTAATCTCTGGTACCTCTTAGCCTTAGCCTTACATAGTTTTTTTTCTAAGCCCCTATTAGATACATAATAACTTTCTGTATTTAGAAAAGTCAAAATGACTTATAATTTAGATTTTGTTTAACAAACACTTATAGCTTAGAATTGATAAACAATATTACGTTGACTAATATTTTCAGCATGCTGCCACACGTTCTCAAGGATCCTAGCACAGAGGGGAAGAATGCTTTGATCTCGCCAAGCTAGCACGTATGCGCAATCGACGGCAAAAAGACTCACTGGTAACTGAGATAGTTCCTCTGCGGTCAATTCCAAAGAGACTAACACGACCCTGGCTGGTGAGGCTCATCAGGCCCCCTGGCCCTGCTAATAGCAAGGCTTTTTTTTTTTTGAACTTTAATGGCAAGGCTTTTTACTGTCTGATGCTCCCATATGAGTGTCTGTGGGTGCCTGCCGATCCGTAGTCCATGAAAATCATCCAGTAGGTTAATGAGCCATGTGCACCTGTTACTCACAACGCTGTAGCCTGCAACCCTGCATCGTTCCAGCTGCAGATCTTGGCTGCACCAGCCCCTGTTGCTGTCTTGATGCACATGCCTCGGGCTCGCGCTCTGCCTTAGTAGTGACCACCACTCACTACGTTTTTACTGAACGTTCGTCCTCGGCTGTGCAAGGACTTTGATCTGCAAACGCAGAAACTGCACAGGTATATAATAATGATGGACATGGTGATGATGACGCAGCGGGCAGGCCGCGTCCTGGTAATTCTTCAGCCAAGCCCTCGCTGGATTGGATAGAAGATCGGTACAGGGACATCTCCAAACGGACCATCCCTGCACCTCACAGAATTAATTGTCTCATTGATATAACAGCACCTACAAGTCTACAACAATGCCGTATTGGATGATGAACCGACGATCAACATGCAAACGGGCAGCACAGCCACCGGTAACCCTACTGACCGGAGAACCAAAATTAGGGGCATATATAGACAGGCAACGAGCATGAACCAACTCCTTTCTTAAGTACCAGCCGCGGGGGCCACCATGGATGGGGCCTGCAAAATCCGGCTCAAGGTACAAGGACCCCAACAACACGTATAACCAACAACAAATGGAATCAACTCTTGTCGCCTGGAGGCGAGGAGGGGGAGGGGGAATCGCTGCCACCACCGCCGCTGCTACCTGGCTTGTCATGCTGGAACTTCACCACGATGCACGTGATGTTATCGCCGCTCCCGCGGGAGAACGCAGTCTCCGTCAGCTTCCGGGCTGCTGCCTCTGGTTCCTCCTCCATTTTCACAAGTGCAACCGCATCCTGTGGGAACAAGATCAGATGGTCAGTCAAGCATCATAAGGATTAGGTATTAACAAGAAGCCCAATAAGGAAACCACTGTACGATTTTTTTCCCTGACACCGAGAAACCTGAATTTCATTTACAGCAAGGATTGTCACAGCAGTACAGTCAACAATAATAATGCCACAATACCACCTCTGAGCACTGAGGGCTCTGCAGGTCAGGCAACACAGCAAAACCACTAAAAAAACCTAGACGCTTAAACCAGCTCGACATAAAACACACTCAAATATCAATGCCAGCAGTTGGAAACAAGCTCAGACCCTATTGTTCTGAAAACACACTAAGATATGTGCAATTTTGTTTCTGCAATGTGCAAACAATTACAGCCAAGCCCAAAAAAAATCCACTCGACAAAAGGAACTCATGAGTTGAACACAATGTGGTACAGAGCCTGTAGAAAATGTCAAAACGGTATGGCAAATTTATGCAACTCAAGCAGAAAATTTATAAGTTAAATACAATAGGTGAAACCACATCTTGGGTGAAGAAGATGAAACCATTTGCCATTTGTCATGGAACACGCAATATGCATCCAAAGAGGCACAATAAAGATAATGTAAGAACACTGTTCAGCAGTACATAAGACTTGCAAAAAGCAAGGGACAAAGAATGGAGAGCGGATGGTACAAGTTAAATTCACACACAAACTCCCTTCGTTTCACTATATTTGTCGCACGCATACATAGACACCATAATATTTGAAAGATGTCTAATAAAATCCAATCAAATTTATGTGTTTTTTTACAATAGTAGTTACTCTAGCCGATACAACTAAGAATCACTCTAACTAGCAAGAATTTGCATAGCTTTCGTGCCTCTAGATATTATGCAAAATGGAGGTAGTAGAACATATAAATTGGTTGCTGTAAATGCTTAAAATGCATAAGGGAGAAGAGGACAAAAAGGAGGGCGAGGGGTGTAAGGTGTTCATGAAGAGACAATGAAACCCTTGCTTATCAGGACATCACACACAATTCAAATTACAATTACAATAGATCCGTCTAAGCTCCAAAAGCCCAACAAAACTTAGAATTACTCCACTACACAAATGCTCATGAAGAAAGCGCAAAAGAAGTGATATCCACCCCTCAGAATAGGTTAGAGATGTATGTCACAAACTAACCTCATTTGGAACCACATCCCACAGCCCATCACTAGCTATAATTAGGAACTCCAACTCATCATTTATTTCTTGTTCCTGGCCAAAAAAAAAAAAACATGAACAGATCAAGACAAACATCAGTATTACAATACGGTGCAGATCAAGTTACCTGAATCTCAGGGTCTGCAATAACAAATTGTTTTAAGAGACGGTTGCCAAATGCCCGAGACATCGCAAGTACGCCACCTACCCTCCAAGTTCCTGTAAAGTCAACTTACTACTATGAGAGCAACAAGAATACAAGATCATGGCAAGGATCGTTTTGTTGAATCATGAAACATGTAAGTGTACTTGGTGTGGTTAGTGTAAACCTTACCAGCCCACATAACTATCCCACCAGCAGTCTCAATCCGTTTTCTCTCATCACTTCTGTTCGGCTTGTGATCTTCAGAGAGCGCAATAGCTGTGAAAAGGAGGCAACGCGATGTTTTACAAAGAGTTCAAAGACAACTACATCTGGATTATAGACAAGACCTGCCACAGCAATACAGATATCCCAAGGATGGATGAGAAATAATGGTGCCTATGATACCATTAAGAATTACTCGCACCATTTTGAGTTTATCCATATTATGCTGTGTGAAATAACTTGATAGATGCCCAACAAGTGATCCACTTAGACACCGAACACTGAATTGGTCAGAGCAATAATACTTTATTATAAATACAGTATTCTTGACAAAAACTACGTTCTCACAAACCAATGCAAACAAAAATCCATCTGCCCGAAGGCGTGTAATTTTGATTTCATTTGTAATGTTGTATTCAAGGTGACATACTGAGCAACATGTTTCTCACAAAATTTCAACTTTTTACACATCGACCAGCTTAGAAATGTCATAAATCATAATGTTGTATCAGTCATCATAAACTTAGTCCGCAGTCACTAATGGTACTAAATATGCATTATGCAATGATTCATTTCATAAATTTCTGACATAGAAGATACTACATGCTGACAAACTCGAAAATCAGCATAAAAATAGTCTGTAGTCACTAATGATACTAAATATGCAATGATTACAACAACAACAACAACAACAACAACAACATAGCCTTTTGTCCCAAGCAAGTTGGGGTAGGCTAGAGATGAAACCCAAAAGAGACCAGGAAATAAAGGACACATAGAGGGTACAAGAAAAAAGGATTACGGTTCAGGCACGTTAATTGCTAGTCTCCAAGCGCTCCTATCCATAGCTAAATCCTTAGGGATATTCCACTCCTTAAGGTCTCTCTTAACTGACTCGTTCCAAATCAGTTTAGGTCGACCTCTACCGTTCTTTACATTATCGACCCGCTTTAGAACCCCACTACGCACCGACGCCTCAGGTGGCCTCCGTTGGACATGGCCAAACCATCTCAACCGGTGTTAAATCAATTTCTCCTCAATTGGTGCCACCCCAACCCTATCCCGAATATCGTCGTTCCGGACTCTATCCCTCCTTGTGTGCCCACAACACCATCGCAACATATGCATCTCTGCTACACTCAATTGCTGGATATGTCGCCTTTTTGTAGGCCAACATTCAGCACCGTATAGCATCGCCGGACGAATCGCTGTCCTATAAAACTTACCTTTTAACTTCTGAGGCACCCTTTTGTCACAGAGGATGCCTGAAGCTTGACGCCATTTCAACCAACAGGCTGAGATTCTATGCCTAACATCTTCATCGATGTCGCCATCCTTTTGTAGCATCGGTCCTAAATACGGAAAAGTATCCTTCTTGGCCACCACTTGCCCATCGAGACACAATGATTCATCTCTTAAATTTCTGATATAAGATTTTACATGCTGACAAACTGGAAACAGACAGCAATGATAAATACTAAATGAACCAAATCATTTTCATCTAAGTAGCAGATAATTTCCAAATAAAAGCACCTTTGCCAGCCTTTGATATAACAGCCCGTGAGTCTCCAACATTTGCCACGTAAAGATGGTCACCAACCATCACTGCTGTTGATGCCGTTGACCCATCATCTCTATGGGTATTCCTTTCAGCATCCAAAAAATCTGAATCGGTCTTTCTATATGTTTCACCTGCAGGTTGCCATTAATCAGGTGACAACTGGGTGACTTAATGGTCAATGGATAACTGGAAATGCTGTGTGCAATATCATACTTATTGCTAATTTTGTATTTGTCATGAACTCCGGATGTTTCATGAGGTTCTCAAACAAGTGCTCCTTCAAATACTCAGCAGCACGTGAACCGCCATGACCTGCAAAAAAAATAAATGATTTAGATAGATGCACTAAGAGACAACAGGAAGTCTAGAAGAAAAAAAATCTCTAACCATCAAAAATTCCGAAGAGATTTATTTGTTTATCATCAATTTTTGATGATTTTATATCGTAGAAATCTTCCATGTTTGCCCTTTTTCCTCGAAAACTTGAATATCCACAATTCAGCGTTCCATCAACACTGCAAACCAGTCAAACACGAACAAGACTTATTGTCAAAATATTATTGACAATAAAAAATTTGCACATATGTATCGTAAAATGACTTACAGGTTCTGATATATGGGCTAAAAAACTAGCCAGTAATTATTAACAAATGGCTCCTCCTTGAACAGGAAAGCAAAGTGTGTCTTATTGGCAGAACCGACAAAAATCTATGGGAACTTGATACAAAGAACAGACATTTATTTCTTACATACCAGTTGAGAAATTCATATTCGAAACAACAATAAGGTCAGGATTTGGAAAGGCATTTGTCATGATTAATACAGACTAAGGATTGTCATTTATAAACAATGATGACTTATTTCTAATTTGTATTTTGTTGTCATGCATGTAAAGTAAGATGTTACCCACATGATGTCTTAATTAGTTTGCCTTTGTTAAGTCAGAAATCTCTTGAGCATGTTTTACTCTATCAAAGTCTCATAGAAACGAGGTCAATCAAGCACATGGATGGTGTACCAGCATCTCAGGGATACAGTATAAACAAAATCATGTATTAGCACCACATCTATTGTACCTCAACATATGAAAAGAGTGGTTGAGCTAGCATTTTAGATCAATCTATGCTTTGACTTATGAAGAAAAAAGTGACGTATCAAATTCATAATGTGGTACGCTACAAGCATAATTTTAGTATGATATAGAGCAGTTTCCCATTTAATTTTGTTCCGGCTGACATAATGTGCTATGAACCAACTTCAATAAATTATGCTTATCAACACTTTTTGGGTGCTGCTTTCTAATAGTGGCATGTGTCTGTACCGTACAATAAGATTACAATTTGGGAGCTCTATCAAAACCTTCTGTAAACTTGAGGTCATGTTGTACTAGAACTATGTGCAACTGTAAATAAGGAAACAGATGTGATATTTATGCTTAAAAGGACCCACAGCGGATGCATTTTAGTGACAGCTGCTGCCCTTTCATATAAGGATTTAAAATAAGAAACTGTGGATTACTAATTTAGAAGTGGCCTATACCATGGTTATAGCAATTTTCTTACTTGGATGTGACCATATTAAAATTAGCATCTGTTACGGTGGAATTTGTTAGTACACCAGCTCATAAAAGCTAAAATTCAATAAGGAAAATCACCAAGCTACCATGCTAAATACAATTCCGGATACGACAGTTCTCAGGAAGCTACGTGGAGAATGCATATTCGGCTAATTTCTGAAACGCTAAAAGTGCCAACATCTATTTCATTCAGTGTATTACTAGACTATTTGATCTTGTCTGCATGCGAGCTACATGGCAGATCTAAATTAAATGAACCAATGGAGACCGCCAATAGAACCGATCGTCCATCCGAGACGTAAGCTGCAAAGAAGGGCATTGGGCAGCGAGCGTTACCTCTTCCATCCACCACTCATGTAGCCAACCTCATCGACCCTCTCCCGCTCCTTCTGCCTCTCCCTCTCCCTATCCCTCTTCTCCTTCTCCACCCTCTCCACATCCTGATCCATCTCTCTGGGCGCCTCTATAGCTAGCACAGCAGGAGCAGCAACGGCCTCCTGCTTGCTCTCCTCTCGTGCCACCGTGACAGACGAGACCTCGTCCTCGTCCTCCTCGTCCGGATGGGCCTCCAACTCGGTGCCCCCCTCAGCGACTGCGGGCTCAGGTGACACCTCCATTTCTCCGCCCTTCACCTCCATTTCACCGCCCTCCGCCTCCACCTCCATCTCTTGCACCCTTGCCGCCGGTGCAGACGACACCTCCACATCAGCGCCCTGCATCCCCGTCCCCGCAGACGAGGCCTGCTCCGCCTCTACCTCCACCACCAACTCCTCCTGTTCCACCTCGCTGGCTCCCTCCTCATCCTCCTCCTCCTCCGCTTCCTCCTCCTGCTCCTCGCCTTCCGGCACGGCGTGAGCGGGCGGCACCCCTCCAGGCTCCACCATCATCTTCCCCACGGCACGGAACCGGCGGTGCTTCAAGGGGTGTCGCACGCCGAGTCGCTTATCGTGCGGCGTCGGCCTCGCCGTGGTCCTGGCGCTGACTACCACCACCACCGGCGCGGGAGACGCCTCCGCCGCCGCCGCCACCACCGATGCCGCCGCCGCTGACGCAGTGCTCGCCGCCGCGGTCCCTTGGTTGTCCCGGTCCTGGTCCTGGTCCTTCACAGCACCATCGCAAACCATCTAACTCGCGGCGGGCACAAAACCTAGCAGCAGGACGCCAGCACCAGCACCAGCAGCATCAGATGCAAGCGAGCGAGCGAGCACGGCGCGCCGGGGTTAACGGGGGAGGATGGAGCGCTCACCTGCGGCAGGATCCGATCGGGCGGGTGCGGAGGCGACCGGATCGGGGAGGCGGTGGATCTGCGTGCGATGGCCCTGGATTTGAGTGGGAGGTGTGGGGCGGTGGTGGGTGTGAGCTGGAGGGGAGGAGGAGAGTGATCGGGGGAGGAAGAGAGCGTGAGGTGAGAGATCGGATGAAGAAGCCGCTGGCAGAGGGGAGAGAGAGGAAGAGGAGAAGACAGAAGCGCCCAGCACCACCTCCCCCACCACCCCTCTTCTTTTCTTAAAAAAAACATTATAATAAAATAAATATCTATATAATACAAAAACGGTAGTAATATAATTATTTTAATCGTTTAGTTTGATCTAAACTAAGTATTTTATTTTCTGCTTTTTTAATGTATGCGTACGTGGCTCGAGGCGTGAACACCTGGGACTCGGGCGACGAGTGGTGTGTGGGTAATTCGGGACTGACGTGTGGGACTGTGATCAATGGGGCCTAGATGTAAGCGAGAAAGGAGTACTGCGTTTGGTTGGGAGCGTCAGGGCGGCGTGGCCGGGGTGGGTTGTCCACGGGATCCGCGGCGCCTGCTGGAGGCGTCTAGGGTGAATTGTGTGGGCCGGGATTTATGGATGGGCCATATGTCAGGAATGTCGGAAGACGGCCCAAATGCACAGGTACTGTTGGCCTGTTGCGCCATGTGGGGGTCAGCCTGTCAGATTCTGCCTGATTTTTTTTTTATCTATCTATGAAGAAAACGTCGTCTTTATGTTTAGAAGTAGAGAAGAGAAACATTGGCGATTTTTACCTTATTAGAAATCTGAAGAAGAAATTGCTAGCTGCTTTCTTGTGTTCGGCTCAAAATATAATGGGAGGAACTATATGAAATTAGTGGAGGCAAATCGCGTTGACTTGTAAAATGTAACCGGATGGCAACATGAATCGTGACAAATCTAACATGTCAGTACCGACTCCGAACTCATGTGCGCATCAGTGGTACCTTCTATTTCGTCCTCTTGGTTAACTTCATTCAGCAAGTTGTTGCCGCAAACTGAAAATTTTATGAAAAATTTGGTCTGCCACGTCACACGTGACATTGTTTAAAATTTTGACTTGTCTCCCATGCGGATCATAGAAAAAAGAAACGAATGACACTTCTCGTCAGACGAAAGCAAGAATCGTGACTGAATGCTATCTTTCTCATTCGCCCCTTCCACCATTTTCTCTTTGTTTTCTTTCTTATAGCTTCATCTATAATCAGCTGCGTTCGCAGCAGTACCGAAACAAGCCCACATTCTCCAACGGTGTATCGTATAGAATAGCTTGGGCCCCTTCCTGTTCAATCACACCCATCTGTTATATTCTACAAACTAATATATGTAAACTTCATATGGTTTCATAAAGTTAATCTGAGAGGCGGCAGTAGGTCGGATAATACGTGGGTGCACCTACACCTATGAGCGTGGGTAAAATTTTGCACATTTTTTAGCGCAATATAGTATCACGAATTCACGATTGACATACAAGATCGAATGGTGCCACATACTGGTTGACTGGTTGTACTAGCTATTGGATTGACACGCATAACCCATCAGGTTATTTTAACCCAGTAGATCAAACACAGATCGATCGCCGAAGCATAAAAATGCATTAGAAAACAGACTAGGACCATATAGCTAGTGTTCCAGGCCGGTAAAAAGAATAAACATCAAATCCATGTAGATCCCATCCCTGATCCATCATATATTGTTTAGTCATGGCATTGCATCATCCTCCGGCGTCTTGGAGGATGGGAAAGAAGACTCATGCAACATGCTGGTCATAACATCCAAGGCTTTATTCCGGATCAAGTGGGAAACCTCGAGTCCACGCGGCTCGGACAAGCTCAAGGTAACAAGCTTGTTCTCCCTCTTCATCCAATCGCACATCTCTTGGGCCTCATTCGCCATACCCATCATTGCAGCAGCAGAAGCAAAAGATTGGTGTCCTTTGAGAAGGCCCAAGGCGCATATGCGGATTACGCTGCTCAGCTGGATGAATTGAGAAGAAGGCTGAGCACCATGCTTCAGCAGCTCACACATCAGCTCAGCCTCCTTGGTAATACACACAAGAGCAATGGCAGAAGGAAAATCCAATTCAGCCCCTGTGCCACAGATTAAAAGTGCATGCTCCTTGATCAGGCTACTTTCCATGATAGCATTGACTTCTAGGGGGTCACCAAAGCTAGGCAACACTCGAGTATTCCACACAGACTGGAGATCCTCCTCCATCTCGAGACAAAATTTGGCAACAGCAAGACCCATGTCCGTAACATTTTGCGGATTTTTAGCAGCAGCGGCAGCAGCAACGAACCCAGAAGCATTGCTTTCATAATACTTCTCAAGGTAGCTCCTATAGTCAGACCACTTAACAGATATGTATGGTGGCATCACCAGCCTTTCCCAACACCATATTTTACCCAAAACATCTTCTTCTTTCCTCTTCCTTTTATTACTCTTCTCACCACTGAAATTCTCACCACCTTTCCACTTGCTACTCTTGTCACCACCTTTCTTATACTGAGAACCCCCTGTGGTGTTTGCTGCTCCATCAGCAGCAATATTATCCCCATTACCACCAGGACCACTTCTAGCAGGTTCTTCCTTAACAGTCATTTGCTCAGCAGCAGGTTCTTCCTTAACAATCTTGTGCTCGGCAGCAGAAGAATTTGTTAGTATGTTGTTGACCATAAAATCCAAGGTATGGCGCCAGATATTATTGCAGTCCAACATCTCACTAGGTATGGGATCAAAATATAAATCAACAGGCTTCTTATTTTTATGCATCCACGAACACATCATTTCAGCCTCCTTCGCCATACCCAACATAACAGCAGATGCCGAAACAGAATTGTCCAGAGTGCAGTTCATAAGGCTCAAGGCACATGAGCATATCGCTGTGCCCTGGGTGATTAATTCATCATCAATGGCTGCTTCAAGCCTCAGCAACTCACACATCAGGTCAGCCTCCTTAGCAATACACTTGAAACCATCGTTTTGCATTAGTACAATGACCATAAAAAATTCGAGCAAAATATTAAAAAAACATCCAACTCGTCTAGGCAAATTTAGGTGCTAATTTATCCTTAACAAAAAAAAAGGAGCCACCATTTTCTTCCGGTTGGCCTACTGCATGTCTATAATGCACCTAAATATTTCAGCTATTTTACCTACGGTGTATACCCCAAGTTGGGCAATGCTAGACTGCCAAGTTGTCCTACATTTCTATAATGTACCGAAATATTTCAGCTATTTTAATTAAGGTATATCTACCAAGTTGGATAGTGCTAGACTGCTAGTTCAAGCTACACATATGATGGCAAATAAAGGATAACAATTGAAGAACCAGGACATATATACTGCCTTGCATCTACTCTGTTACTCCCACAGGGTACTACACACACTAAACAAATGCTTTAGGACAGAGTTACTGTAATCTCGTGAATGAGCATAGTAATTATGGCAACTCAAAGTGGCCAGCTATATATATATATATAGTCATGTAACAGTAAGTAGAACTTGTTTTCCAGGAGATAATGACAGCCTGACATTGATAAAAATGGTTCAGTTATAGTTGGGACAACAGATTTATTTTTCAGCTAATTGTCCAGGCCAAATACAGAGAAATACATACAAGAGAAATGTTTGGTGTGTTATAGCCAGGCCAGGAGAGGAATGAACATACCAACAAAGCCGCACCAGAAACATCAGATAATTTGCAGCCTGCTGGGTGGATGACTGAACGTGCACGCTCCTGGATCAGGCAACTCAGAATGATTGATCTCCGCGCCAGCAAGCTCGATTTTTGTTCAGGTTTCACCCTGGCCATCAACTCAGATGCAAGTTGCTCCTCATTCATGAGACAAGTCCCAGCGGGAGCAGATAGGCTCGTGTCATGGACATTGTGACGGTGATACTCTTCAAGGTATGTGGTATAGACAGACTAGGTCACGGTACGCCCCAATTGAAGCAGCCTGTCCCATCCCCATGATTTCTCCAAGAGATCATGGTACTTGACAATGTGTGGAAGAGGCCTCTCCTTTGTAGTTTTACCGGACTCCTCCTACTCCTCCATGTCTTCCATGAGACGAGTAAAATACTTCCTCTCTGACTCTTCTCCCTTGCTCATTGCCACGACCACCTTCGTCTTCACGAGGTTGACCACCTCCATGGTCGTGGCCTGGATCCAAATTTGCGGCGCCTCCCAGATGCAAAGATGACCTTGATCTGATCTAGGGTTTCACATATACTGATGTTAAATGCAGGTACTAAGAAGCTTTGCACCTATACACAGTAAATACCCAACCAAAGAAAAAGAGCGAAAATAATGAAACTAGACATGCTCTCGCTTCGGCTGGCCGCAGCTAATGCCACAGAAACATCGCACATGAATTTTACTGTAGCCGTGTCTTGCGGCTGCTATAGCAATATCCGCAACCAGCAAAACTGATCAGGCTGATTATAATAGAACAAAGCGCATGGTCTAGAATATTCAAAGCCAAATCAATGTTGTTTTCATGTTTTTACGTGTAAGGCGGTATCTAAACAAAATCAGTGATATGGTAAAGAGTTACAGAAAGATAAGCAAGAGGTTTTATCAATATGTCTTACATTATTTCTGTCAACAATAGTATTTGGGGGAGTAAAGTCCATCAGCGACCCTTAAACTTGTTCGGTTGTGTCATTCCGGTCCCTAAACTCGCAAATCGACCGTCTATGTCCTCCAACTTGTTCGGTTGCGTCATCCCGGTACTTAAACTTGGAGATCACACGTTTAAGTCCTCAAACTTGTCCACTTGTGTCATCCCGGTCCCTAAACTTGATTTTGAGTCTCATCTTGATCAAAATATGACGGTCTAAAACTCTCTACATAAAAATAATTCATAACTTTCTTATATGAACTCAAATCAACACAAACTTTAATCAAAATTGTAGCCTTTGTCGTGATCTACAACCTCTTAGTTGAAATTTTTTTGAATTAAAACTATTTTGGGTCCCAAAATATTTTATTTAGTTTACATATTTTGAAGTTTTAAATTTCAAATTAGGTTTTCGGACATTAAACGACTTCAAATAAAAAACTTTTCAACTGCAAAGTTGTAGATCACGTTGAGCGCTACAATTTTGATATAAAGTTTGTTTCGATTCGAGTTTGTTATGAATTATTTTCATAGTGACTTTTTATATCATTGTGTCAAAACCAAGTTTAGGGACTAGGATGACACAACTGGACAAGTTTGAGAACTTAAACGACTTATCTCTAAGTTTAGGGACCGGCATGACACAACCGAAAGTTGAAGGATCTAGACGGTCGATTTGCGAGTTTAGGGACCGAGATGACATAGTCAAACAAGTTTAGGGACCGCTGATGGACTTTACTCTATTTGGGGTGAGGCCGCGAGGGTCATATGAACATTTGATGATATTACTATGCATCAATTGAAATGAATACCAATAAACAGCCTGCGAAACAACAAAACAATCATTTTACATCCTGGCAACCGTCACAAAAAATCGAGAGCACATGGGGTATGTTTGGAAGTGAAGGCCTGAGAACTGATGGTCAAGTTGCATTTATTTGTCTGGCCAGACATATGGAGTATATCATTGTTTGGTTGGTGATTGGGCTTAAGAAAACAGAAAATAAAGCTGCGCAGGTATTCCAGAGAGAATCTTTCCAGGAAACATCATTTTACATCCAGGCAACCGTTTTGAACGCCTGGACATGGCAGTTGTTGCCTGGCCTGGGAGACAAACCAGGGTTGCAACCACATACATCACAGGCAAGTCTCAGGTTCACTCCAGGCAGAAGTAATCTCTCCCCGCCCTATACATTCTACTTATTTATTCCCTAGCCATAAACAACTAATCTGTGGCATCTCAAGCACTGCTTGTATCCACTGCATAATAAGGGGATTAGAAGTGAAACATACCTGAAAACGAGAAATCAGAACACGAGGCCGGCGGGTGACTGGCGCAGGCCGCGCAGCGGCCGCGGCGGCGATGGGCGGTGGCCGCCTGACGGTCTGAGGCCTCGGCTGTGGCCGTGTGACCTGGCTGCCTTGCCGCCTGGAGCGCCGGCGCTTCCTGCTCGGTCGGGCGAGTGGGAGACGAGACGAACCGCGTGGAGCCGCGGACGGAGCAGGCAGCGGGCTCGCTCTTGGTCACTCTTGAGTCAGTGGACTGGCCTAAATCTTCGCAATGGGCTTCATTTGTGGCCTTTATTGGACCAAAAATTACATGGGCTATAGAGTGTTAGTGGCCCAACTACTAGGTCCTGGGCCCTAGAGGCCTGGGCGAATCAGGAAGACGTACTCACGCAGCCCACCCAGCGCCAACAGATAACGTCTTCTCAGTGAGCACAGTTCACGCCGCGCTT
>CM041639.1:47099109-47145559 GCA_023333625.1 Bothriochloa decipiens
CCTCCCCTCTCCCTCCCACATCCCTGCGCAGCACGCCCCGCCGTACCATCAGCCGGCGACTCCCACGGCCGCTCCGCGCTGGCCGCCCGCGCCTGCACGCGCCGCCGCCAGCGCCTCTCCCAGTGGCTGAGGCCGCGGAGGAGCGGGACGACACGCCTCCGCTCAGGCTTATCGAGCCGCCGCAGGAGGATGACCCCTTCCCACCCGAGGTGCTCTCCTTCTCCTCGCTCCGCTAACGGACGCGGTCCCGCCGCCGAATTTTGAATCGCCTGCCTGACTATGATCGTGTACGTTGTCGCATTGTGTGCAGATGGAGCCCGCCGACCCGGACTTCTACCGGATAGGATACGCGCGGATGATGCGCGCCTACGGGATCGAGTTCCTCGAAGGCCCCGACGGGATGGGCGTCTACGCTTCCCGGGACGTGGAGCCACTACGCAGAGCTAGAGTGAGACACTTCATTCAAAATCTCTCTTCTTCTCCAATCACTAGCTACAGCTTCTCCGATCAGTTTGAGATTCTCTGGCTCGGTGCAACTGGCTCGGTACTATGGTTAGTGTCTGAATCTGTGATTGGGTTGGAAACTGTCTTGCGAAAGTGACTGTTGCAGCATAATACTGATTAGATCTTGCGACCTGCTTCCTTAGTAGCATTACACTATATTCTTTAGTGCGTAGTATTCAATTACCTCTGGAAGTCAATTGCTTATGTTAATTGCTACATACTTGCTGGTGCCAAAGAAAATGGCTTGTACAGTTAGTACATGCTTGCTCGCATTAAGATCCTGAAATGCCAGACCCATGTGTCAAATTCTTCATCTTGATGTGTGCTATATGCCTATAGTATGATGATCCTGTTCAAATAGAATTATAGGATATCCCTGGCATGCTGAAACTGTTTGAATAACAGATTTGGTTCTTTTAGTAAACAATGATGAACAACATTATTGAAAGTGCACTGATTTTGCTTCCTTTTCCAGGTGATTATGGAGATCCCGTTGGAGTTGATGCTGACTATAACTCAAAAGAAACCTTGGATGTTCTTCCCCGACATTATTCCACTAGGCCATCCTATATTTGACATCATTGAGTCAACAGATCCAGAGGTAGGTGGATCAAATCTTTTGTCGCAAAGACAAAACTGAACTCTTAATGCTGTCACTAGTTTCTTGGATGTTTATCCAGTTAGCTAATAGCTTTGTGATGTTTAATTCATTTTGTTAATCAGTTGTTGGTTCTCGTATATTTGTTTTGGGATTCATTCTGTAACAGCCATCTAATTGAACAGTGTTGAAGTTGCAATTGTATGGGTGCAATTTAGCATTCAATGTTCATACAGTATTGGGTGCAATTTAGCATTCAATGTTCATACGGTATTTTAGTTTCAGTACAACTAGGATATGTGTAATTGATACTCCAGAGCAATTTGTGTGCATATTCCATCCATATGGTATAAATCCATAATGCTCACAGTTAAATTAAAGATGAGTGATACAACCTTCAAAAACTCAATCCTTTTTTCCTCCTTCAGCAAATATTAAAGCATCAATAAGTGATGTACACTGCAAACTGATGTAATTTGTATTACTCTTGCAGACAGATTGGGATTTAAGATTAGCTTGCCTTCTTCTATATGCATTTGATATAGAAGACAACTTTTGGCAGTTATATTCTGACTTTTTGCCAAGTGCTGATGAATGCACTAGTTTGCTGCTGGCGCCAAAGGTATCCAAAAGCTAACGAAAAGTATATACTTCTTCTTTGTCTTTTTAGGAAGCTTCTTATACCTGATTCCTGGCTTTCTAGGAAGATCTAATGGAACTAGAAGATGAAGATCTTGCCTCACAAATGTTACAACACCAGCGGCGAGCAATTGACTTTTGGCAAAATCATTGGGTATACTTCTTTACTATTATACTAGCTTACCTTCTTTGAGCTCCTCTAACACTGACTTGATGGGTAAATCCAGGACAAACCAATTCCTCTGAAGCTGAAACGCCTTGCCCGTGACCATGAGAGATTTCTCTGGGCACTGAGTATAGTACAGTCACGTTCTGTCAACATGAAGTTGAGAATGGGGGCCTTCATCCAAGATGCAAATGTGCTAGCACCTTATGCCGGTATTTTCTTTCCTTCACTTAATTTTCGCAATTGCTGCTTCCCCCCTCCAGTATGCATAGGCACCTAGTCAACAACAGGGCACTAGTGTTATGAGCCTGAGATAATAATCACGTAAAAATACGGTTAATTATGTACTTTAATTTGACTTCTGCTCTACCTTGTTTGTAGTTTTGTATGCTGATATGCTTGTTCATTTACTGTTACACAGATACAGCATTCTAGCATTTGACTTAGTTTGAGATGTAAGTTAGAACTTAAAACTAATCCTAGATAATCTCTATAACAGGAATGATGCTTGTACATCATAGAACTGTTGAGACAAAAACCACCAGTTATTTCTCCCAGTCACGCATTATAGTTATTCACCTTGAAAATATTGTTCTGACTGCTAGTGCGTTTCCCAGTTATCTGATTAGGAGTACTTTAGCTAAATCATGATTTGTCTTTCTCCCCAGATATGTTGAACCACTCGCCCAATGCTAATTGCTTCCTGCATTGGCGTTTTAAAGATCGTATGCTTGAAGTTATGATTAAAGCTGGACATGCTATCAAGAAAGGAGATGAGGTATTGTCTAGGATGTATGCTCATCTTAACTTTCTCAAGAGCAATGGATTATTCGGTTTGTGTTAGTGAAGTTAAATGCTCTGTTCAAGAATTTGTGAACATAATCAATGCTGCACGTGCACCTTGGTTGCAGACCTCGCGTTTTTGTGAACACAAGGCCTAAATACCTCTTAAAAAAATTGATAGCAAAGTGATGCTGAAAAGTGCTGTCATTAAAATTGTGTGTAAATGCTAGATCCATTAGCAACCTTTGTTGCTATTATTACGCACAAGCTTTTGGTTATTAGATCATTCCATTTCTCCAGTCCATGTTGGAAAGTTTCTCTATCCCATGTACCAATAGAAAATCGCTGCACAGCCTTGTTCTACCAGTCTCAGTTAAATATACTATCCTCACACAGTCTATTCTTCCAAATTTTTAAACCAGTTTTTTTAATTTCACTCTTTGGCCCATGTACTCATGTACAGATGACAATAGATTATATGAGTGGCCTGAACAGCAAATTTATGGAAAGATATGGCTTCTCATCACCAACGGTATGGCCATGCACTTGTATCTTATTGATGTTTACTTTTGTGTATAAGGATGTAGAGAGTTTTTTCTTTGTGATTTCTTTGATATCAGAAAACTGTCATTAGAATTTTATCTGTGAAATCAAGATCATGCTTCTAGAAAATTAGTCTAGTTATGAAGTATTATGTGCTGCTTCTTATGCAGTGCCTGTTGAAACAAATTACAACACTTCTGCACAACTTTTGGTGTACCACACCACGATGCAGTGCCTGTTGAAAAATTACAATGCCATTATGTAGAACATGTGCATACCATTTTTAGACTGACATCTTATGTTGCTTGTCTCGACTGGGTTTCATCTCTAGCCTACCCCAACTTGTTTGGGACAAAAGGCTATGTTGTTGTTGTTGTTATTGTATCTTATGTTGCTTGTGTATGTGAACCAATTCTGCAGAACCCTTGGGAGCTCATAAATTTCTCAAGCCCTGCAACAATTCACATGGATTCCTTCTTATCTGTCTTCAATATTGCTGGCTTGCATGACGAGCTGTACCATAATTGTATGAACCACTGCACAATAGTTCCTTACTGATCGAATGTGTCTGTTTAGCCCATAACATTGATTTTGACTATCCTTTTCATATCTGCTTTCAGCCGCATTGCCCTCAGTAGAAACCGACTTTGTGGATGGAGCAGTTGTAGCAGCAGCCAGAGCATTGCCAACATGGTCAGATGGTGACGTTCCTGCTATACCCAGCGTGGAGAGAAAATCTGCTCAGGCACTGCAAGAGGAGTGCCGCCAAATGTTGGATTCATTCTCAACTACTATCGAACAAGACCACCAGATCCTAGGTAAAGTTCTGTATTTCATGGTTTTCCATAGGACTCCGTGTATCGTGAGAGCACCCTGAACTGAATACAGATTGGCTGATGTTCCAGATTCCGATGTGCATATCAGCAAAACCCGAGAAATTGCAATCAAGTAGGTGAACTAACTATCTGTTATGATTGCTAGTGATTCATATTTGGGCCTGCATGTGGATCATGAAGCATACAGGTTTTCAACAATAGGTTGTTAAGATTAACTTTTTTCATTCTACGCGCAGGTATCGGCTGCACCGAAAGATGCTCCTACAGAAAATCATTGACGCACTGGATATCTACCAGGACAAAATTTTGTTCTAGCTGTATTTGTATAGGCAGCGGCGCTACGTGTGCTCAGTCAGAACAGAGAGCTAGTAACAGTTCTACTGCTAGTAAACTTAGGGCCCTTTGATGTTTTAGCGTCCTGGAGGGCAGGCAGTCGCCACCCCTCTTGTAGAAAGGGGATTTTGTAGGGCTGGCTTCAGTTAGTGTTTGTAGGTTAACAGTAGAGGATCTCAAAATGAAAACAGCATTACGAAGAGCGTTGCCAGGAAATATAGCTGTACTAAGTTCCAGTCAGCAAAGCTGACATGTACTCGTACTAAACTCGTTTCCATATAGGGCATAGTAGGCCATAGCCACCTGCACATCTCTGAGGCTCAACTTCAACAACAACTGACATTCTTGTCAAAAACAACTGACATTCCTGAGCTGTGGTCTGTGGGCTGTGTGAATGCTCTGTGAACCTGACACTGGCCAGGTCGGCAACGGCAACCCAAGGGAAGCTGCATTTGGACATGGCCGCTGGTGCTCGTGCAGTGAGAGGCGGATGCAGCAACGGTCCACCGGCAGGCGGCAATCCATGCCATTACCAATACACCAACGGGCGGCTGTCCGCCTGGCTGGCGTCCCTTGCGAGCTGCCACGCACACACACGCTGAATTGTCGGCCCGTGAGCAACGGGAGGCAACGGCAGGAATGGCCCGACATCGTCTCTATTCTCTACCACGAACCTGAGCAAGCATAAGCAAGGTTACTTCACTTGCACACCATGCGATAGCCTAGGAGTACTCCCTCCACTGCTACCCAGCTGTTTGTTTGTTCTTTATCACTGGACGGCTGGACTGAAATATCTTTGTTTGCTGCTGTAATCCTGTGTTCCTGTCGTGTCGGCAGCAAGTTTTTCAAAGGCAGTTACCCAGAAATCATCTCAAAATTTACTATGCAAAATTCCTATCACCCGTCACATCAAAATGCCGACACATACATAGAGTGCTAAATATAGATAAAATCAAAAACTAATTGTATGATTTTGTTGTACTTTACGAAACGAATATTTTGAGTCTAGTTACTCAAAGTTTGGATAATTTTTACCAAATACAAACGAAATGCTACAGTACGCTGAGGTGACATGAGGTGACATTTTCTTTTAAAATTCGCGAGAACTAAACAAAGCCAAAGGGGAGGGAGGCGAGAGACAGATGGAACCTGGCCAGCCTTGCCTTGCCATGCGTGCAGAGCATCTAATCTAGTAGTAATACTCTACTACTCCTAAGCACTACTGCACTATTAATAATGTTTTAGTAGATCTAGTGCAATTTCCACTGCTGAGCTGAGAATATACTACTGCTACAGCCAGTACTGCTCTAGCACTTGCATTTGGCCATTCCATTTGGGACTCAAACTTACTTGGCGTGGGTACCAACCCTGTCTCGTGAACATGGACGCAGCGGCGGCGAATCGCCCTGTCTGCATTGGACTATGATTGCACAGACATACATGCAGGAGTACTACTATAGTATCAAGTGCTGCTCCTGCCCAAGCAAAGCAATCAGCAGCACCAACCAACCAGCCAACCAACTTGCCATTAACGTTCAGGCAAAAAGAAGCTGCTGATTTCAGGAGGGAGGGCTCAGGCTCAGATGAACTGACTGGGGACCCAAATCATTTGCCCCTCAGTTGCAATCCATAGATGGGCAACAATCACAAGCTCAATAGCCCTGTCCTCCTGACAAGGCAAACCTCACTGGGAACAGGGGCATGTACTTCCTCCATCCCAAAACGTAAGTTGACCTTTTTAACTCTAAGTTCGTCTTATTCAAAAAAATTTGTGCTAACATAGTTAAATTTAAGTTATTTTTGAAGAGCCTTTATTAATAAAGTAAGCTACAACAAAAGAAATGATATTTTACACAACTTTTGAATAAGACGATGGTCAAACTTTACGTAAAAAAATCAAACGACTTATAATTTGGGATGGAGGAAGTACCTACTGTTCATAGGAGCTTAGCTGATGCCTGATGGAGTTATGGGCAGCATTGGACGAATCACAGGCAGACAACAATCAAAAGCAGCACACACACGGCAATAGGGGCCAGCACAACCAACCCATGCTTCATCCCCACATCAACACATGACCGGCCTCTGATGCCACATGCAGACATGCATCATGGCCAGCGACAGGCTTTACATATACAGGTGACAGTAGCATCAGCTGAAGCCTAATTGTGGAATGAACATGTAGAGAGGCGTCAACTTGATGATGTATGGACCTCACCTCACCTGCTGCTGTGCTGTATGATCCAGAATGGAAGCTTATTTGCAAGTATGGAAAACCAACAAGGATCAACAAGATCTGGGTCGGAAAAACAGGAAAGAATCGAGATATCTTTTATTCATAGAAACAAATGTCAGCATGAACTATATATAGAGAGTATATATGTATCAGCGCCACAGACCACCAGAAAGGCATATACTATATGCAAATGACATGAACCACACCATCCACCTCCCTCTTTTGTCTTTCTACATACCATACCAATAACACGATTCATCTATCCTCTCCCTCTCTACAATGGCAACTAGACCTGTATTCTTCATACCCCGCCGCCTCTGAATCCGAATCTGGTACCGCCTTTTGTCCACAATGAACCAATCTATGAATGGGTTTGATGTATTGCTCTATGGGATATATGTACATGTAAAAAGAAAACCAGCCAGCCTTTTACCTATTCTCCTCCCTAACAACAGCATGCATCCAAGGAACACCACACCAGAAGGAGCCTTTCTCCAGGAGTGGACTTATCATTTAGGCAGGCGCAAAGCCAAGCAATGCATGAGATGGAAGAATTGCTTAAGCTGGGTTAAATGGTAGCTAGAATAGTTGCAATATGAGGAGCAGCCTAAGCGACACAAGGACTAAGACCACATGGAAGGGGGAAACACACGATAATACAGGAGGTTCCTTTTTTGTATAGCAAGATTGCTCAACATGCCTAACAGGGGGTTATACCGAGCTGGTGAAATGCTGTGGAGGCTGTGATATTATATAGGGACAAATTTGCTGGTGAAATGTTGGCAGGTAACACCAACATGACCAATGAACTGAGTACCAGACCTCAAGAGCTGGAGACAGCATAGTGCCTCACGGAATAGCGCAAGACCTGTAAGCTAGGGCAGATCATCTCCTTCACTCTCGTACCATCCTTGTAAATCTTGAAGCTTGGGACTACTCGCACATTCTCGGCCCTTGCTAGCAGAGGGCTCTCGTCAACATTTACCTGCAGGGTTGGATAAAGATGTTTGATTAGAAATTTGGAAACTCATATCAGATGCCGTTAATTTCAGCAATTGACATGAGATACGTTAGGTGCAATACCTTCAGGAAATTCACTGCAGGGCACTCGGAGCAAAGGGAGTCCACAGATGGGGTAATTTGTGCACATTGCTTGTTCATTGTAGCCATGAAGTAAAGAACGGATACACCTGAAAAAATACCACATAAATAAAAATATAAAATTCACTCCATCTACTGAACTGAATACGTATTATGCATGTCAAACAGGCAGGCCTGGTTAGCTATCCACTTCTTAGCACAACAAGAACCAATAAGGAGGCGAAATAACTATAACAGGCTAGGATCTAGGGTATGGCAGCATAAGCATGTAGAGGAGAAACTCACCAGGTGAATGGATAGCATCTTTCAGTTGCTCTAAGCTGGTAATTTCTTCAACTCCCCCTCCAAACTTCATATTGGACACCTCCTCTCCACGGGCTGTCTTTAATGCGACTTGGGCATGGAACAAGGACTCTGCAACTTCCGTGTCACCAGGAAGATCCTTGTGAAGCACCTCATAGTCCCGCACACAATCAGCCCAATGCTCAAGCTAATAAAAAATGTTAAATGAAGGTGTCAATAACACACCTGTGAATAGTCATGGCCATGATGATGCATGTAAAATCCTTACCTTAGCATAGGACGCTGCACGTCTTAACAGTGCCTTTGTATAGTTAGGTTGGATTCTTAGGGCCTCATTGCAGTCCTCAACAGCTTTTGCCCACCGACCCAGCTTTGACCAGCAAGCTGCCCGATTGCAGTATAGTACTGGATTTGAGGGCTCATATTTCAGCCCTTCACCATAGGCTACAGACGCTTCGGCAAACTTGCCTGCCTTAAAAAGGTCATTCCCCTGGGCTCGAGCCGTTGCGACTAATCTCACGTTATTTAGGATCACTTCAACCTCCGAGCTCACACGATCAATAAGCTTAGCCTTCTCAGCCAGTGCAACAGCTGAATCAAACCTGCAGAAACAGGTTTCAATTATTGTGTCACCAGAACCAAGCAAAGAAGGCGACAAAACACGATTCACAAGTCTCAGTATTTGTACCTTCCAAATGCCATGTTGACCTGGGCTTGGACAATATGGACATAAGAATCAGCTGACATGCCTGAGACCTTGGTTGGCATTGAAGGCAAAGATGCATTATCCAATTTCAATAAGCTTGTAATAGTGGAATCGGCTTCCTCTAATTTGTGCAACCGAAGCAGTGCTTCCGACCTCAAGGCAAGAAGCTGCAGTGCAAAGTACAGTTCCCTTGTGAATAACTCGATTACCAGGAAAAGGCAACATATTTTCAAACAAAAAATATAATGAAGGGTTACCAATCGAGAGGAGTCCGCTCCAATGGCAATGGCTGCATCAGCTTCCCGGAGTGCACTCTTCCAATCTCCAATTTTCCTTGCATCCATGCATCTCCCTTGATGGATTTCCACCTCATGCAGCTTCTGCCACTCAGCAGGATCAGACTGGTTTACACTTCCAGCTAGTGTGAAGTGCGTCCTTGCCTTCTCAATCATCCCAAGCCTGCAATATGGTCAGTCAGTCATTGTGCAATCGAGAAAAACTTCCATTTTCGATTATACACTTGTAAACATCAAAACAATCAGGACCACAATTCAAAGAATATGCGGTCATCCCCGTCATGGTCAAAGCGCAATCGATAATGCAGGTAAGCAGTCCCTATCAGCTGCATTGTGTGATGCAAATCGTGTCAAGTCCACATTAACCCACAGCAACATACTACCAACTATAAAGATGCAAACTTTCTCATGTTCCTCATGTAATCACAGGATCTGAGCTTTTCATTACTTCCAAAACAAGTAAGAGAAGAAACGGTAATGATCAGCACCCATAACTGTAATGATCCCGAATAAGGTAAACACATGGAACTGACAGAAAAGGAGCAGCAGCATATTGGATTTGCACGCACGCAAAGCGGAGACAGGATGCGAGATCTGTGGATGCAATTCCCTTGAATTCCGGCACAGCAGAGCAAGCATGCACAGCCAAGACGAGCGAAGGAAAATCTCACCTGAGGCATAAGCCGGCGAGGCGGCCGTGCGCACGGCCGCTGGCTGGATCGAGGCGGACGGCCTCCTCGCACTCCCGGAACGCTTCCGCTAGGCGTCCGAGCCCGATGAGCGCGGCGGCGCGGTTCCCGTGGCACGCGGCGCTGTCGGGGCAGAGCGCCACGGCACGGTCGTAGTGCCGCAGCGCCTCGGCGTAGCGGCCCTTCTTGTACCACTCGTTCCCCGCGCGAGTGATCTCCTGCAGACCACCACCGCTGGTGGCCGGCGGCGCAGGGCAGCAGCTCGCCGAGGACCTCGAGGAGTTGTTGCTGTGGAGCAGCGGGGCCCCGTCAACGCTAGTCCTCGCGGGAGTCGCTCCGCTGACACCGCCGCGCATGATGCTGCCGTGGCCGTAGTGGCCCGTGCCGGATCCGAGCACGGCCGGGCGAGCGCGCGGCGGCTGCGCGGCGGCCGCCGCCGACCCTGCCCCCGCGACGCGGCCGGACGGGCAGATGTTGCCGGTCGGGAGTGCATTGGTGAGCGGCGAGCTGGCCGTGCTCCCGCTCCCGGCGCCTCCGCCGACGCTGCCGGCGCTGCTGCTGGCGCCGGAGAAAATGAGCGGGCCAGATCCGGAGCGGCGGTGGCCGGGCGGGCGCGGCAGGTTGGTGCTCTCCGGCGCCAGCAGCTCGCCCGAGTGGCTGCTCCCCCGGGCTCCCCTCCCCACGGCTGCATTGCCTGGCGCCGGCGACTTGGCGGAGCCGGCCGAGGAGGACGAGGACGAGGGCGTCGCTGCCGCCGGGCGCAGGCGCAGCGGCGAGACCGGCGAGCCGAGATCCGCGAAGACGTCGGCTTTCCGGTCCGGCTTGTCCCTGGCGCCGCCGCCGTCGGCGTCGTGCAGCGTGAGCGCGGCGGCGCGGAGGCGCAGCATCCGGTCACGGTCGGCGTCTGCCATCACCGGAGGTGAATCGGACGGGTGGGTCACGGCAGCCGACGCGAGCGGAAGCAGCGGTGGCGGCAGTCCCCTCGCCGACGCCAACCTCGCCCAGCAGGCAGAGGCGCAGAGGCAGGCATACAAGGGAAGTGCACAGCTGGTGAACAAGGACAGCAGAGGCGAGTTGGCGCTCGCACAAGAGACGCGGAGTGCGTGTATGTATGTATGCGCGGCGGGTCTGCTTTGCTGTTCCCGTGCCGCTGTGCTGTGCTGTCCTCTCTTCTCTCTCCCCAACCAGGAAGGCAAGAAGAGGCGGAGACAGAGAGAGCGCACAGCTACAACCTACCACTACCAGTGTGTGGTGTGGTAGTAGTAGCAGGAGCAGCAGGAAGAAGTGAGAGCGAAGGAAAGGAATAGGAGGGAGGGGAAGCGATAAAAGCGTAGCTCTAGCGGATGAATGAATTCACAAGGCATATCAGAGAAGAGAAGCAGCACTCGATTTGTTTTGATGTCTTTTTTTTTACAACAGAGTTGTTTTGATGTTGATCTAGTTTTTTTTCCAATGGCTCACGTCTATCATCCTTAAACCATGTATCCTCTTCCTCCTTGCCCATCCTCGCTCGCTATTTCATGTTCTCCGACAAGCCTGTAGCCATTTCTACGTTGACATCTCACTTTTACATTAATTTACAGCGTCTTTCTGCGTTGACATCTCACTTTTACATTAATTTACGGCGTCTATGTCCTCACCTTGCTCTCGTTAGTCTTCGTCGGCTCCATATTGTTGCATCCGCTGCCGCCCACTATTGACACGCTAACCCGACTTCCCTTGGCTATCACCGTGACGCCTATGTCGTTGCCCCGCGCAACAGGCTTCCCCATAACCCGACAGGTAGCGTCATCGTCACCATTGCACCTGCTTCTAGTCTGACAATACGACTCGCAAACCCTTGCCCCTTTCTAAGCATATTGGGGATAGATAAAGCCAAATCCACAAAAAAGAAATTGCTCAAAATGAATAAAATGACAAGTTGGAGACCTAAGCTAGATACGTGGCGTTCATTGATTGGTGAAAAACATCGAGATTGAAACACCTGAGTATAGTCCTAAGTGTATAATATTTTTTATTCACAAAGGACAAAAGCTAATATATGCTGCCAACAATACCTAGTCTAATATATGACATGGTTAAGTAAAGAAAATTCTAATCTAACAAATATAGTCCCTACATAATCCCAGTTAATTCCCTGAAAAGCCAGGCTAAAAATATTGTTCGATGCTTTGTTGTGAGCGAGAAACATTATACCATGGTTGATAAATTCAAACGAATATGGCAATTTTCTTATTGTACTTAGCAAAATATATTTTTAAATTTATATTGTTAGTCAAATTTTAAAGATTTCCTTGCCATACTTAGCAAAATATATATTTTTTGAACTTAGCAAATTATAATTTTAAATAAATATTGTTTGCCCAAGCTACCGATTATTCTGCAAAGGTCAATGTCAAAGTTCTTAAATAAGGTGGCAATAGGGCCGGCGGCCAGTTGGAGCCAGTGCATTGCCACGCCCAGCGCTGGCCCGTGGTGGCCGTCATGAGCGGGCCTCCCGCATCGTTCTTCTGTCTGCCTTTGGTCTTCGCCGACCGTTTGCGGTTGCAATTGTCCAGCGTTTGTCTCGTGAGTCGTGACATCGCCGTCCGTTTTTTTTTTCGAATTTGAACTTTCCGGTACTTTTCATGCATGTGAGTTAAATTTTTCTCCTGGGATGAGGATATTTTATTTGATCATTTGGTTTTTCTTAGCCCTTCTCTTTCCTCTGTCTTCAATGCAAAGTCCAATGAGATGAGTCTTTGATGCTTCCTGAGATCCAAGTAATCCCTTAGTATTTTCTCTCTCTTTGAAAAGACTAAAGATACTTTAGGCGCTATCGCTAGATGAAGAAAAAGACTAAAGGTAGAAGGATATCGGAGGTAGAAAGATCAAGATGAGTAATTATATGAAATGTTGTTTAAGATCTAGTGGCAGGACCGAGATTCAAGTATGGTTGAGAGTAAGGTCATGTTAGCATTAGTTTTAGGCTGCGTTTGGTTCGTGACCAACGGATGCCACGCCGCGCCAGACCCTCCGTGCCGCAGTTGCGTCGTGTGTTTGGTTTGCTGCCGCATTTGCGGCTGCCACAGACTCGCGCCATGCTTGCCCAGTTCAATTTGGCTGCCAAAATATGCCGCAGTTGTGGCGGCCGATTTCAACGCCGCAATTGCGGCATGGCCACACGTTCGGCGCGGCACTTTGTGGTCTTGTAGGAGAACAAAATCGGCTCACACGTTTTGACAGGTTGACCTGAAAGCTACATATCCTATTATAATTTTCTCTAAATCAAACATATGTCTAACTTACGTTAATGTTTTTTATTAAAAAAATAACTTACGTTAGTTTCTTACTAGGTAAGGCGAGAGCCAGGGAATTACCAAACGTGCATGCCACTATTTTGGAACACGTCCCAAAAATGCAGGTGCCTGAAAACGCAAAAAAACACCTCACAACTGAATGAAAGAAATCAAAGGAAGAAGAAGCTCCAAAGCCACCTGATTTTTTTAGATCCAATAATAAACGAGAATCATTGTCTGATTAGATGCAAAATTTCAGTTGCCTGGCATATAGCAAGTACCATTTTGAAATGCACACGTCCAGTTTGTGTTTGGTTAGCTAAAGAAGATGTGCCCATCCTTTTGGTGTCGAAGTGATTAAAAAAATCGTCTTTTTCAAATTTGTACTTTTGGATAAAATTTATCATAATTCCTATTTAGTTAGCACGATTGATCAGTCAAATGGAACCGAGGGACTTTCCACACCGTCAGTCATAATTGACCAGGCCTCGCTCACTCGTCAACCTCTCGTCCACATTTCTTCTTCCAATTCCTCCAAGGCTCCAAGCATTGCTCGTTTCTCAACTCACCTGCAACACTTGTTTTTGCTGCCATTGGTGAAAGTGAGTGGTTAATGTTTAGATATCACCTATTACACAGTTTTAGATCTCACCAAGCTCTAGAATTTTGATATAAATTTGTCTTTGCCTGACTTCATTTGAAAATTTTTTGAATTTATTTGTGTTGTAGCTACTATTTTTATATGCGGTTGACCAATTAATCGTCCATCTTAAAAATCGATTTTTAGGGGGACATAGAGATCATCCGTTTCTAGGGGTGATTCTCTTAAGCTGACCACCTCTGAAAATGGATTAGGATTATAAAATAATGTTAGCGGATAGTGTGGCGTGCTGATGTGGATAGCTAATAGTATGTCAGTAGATGATGTGTTAAATATCATAATTATTTATACTAGCGATCTTTAATTAAAAGTGTGAGTGGGCTGTTGAGGTGGACAACTTACATGTTAAGAGAAACAGGCTAGTGGGTTTTATCTATATAAGATATATAAATCTTTAATTGAAAATATGAGTGAGCTGCTGAGGTGGACAACTTGCATGTTAAGAGAAATAGGCTAGTGGGGTTTATCTATATAAGATGTATAGATTTAAGGATGGGTTTACTTAATAGAATCATAGGGGGTGGGGGTGGGGGTTATAGGTGAAGAATGCATGTACAATAAAGAAATTGAAGTCAGGATTGAGCGTTGCCAAAGAGAGCCGCAATGGTGTATGTGAGGATTTTGCTATATATGCTAGCTAGAAAAAGAAAAGAACAACATAACCGTTAGACAAATAATCGTCATCAATCAATCAATCACCTACGCACGGGACGAAGAATCATTCGAACAAGTGGAGATGTACTACTATACCTACCAAGAACGGGTGCGTACAAACCAAGACGTATAACAGATTAACAGCACACAGGGCGGGTCGACGTATGTGTAGTGTAGCTAGCCAAATGATATAGACCAGCTGGCGGCAGACGGGACCGTATGGTACAAAAGCGTAGAAATATGCGAAATGTGTGGTGCAGAACTACTTTCATTTATATGACCATATATATCCTTTTAATTTCTCCATGTATTGACTATATAGGGGTATATGCGTGTTGTACTTTGTACAGCTGGGGATCATTAGTGTGGTATTATTGCACTTGTTGCATTGGAGACTTATCACGTCATTGGTCGAATTCTTGGTGACTGTGATGTGCACCCACTCCATGACTCGATGCATCGTCTGCTTTATGTACGCGTATACGTACATTTAGGTATTTTGCAGCTATACGTATTAATCATCGACCCCTCTACGTGTTGTATAAGGACACCCACAATGTAAGACTCTATTACACAATCCAAGACTATTTATTAGCCTTTATTTATGGTATTTTGCTGATATGACGGCATATTTATTGAAGAAAGAGGGAGAAAAAATAAGACTTCAAGTCTTATTTAGACTCTAATCCCACAATGTTCGAGATAATAAATATGCTTAGACTCTATGATAGAGTCTGCATTGTGAGTGCCCTAATGCACTGTATAGCATAACTCAGCTGGCGTGTATACATGTGGCATATGACTTGTGGAGTATCTGTGTTTATATTGTGTTTCAAAAAAATATTGGGGAGAAGACTCCTCTCGAAGGCCCCTGCGTCACTCCGCCTAGGCGACACGGGAGGCGGAAAACCCTACCCCGCCGCCACCTCCTCTCCCACCTCCCTTCCCCCCTCGCCGCCGCCGGAGGAGGTTGCCGGGAGGCCCGCGCGGCCTCCTAGGAGGGTGGCGGCGAGGCCTTCACCTGGTGGCGCGAGGATTTCCTGGTGGGGCGGCGCTCGGAGGTTCGTGCCGGTGGGGCGCGGCGACGGCGGTGTGGACGCGACGGGGGCTGCGGTGGAGCGTCGGTGGAGGCCACCGTGTGGATGGTCGACGCCGCACGGCTGTGGCTTGGCCGATGCCTGCTATGGTTGTCGATCGACGGGCAGAGGCACGTCAGGGCTCGCCGTCAGGCCGCGGGCCAGTAGCTGCCTGGCCGCCGATGGCTCCCTGGGGGCTGGATCCGGCCTTCTTGGGCCCGGATCTGGAGCCCGTGAGGAGGTGGTGGCCGGTAGCGCCGGTGTCCCTGCAGGGATTCTGGTGGTGGGGGGCTGTTGAAAGTCCTCGATTTGGTTTTAGATAATTGATAAAACCTAAGGACTAACCTTGTTTCTAAGTGGATGATTTAGAGAAAGGTAGTCCATGCCAAGTGGAGCTCGATGATGAGTCATGACATGAAGTTATGTAATCTAAGCATGGTGAAGATCAAGATGGGCTTGGCTCAATGGACCGGTTGGAAGTGTGAAGGGCAAGTTGAGGCTTCGAAGCGAAGGACCGTGTGATGTGTGAAGCTTAGGCAAGACTTGGCGCCGATGGACCGACCAACGGAGAATAGCAAGTAATATCAAAATCGATGGACCAAGACGGTTACATGATGACATGGAGTGTCACATGTCATGTAAAGGCTTGGTGGTTGGAGGATCGACAAAATAGGCTCAAGGCAAAGGTATAACCTATAGGGCCATTTTGTTTCGCACTCAAGACACCATAGAGGGTATGAGTGATTTAGGATCGATAGCCGAACTATGAAGAGGAGAGATCTTCGGTAATTCGGTTCATGAGTGCCACTAGGTCCATCATTTCATGTGATTGCATTTAGGATCTAGTGCGTGTTGAAAATCCTTCAAAAATGCTTTGAAAAATGCTAACTCACTTGCACATAGAGATGTCACATGATGGAGTTTAGCACATTTGCAAAGGTGATGGTGTTTGCAGGGTTGAGTTGGGTTTGGTAACGCTTATCCTCCCCCCGAGCTTGCTCAGGGGGATTCAGCGTTTTTGAGAAAATACGATGCATATTTTCTATTGCGCCGGATGCAAAATGTTGATGAAAACATGCTTACTCTCGGCTTCAAGTTGGTATACTTGTTGGGTAGCATGTTGGATGAGTTAACGCATCATGGCGGCCGGACGCGGCGCACAGGAGCGCCGGACGCTGTCCTGGCGCGTCCGGCACGTGGAGGTTGAGGCAGGCTAGCCGAAGCACTGGCCGAACACGGGAGTGCGTCTGGCGCAGCATCCGGCGCTGGTGTTCGGCGGACGGCCCCGCGCGCGATCGGCTCTGAGTAGCGTCCGACGCGCGGCGGAAGCGTCCGGCGCGTTTGACTTAGCTGGCGCGAGGCGCAGCTGTTTCAAACGCTGGACGCTGAACTGTGTCGCGGCTGCGTCCGACGCTCGGTGGAGCTGGCGTGTCCCGTGTGCCAGCGTCTTGGCGCGCGGATGGTAAACGCGCCAGACGCGTCCGGTGGTTCCATCAGGCGCATCCAGCGCATTGATCTGAGCCATTTCGAGAAGTAGCCGTTGGGAGGCAACAGTCGACTTTGAACGCGGACGACATGTGGCGCAAGATGGAGCACCGGACGCGTCCGGCGGTTCCATCTGGCGCGTCCAGCGCTCCCGGTGACTTGACGCGCGGATGGTGAACGCGCCGGACGCATCCGGCGGTTCCATCTGGCATGTTCGGCGCGTGGTTTTCGTGTGTCCCGAGGGGGCAACGGCTAGTTTGATGGATGGGGGTTATAAATAGTTGTTGGTCGGCCTTGGGCTGGAGCTCTTGACTCTCTAACTCATTCATCATTCCCTTGAGCTGAAAAATAGCCCTCCTCTCATCCTCTCTTGCTTGGTTGCACATCATAGGTGAGTATTGAGTGATTCGAAGTGCATTGCATGAGTTGATTCATCTAGTGGCACTTGCGAGTCGTTTGGCCAGTGATTTCTTGTTACTCTTGGTGAGCACCGTCACCTAGCCAGCTTGGAGATTGTTGGAGGCGTTGGAAAGAGTTGGTGATTGTTCTTGCCCACCTCCGGTGTTGATTTGTAAGAGGTTCTTGTGTTTTTCCTTGGTGGAGCGCGAAAAGCAACTTTAGTAAATTGCTCGTGTCATTGAGTTACCTCGCTTGAGAGTATAGTCTTGCGGTTCCCTTGCGGGGGAGTGCCTTGCGGGGCAAGTGGCTTGAGGGTCACACCGAGGAACCATCTAGGTGGAGGTCGACACAACGGGGACTAGCTTGTCGGTGTACAAGTGAACCTCAGGAGAAAAGTCATTGTGTCATCTCTTGTCTCCCGGTGATTGGTTCTTCATCGATATATTTATATTGTTGTCATTGTGATCGATTGAATATCATCTTGGTGATTGGCAACAACTTCACTCCACCGTCGGTATTAAAATTGCTATCCTACCCCTTGTATTTACTTTATTATATATATTCATATTGTATAGCTTGTGTAGAATAGATTATCTTGATAGCTCAATAGATTAGAAAGTAGTGACATAGATTTTGCGTGACATAGAGATCATAATATATATATTAGAATTGTCACTAGGAGGCTTGCTCTCAATATAGGCTAGGCAAAACCGCGTTTACGCCATTTGTTATACTAATCAAGTTTTGTCTAGTGGTTTGTAGAATTTTTAATAGGCTATTCACCCCCTCTAGCCATCTAGGACCTTACAGCTGCTCTGGTGATCTCCTTCGTCCTCCCTCCCCCTCCACCTCTACCCCCTCCCCCCGTTGATGTTTGGCCGCTGCTAGTTGTTGTTGCTGCTGGCTGATGTGGGATGGGGGAGCTCGGTGGTGGAGTGGCTCTTCGGCGGCGCCGTGGTGGTGTGGCCGGCTGTGGTTTTTGGCAGGTCTGTGGTGTCGTGGTGGTGATGCTGACTGTGCCGGGCATGGTGGTGGCTGCTCCTCTCTGGTGGGGATCTCCGGTAGGGCGTCGCGGGGCCGCTGCCCTTTTGGGTGTGGGGGGCAACGGGGGGGTTCCCTCTCTCACCGTTCATCCCCCGCCTCCCCTCTTGATGCGGTCTTTTCGTGGCGGTGGCTAGGGTTGTGCTGGCGTTGGGGGCGGTCTTCGTCTGTGTCGTCCCTCCCCCATGCCTCCAACTGTCATCGTGAGACGGTTGCTATGAAGACGGAGGCCATGGCGTCCACGGGGGTGCTGGTCTGGGGCTCGGCTCCAGATCCGACGCCTTCAAAGGGTGGCGGTGCCTGTGATGGGAGCTCGGCCGCTAGAGGTAGCCGATGGCGGCTACGGCAACGGCGGGTGGTTGGTGGACGTACACAGTGACGGGAGGCTGGTGTTCGGCAGGTGGTATGGCGGGGTGCTGGCGCAGCTTTGCGGCTGCTCGCGTGGCCGGCGCGTCGACCCCGGTGAGACTTCTTCGGGATGGCCAGTAGCGACGTCCTGGTATCTGGCGGGGTTCCGACTTCCTGACCGACGTTCGTGCTGTGGGTTCCTTGGGCGAAAGCCTAGCGACGGCGACACCTGTGGGTGTCGTTACCCTGTTGAGAACGTTGTGTCCCAGTACACTCCACGGGTGAAAACCTAGTCCTGCTTTGGATGAGCGATGGCGGTGCTTTGGCGTCGTAACCTTCCTGAAGGCGTCGTTGCGGAGTTCGACTCGGTCTGGATGTCTCGGGCAGTGCCAGCTCATCGTTTCTACCGTTGTGTTCGTGGTTGGTGACAGAGGTGGAGTAGGGTTGTTTTTGTTTTTAGTTGCTTAGTTGTAGGTTTTTTATTTGCTAGTTTTTAGTTCTTGTTGCATCGGTGGTGGAGCTCCTAGTGGTGTCGAGTGGAGGATTGCGTTGAAGACCCAATCCGACAGATTTATTTTGTGTAGCTCCTAGTGGTTTAAAGTGGTGGCTCGTGTCGATGACCCAATCCGACCGAGTTCTAGTTGTTAGAGGCTTGTGTCGATGTCCCAGTCCGATCAAGCGGAGTTGAGTTGAGTTGGCGTTGTTTGTGGCGCGAATCGAGTTGATTTGGTACCTAGATATACAGGTTGAGTAGGGTACCTTCCACAATTGTATATGTGGTTTTCGCCCAGTTTTCACTTCAAAAACTGGGCGGGACGCTTGCCTTCTTTTTTTTACTTGTCTAATAGAAATCGCGACAAAGCTTTTGCCGTCCTTTCTAAAAAAATATTGACAGGTACATGGGTACTTACTTTATATAAATATTAGTTATGACTTATTTTATAGATATTTTAATGATAATTTATTATTTTATAATTTTTTAATGATAATTTATTATTTTATAATTTTTTAAATAAGACGAACGGTCAAATATGATGTCTAAAAGGAAAAAAGTGTCACTTTTTTGTGATGGAGTACAGGGTCGTGTACTCTAGCTTTATTCCAAATTACAAGTTCTTTTTATCTTCTGTAGATATACAATTTTTAAAATAATTTTAAAACGAATCGGACAGAAGGGTTACCGACTATATTAGAAAAAAAAAGAAGATCGAAGCCTAGATGGATGACATCGAAACAACAAATAACCAAAGGGTCTAGCAAGAGAGCAACAAACCTCAAATAAGAGAGATAGATTGGAATTAATGGGACCTCGATACTGAGCATAATAAGGCCAATCTTAATGCTAGATTTGATCTCCCGATTTTTAAGATGTGAAATTTTGATATAAAATAGGTCTCACTCTCATAGTTTCATGCACTCTTTCACAGGCTATTTTGGACGCACGTGGGTCTCACTGGCTCATGGTTCCCTTCTTCCCTCTTCCCTGCTGGCCGTGCAAGGACGACCTGCCGCCGCCGTCGGTGAACAGGATGGAGAAGCGCCCGCACGGCGGAGCTCGTGCCAACGTCCGGCGGCCCCCGCGCGTGGCGGAGCTGTCTCCCGCCGCCGGCAGTGCCCGTGCCCGATTCTGGCGGCTCCCACAAGCGTGGCAGAGCTCGCGCCCGCGTCCGGCGGCCCCCTCGAGCGGCGGAGCTCGCCAACACGGCCGGCGGCGCCCACGCGCATGGCGGAGCCCGCGCCCATGTCCGGCGGCGCCCACGAGCGTCGCGGAGTTGTCGCCTGCGGCCGGCAGCCCGCACCCGAGTCTAGCGGCGTCCTCGCGCGCGGCGAAGCGTGCGCCCGCCTCCGGCTGTCCCCGCGCACGACGGAGCTCACGACCGCGGCCACGACGAGAAGCTGTGGTAGAGCAAGCCGTCGCCGCGGTGGCCATGGACTCCCTCGTCGAAGTTCAGCCCCATCACCGTGCCCCAGCACTCCGCGCAACTTCCCTGCTACTCGCCGGCGCCGTCGACGGAAGTAGACAGGTCGTGGAGGAGGGTGCCGGTCCAGCGCGCGGTGGGCGGCGAAGCGCTCGGCGTAGCACACAGCGGGCGGCGGATCTCGCGGCCAGCAGTGGGCGGACTACGCCGAAGGAAGAAGAAATCAGCGGGCATGAAACCTACGACCCTCCCAATGCAAGTTTCATGGCGTTTCCAATGTTTTGGAAATAGAGCTGAGTAGCGTCGTGGCCATGAAACTCTCTTCCTTCTCTCTCCTCCAGTTTTATAAAAAAAAGCTAATGTGTCACTCTATTTAATGTGTATGAAGTCTTTGGTAGACTGGCCTAAACCTCTATGACGTCGGGGTTGAGGCATAGCAGCTAGGTGGACAAATGTGGAAGGAGCCGTCGTCATCCGTGGCGACTGGGACTGCGAAACGTGTATGCCTGAAACAGTAGTGTTCTAATTTACTACGTACGACGCATGTTTCGTGCTTGCACGTACGAACCAGCACAAGCAAGCTGTTTACGTATATGTATGTACGTGAATGTCCAGCTACGCGTCAAGTACACGTGCACATCTAGCTACTTACCCGCCCCACCGTCACACACCGTGATATTGTGCACCAAGCATGCGTGCAGATATATACCCCGTCCATTCCAAACTAAGTTATTTTGACTTTTTAAGTACATATTCTTTATTTTAAACCAATATATATTATGTCTATTAGAGTAGACAATACAATATGGTTGTCACTCCGTCTAAATAAATACAATTATGAAAATTATGGTAGTCAAATTTGATAAAGTTTAACCAAATCTACAGTGATTAGTATTAATATTTATGTCTAAAACAAAAATTATTATAAAAATATATTTCATTATTAATTTAGCGATAATACTTATTTTGTACCATAGATGTTAGTATATTTTTTAAAACTTTGGCTAAGTCGAAATTAGTTAACTCTAATAATTACATTTTTTTTGAGACGAAGAAAATACTTTTTCTATAGCACGTTTCATCCTCCTCGGGGCGTCGACTCGGCATCTCCATCGCGGCACGGCCCACTTCCCTTACCGTCGACGCCGCAGCCTAACCAGGTCGTCGACGGCAAGGGAAGGCAAAGGCGAGGTCTCTTCCGTCCTACTTGATAGGAGGTGAATACATAATCAGCTGGCCCGCCTGGCCGGGCGGAGCTGGGCCCTACGGCCGGCGAGCGCGGCAAGCCCTGCCAAGTGCTCCAGACCGGCCGTGGCGTGGGCAGCCGGGTGATGGGATATGTTGCATGGCTGAGGGAGATGATCCGGCCAATCGACGTGGACCGGCGGCCAGTGGGTCGCATTTGCATCGCGGTGTTCGCGTGCGCGCGAGCGGCGGCGCTGGCGGCACGCCTCGCCGGCAGTTGGTCGATCGGTCGACGTCGCGGTCATCAGCGGCCGGGCCGGTGGTTATGCATGCATGCCCGGGTCGGTGTGCGTGGTGCATGGTATAGCACACTACAGTATGTATACTTCACTGGTAGCATTCATTCACCCTAGCTAGCTGAGTAGCTGACCATAGCTATAGGAATATAATTTGGATCTCACAGACATGAGTATATACTAACTATAGGTGGCCTTATTTAGATGTCTTCAAAGTTTCGATTTTTTTACTCTCTTTCCATCACATCAATCTTTAGCCGTTTGCATGAGTAAATGTAGGTAAACAAAATAACTAATTGTATAGTTTGGTTGTAAATTACGAAGACGAATCTTTTAAGCCTAGTTAGTCTATAATTAGACAATAATTATCACAAACAAACGAAAATGCTACAGTGACACAGATCGCAAAAACTTCAATCTAAACAAGGTAAGTTTGGGAACCTACATGGCACCCGGCCCTAACTCAAGTTTGAGAACCGTTTTTTTAATTTTTTTTTGTTTTTTTTTTTAGAAGAAGAGAGATCCGTTATTTTACTCTATACAGCCACAGTTACGCCACCACGCCATTTGTGCTTTTCCTTACAAATTGGCCGGTGTGCATAATATAGTGTGCATACACGAGTATATATCTATAATATCTGTCGCTGAGTGCCAGCAGGGCATCGATCTGGCCATGCACAACGAAGACACGTATATACTATACTATACTATACGCGATATATGCATATGTATGCAATACATTATTACATCAGGTAGGAAGGCCGGCATGTGTTTTAAGTTTTGTCGTCAGAGGACATGCTAGTTCTTTCGGTTTTGGACCAACTCATTACTCATGTCTGCCATAACAATAGCTGCATGCATGCTGAGACGACGAGACCAGCGTACCTGCCCTGGCGGCCCGGCCGATCCATTCCATCATTAGCACGCAGAGAACGAGTACCTGCTGCTGCTAGCAAAAATAATCCATGTTTTAAGCAGCAGGTAAGGCCCCCTCCTCTGTCCAATGAGAAAACTGACACTTGTTTCAGATTTCGAGATCTAGCCAGAGGAATGTTGCAGAGAAAAGTCTGGCTGGCGGCCACATGGATTTGTCAAAAAAAAGCATGTTATCTATAAAAGCATGCTATATATACTCCATTACACATGTTTGTCATCCAGAAAACTCTGTAAATGCTATCTGTACAATCTATTTATGCACTGTGATAGTAACATCAGGATTTGTCACTGTTAAGTTATCTACAACGACATGCTGGGTCTTCTCTTCTGTGACATGTTCCAGGGCATCATATATTACTCATCAGAGCGACTGAAACATCTGCATGTGTGTGACGCTGTGATTTGCTAGTTTTCGATGATTTCAAGCTTGTTTGAAAGCCGGGTCCAATCAGACACTAGCTAGCTAGTCAATGCGTGACAGATGGACTAGAGTGCCATGACGATGGAGTGCATGGAGCAGGCAACATAGTATTGTGTGACAAGCCATGTTGGCAAGATTTGCAGCCATTTAACAACAGGAGCTCCATGTGGTGCCTGTCAGCAAGCCCAGGGCCAGCCTCATCTGTTTTTGCACTCATATGTCTGCATAGATTCCTTTGCACTGTTTGACTGTGGAACTAATAATAAAAGTAAATTCCTCTTTCAGTAACAATCTATGTATATTAGCCAGATAGCATGCATGTGAGCATATTAACCCTGACTTTGCTTGTCATCAAAATGTTGTATACTATGGTTGCTGATGGTACCCCAAAAGAAAATTCAGTAGTTGATAACTAATAACATAAAAAGATGAATTGTTGTACTACACTGAAAAAAAAATGATGCTCCAGCATGTGCAGTTTTACCTATAATTAGTTCTGCGGAAATTATTGGCATGCACGTTGCTGGCCTGTTTCTGAAAGTTTATTTATGGTTATTCATTGAGATTAGAATCAGATAAAAAGATCTAGAGGGGAAACAGAGAGGGAAGAGTTGGATCATACATACAGTTGGATAATGCAGCTTACTGAAACTTGACAGGCTGTCTGATCTAATTTCATTGGCCCTGGAAAATCTAGTGTGAAGATATACACACACCCCACCAATTCATATGCAGAAGCTGTAATGGCAAGCAACTTGTACTTGGATGGATAGTAGATAGTGGCTGCTGCATGGCAGAAGCAGACAGGAAGCATGCATGTGACTCTGAGAGTATATGACACTGGCTAAATCATGCATGGCTGGGGAACAATTCTGATCGATAAACCCCAGCCAAAGAGTAGTTGAAAGCACACCTGTCCTACTAAATGCACATATATTTATTTTCTCATCATCCACTCATTCTCTGTCGATCATGCATAGGATAGGTAGATCGAAGATGGATGCTTTTGTTTTTGAGCCACAAGAGATCGATCGACCTGCTAAAAGGCCATGGATAGGTAGCTGAAGCATGTTGCTGCTCTGCTGCTGCTTGTACTTTGTGACCTGTGACTCTTGAGTGATGCATATGCTCCAACCAACCACTGCACACCATTGACCTTAGCTTTTAGGATTTGGCTCCCAGCTGCATGCCATGCTGACCTCAGATGACACCAGCAGCATTTCCCTATGCATTCATATGCATTCTGAATTGCTCCCGGCTCAAGCTGTTGTCTGGAGTATCACTCTAGCAAATAATCTCATATATGCTCAAATGACAGTCAGCCAGTAGATTTTTATTTATTCATTTATCTATTTATTTATTGATTGCCACTACGGGAGGAACGAAATTTTCCGAGTGCCATAGGCTTCCCCGAGTGCCAAAACTCGGGCACTCGGGGAATCCACTCTTCCTCGAGTGCCAGGACAGAAAACACTCGGGGAAGAAAAACACTCGGGGAATACGGGCTTTCTCGAGTGCCGCACGGGATCCGACACTCGGGTGAGCCTAAATCTGGAATTGTTGATGTGTGAGCCAAAGGCTGGATTTGTTCATGTGTTGGCCTTCGTGCCCGAAATGTGGTTGTCGGCCTTCGAGCAGACTTTTCTATTGCAGGTTTGGAAACCTCCCCGTGCAGGGGAGGTGCTGCCGAAATTTTTAACTTTCTTTAAACTAACATCTTTATCTTGCCACTCACGCAATCCCCTCACTTTTTTGCAGCACCAATCGGGGGCGGCGTCGAACCATGTCGAAGGGTCGCCGACATTTGCTATCGGGCCATCCGCGCCTACACCGTCGCCATGAGCTACCTTCGTTGTCGTCTTTAGTATTTATTTGAACTTGTGAACTTGTGTGTCACTTGAACGCGTGGTTTGTAATATATTATGGATTTGTGAACTATGTCAACTTGTGAACTGAATTTGGTGATATATAAATATGGCTTGTGATATATTACTGTTCATTTATGCTTTGTGATATATATATATATGCATTTACAATAAAAAAATAATTTTTACAAATATCTTCCCCGAGTGCAAAAGGCAAGGCACTCGGGGAAGAAATCATTTTGAATAATAAAAACAGGACTCTTCCCCGAGCGCAAAAGTTCTGGCACTCGGGAAACATGAGGCTTCCCCGAGTGCAATTTGTCCGGCACTCGGGAAAACATAAGGCTTCCCCTAGTGCAACTTGTATGGCACTCGGGAAAACATAAGGCTTCCCCGAGTGTTGCACTCGGGAAAGAGTCCAAAAAAGAGGAAACGGCGTCTAGTGTCACAAACGGTGTCAAATGTTCCCCGAGTGCGCATGAGGAACTCGAAAAATACTTCCCCGAGTGTAAGGTTCACGGCACTCGGGGAATATATCTTTACCGAGAGAGGAATAGCCGTGAGGGCTTCCCCGAGTGTTGCACTCCCCGAGTGTTGCACTCGGGAAAGGTTTCCCCGAGTGCAAAGCAGCCTTTCCCGAGTGCCACAGACACTCGGGGAATCTCGAGCCTCCTGTAGTGTTGGGGGGTGTGGGGGGTTCCCAACACAAGAACTGTGCAAGTGCAAGTAGATGAAATGGATCCAATGGAACACGAGCTCCTACATCTATCATCTATCATTGATTCATTGGTTATCTGCCATCCGGAGCTGAGATAAAAAATGTTCTTAATTGCATGTATGTGCAGTTCATCACTAATTCATTCAGTTCACTGGGAACTGAATAGGTTAGGAGTGAGTACATACTAAGTACAATTTCTTAATGCCATTAGCTAGGATGGTCAAACAGCAGCACTACTGAACTGACAAGGATAATAAGTAGCTAGCGTTGAAACGATATGATACACAGCAGGAAAGGCAACTAAAAATGTGCTTGTGCGTCATGGAACTAATAATCCATGGTGTGTGTTTGTGGACGCAAATAATAATACCCCTAAAAGCACACATTAGCTTGATAGAATTTCACATGCTGCGTGCCTGAATGCCATGCTGGCTTACTTTACTTTGTTCCCGGCCGGAGAGAGAGCGCTGGTGCTGCAGCATCTAGAAACACAAGCTTTTTTCAGCTAGCAGCATCTCGATCATGGCATCTCGCGGCAATATATATATGGGCACGGGCTGACATGACATGTATGACTTGCATGCAGCCACTAAAATTCAAAGGCTTTTTTTGGTGTTGGGGGGGGGGGGGGGTGGTGTGGTGGGGTATATGCAAGCATGACATCCTCGCGTGTTGACATGTGCATTGCAAAGGTGTTGTAAGCCCTGGCTTTTTTCTAGATCTAAGAATATGGCACAACCCACCTCACAAGGGAATGCGACGTGACATGCGTGACACATGTTCTTTTACCACTTTTTTAATTTTATCCTCTTATTAATTGTTTCTTCGTCTTTCATATTTTACCTTCCAAAAGAGCAAATCTATCGTGTGAGGAATGACCGAATGAGGCAATTAAATGGCCGGTGGCCTTCTATTGTTTATTTTGAAGATTTTATAATGGGCGCTATTTTGTTTAAAATAAGAGAGGTGCTTAGGCCGTAACTAGTTTACGGAATAGAATGAGTTAGTTGATCTATCGCCACCTCATATTCCTCCAGTCTTATAATTAAATTAGTATAAGTATGAGAAATGGGGTCATCCTACAAAATTTGAAGAATAGACCCATGTTGCATCACCCTATTTAGAATTGGTTGATTTCACAAAACAAACACTCCAATTACTACATGATGAGTATTTATTTGGATATATCAGTGCCTTGATCGCTATTACATTGCGTGACTGAGCCTTGAACGAAATAGGTGTAATAATGAAAATCACTGTAGTACTCCAGTTCTCGAGTAGTGCGGGAGACAAATTAAATGGTCAATCAACAGACTTAGACATATGCTAATACTATATCACCATTGATATGATGCTGACATGAGTTATTAGGGCAATCCTAATCTGAGAAATTACGGTACACTCAAGCTGCCATCCCAAATTATAAAGGTATACTGCGGTTTTCCTAGATATACACTTATATCAAGATGCATATAAAGCGAAAGTAATACATCTACAAGAGTCATATATAATGTCTTATAATTTGAAATGAAAAGATTAGCTAATAAGCTTAAGCTGGTTAAGTTGTCACCATGCATATGCAAGAACAGAATCATTGTGCCATGTATACACTTGTAGCGTGCAGTGTGGTCCCTCACTTATCAGTGTACGCCGCTGTGTCCTGCGATCTGGCAAGAAATCGATTCTGCACAAGCACAAGTAATAGTGCAACTAGCACTACAACATGACCCTTTATAGAAGGCATTTAAAAATGCCTTTAAAAGTGAGGAAAATGCCTTCAAAGACCTTTTTAGGCATTCTTGAAAATGCCGGCTATAACCTAGACTCAAAAGGTCTTTTGAGGCATTTTTTCAAAATGCCTTCTAATATCAATATATAAAGGCATTTTCTAGATGTCTATAATACTTTTTAAAGGCATTTTGTAAAAACCTTCAAACATTGATTGAGGCGTTATTAAAATGCCTCCAAAACCAAATGAATTAGCACAAATCATTGAGAATGAACAAATGAGAGCACACATTATCAATATCCATCCAAATATTTAAATCTTTCATACAGACAGCTTTCTATCTCCAAATGTCCTTAAAACAGAAAGACATGATCCTCAGTACACTGTAGTTTTGGTTCTCATTCATGAATGATGAATTCTTAGTCCTATTGTCTATTTAGGTTCTCATTTACCAATGAAAAGTTTTCTGCTCCCTTTTAAAAGATAAAAAGCGTGACGTGCTCACTCCAAAACTATATACATATGCTAGTATAAATCCAACTGAATAGATATCGCCCCATTGTTGGCCTTCTTACTGTCTTCACTTGGTCTTCACTTGGTGATTACTCCTGTTGGGAACCAAATGAACATATCCTACTAAGTATCATTGTTTCAATAAAGAAAGAGGCCACAAAAATCAGTAAATGCCACTACACAACATTCTATTGTGAAGCAACCAGTATGAGTGTAGTTAAGAAACAGAGTTCAAACACTTGTGTTCGTTCCAGGCAACCAGTGTGACTGATTTTACTTGTGTTCATAACTGCATGGCTGAACAAATGGACACAGTACTAATCTAACATTCATAGCAGTACTAAATTTCAAGAACGTTTCCAAAAACAACAGCTGAAAGTAAGAGATTCTTACTTTAGTTTGTACTAATATCGAGATGTTGTTCTATGTATGTTGCTGGTGTTATTTTGTACAATCTGAGGTGATGTAGCTCCTTTGGTTTTCCTTTACACACCTTCCTCCTTGTTGTCCTATCTTGTGTCAAATTTTGGGAAGCAACTTGGACTTTATTTAGCATTCTAGCAGCTTTGTCAGAATTTGATGTCGATCTTTTCATCCCTGGAGTCTCCTTTGTCTTCTCTGTGATTTGGCTAATGGAGCTACCAAACTGCAGCGAAATCATCACATTTCAAGCAAGCCAAAGTTGAGTAAGGGTCAGTGCTTAAGATAGAGGCGTACCTTGGAGTGCAATTGACTTAGATCTGAACAAATGATCTGCAGTGCAACAAATTAAACTTTTTTGATTAGCAACTAACAAAATGATCTGCATAATAATCATTTTTGAGTTGAGATATCATAAATTTTGCCGAGGCCATTGTATGTAGTGGGCAGTAGCATTTCCTAGATGTAGTATCTTCCCATATGCACGAGGTAGTAGGGTTGTATGTTTATAAACCATGCTCACGAGTACCTCAATGTAATCCGCCGATGGTTGGCCATCTTTAGCTTTAGCTTTCTGTTGCAACTTTGATACACAAACGCCCATCTCAAACTTTAGGGTTGTCAATAAACTTTTTGCCACGAATATTTGAGACAATATATTATTCAGCGAAGATAATGTGAACACTTCGTTATAACTATTTTAAACTTCACGTATATGATTCCACATGTTTCAGGTTATCAGGCGAAGATGGCTTGTGAAATCATATACACGAAGTTCAAAACATTATAGCGAAGCCATCTTCGCCTGATAGCCTGAAACATGTGGAATCATATATGCGAAGTTTAAAATAGTTATAACGAAGTGTTCACATTATCTTCGCTGAACAATATCTTGTCCCAAATATTTGTGATAAAAAGTTTGTTGACAACCCCAAAGTTTAAGATAGGCGTTTGTGTATCAAAGTTGTTCCCCAACAGCAGCCCCTCGCGAGCGAAGGCCTACTCCAACGGTCTGAATCCCGTAAAGTTTTCATAAATTTTTCTTATCAAACGCCGTCCAAACTTTTGGAGTTGGCCTTTTATTTATTATTTTATTTTTATTATTATTTTTTTAAACCTAACGGCTAGTTCTGACTGATTGACCAGGTCTGCCTATAAATAGCGATGCCCCCTTTGGAACCGTCATTTTCAGAAGAAGGGAAACTCTGCCAAAATTTTTCTTGAGCTAGAAACTTTAAGATAGTTTTTTGTGACACCTGCTATTTGTGTTCATCTCGTGCTGATCTTTTGAGCGAAGTTTGTTTAACAACTACGATCAGGTTTGTTTCTTCGATTCTTTATATTGTTGTTCTTAATTTTGTCGGAGTTCTGACGATCTTGGTTTTTATAGATGTCTTCGCTGGATCTGCAAGAACAAATTCAGTCTCAGGAGAGCTCCAGGGCCGAAGAGGACAAGTCTCAGATGGATTCTGACGAAGAAAATTTTGAAGACGTTGATGTGTTTGTTGAGGACTTGGTGAAAGATGGTGAAGGTTTTACCTTGACTTTTGGTAAAACTTTGTTTGAAAAAAGTCACCTTGATGAAATGGTTCGATTGAAAATTATTGAGCGTGATCAAGTGAGGGTGCCTGATCCTGCGGAGAACAATCCAAAGCCTTATCTTGACGAATGTATCGTGTATCAAGATTTGTTTACTGCTGGTCTTCGCTTCCCTTGTCAAGACTTTGTTGAAGATGTTCTGAAAGCTTTCAATATTCGGATGCATCACTTGACGCCTTCTGATTTCTGCATCACTTTACTGCTGGTCTTCGCTCCCTTATCAAGACTTTGTTGAAGATGGTCTTGAAGCTTTTAATACAAAGATGCAGTACTCACCAGTAGAGACACGTTCACCCAAATTTCAATCAATCTTCTGGCAAAAGATGATGCTGATGCTGCAAAGAATGATGAAGATGCTGGAGTTTCCTTGTCTCATCATGCTGAGGATGAGGTGAGGAAAATTACTATGATTTTTTCTTCTGATGGATTAACTTCTTCTTTACTTACTCCGCTGGGTGATGGCTTGCAGGATTTGCAAGGTCGGAGTTTGCCTGCTGGAAGTTCTGTTGGTGTTAAAAATGTTGATAGTTTGATTCTTGAAAAAGAAACTTTTGGGAAAGAAACTCTTGCTGATGATACCTGTAGAACTGTTGATCCTACTTCGCCAATTCGCCAATGCCTGATGCTGAGGCCACTGTTGTTAGGTCTCATGAAGAAAATATCGATGCTGAGAAAAGTGCTTTGGCTGAGGATCCAGCTATGATTGACATTGGCGAAGTTGGTGTTCCGAACGTACCTAAGGAAATTGGTGGTTCTAGGTTTTATACTCTTGATTTTGATGAAAGTGATGACAAGGTTTTTAACGATGAAAGTAATGATGAACGTTTGGCGTGCTTGTCGAGGTCTACTATTCATGTTGAAACTGGCCAGAAGATTGATTGAAATTTGGGTGAACGTGTCTCTACCGGTGATTACTGCATCTTTATATTAAAAGCTTCAAGACCATCTTCAACAAAGTCTTGATAAGGGAAGCGAAGACCAGCAGTAAAGTGATGCGAAGACCAGAAGGCGTCAAGTGATGCATCTGAATATTGAAAGCTTTCAGAACATCTTCAACAAAGTCTTGATAAGGGAAGCGAAGACCAGCAGTAAACAAATCTCGATACACGATACATTTGTCAGGATAAGGCTTCGGATTGTTCTCCGCAGGATCAGGCACCCTCACTTGATCACGCTCAACAATTTTCAATCGAACCATTTCATCAAGGTGACTTTTTCAAACAAAGTTTTACCAAAAGTCAAGGTAAAACCTTCGTCATCTTTCAACAAGTCCTCAACAGACACATCAACGTCTTCAAAATTTTCTTCGTCAGAATCCATCTGAGACTTGTCCTCTTCGACCCTGGAGCTCTCCTAAGACTGAATTTGTTTTTGCAGATCCAGCGAAGACATCTATAAAAACCAAGATCGTCAGAACTCCGACAAAATTAACAACAACAACATAAAGAATCGAAGAAACAAACCTAATCGTAGTTGTTAAACAAACTTCGCTCAAAAAATCAGCACGAGATGAACACAAATAGCAGGTCTCACGAAAAATTATCTTGAACTTTTCAGCTCAAGAAAAATTTTAGCGGAGTTTTTCTTCTTCTGAAAACGACGGGTCCAAAGGGGGGCATCACTATTTATAGGCAGGCCTGGTTAATCAGTCAAAACTAGCCTTTAGGTTTAAAAATAATAATAATAAAAATAAAATAATAAAAATAAAATAATAAATAAAAGGCCAACTCCAAAAGTTTGGATGACGTTTGGTAAGCAAAGTTTACGAAAACTTCGCGGGATTCAGACCTTTGGAGTAGACCTTCGCCCGCGAGGGGCTGCTGTTGGGGAACAACTTTGATACACAAACGCCCATCTCAAACTTTGGGGTTGTCAACAAACTTTTTGCCACGAATATTTGCGATAAGATATTAGTCAGCGAAGATAATGAGAACACTTCGTTATAACTATTTTGAACTTCACGTATATGATTCCACATGTTTCAGGTTATCAGACAAAGATGGCTTCGCTAGACTGTAGGCGTCCAGCGAAGCTGACGTGGCAGCTTCGCATAAAGAATTGACAAGGCGGATTGCAAAGTTGAAAATATGATCAAGGCCAAAGTTGCTGGAAGAATCAAGAAGAAGATAAAGTGTGTCTTACCACTTCGCCGATGAACTTTTTAGTCGAATGTATAGGAAACATTTTGATCAGTTTTGTAAGTTTTCATGGGTAGCGAAGCCAAGGGATCTATAAATACCCTCTGGGGTATAAATTTTTGGGCAGAATGAAATATAGTTGCAACTTGCATATTTTTTTCACATCATAATTCACTTCTGGGATTTTACCACCCAACACTTTCCTATCAGTTCTCTGAATGGTCCCCAAAGCCACCACCTTCATACTATTTGGAGATGCCAAACCAACTTCCATACCACACTTTATATCTTCCACACCATCCTACAAAGAGCTTGAAAAGATCGATATGAGAAAAGGCACAGCAATCACCTTATGAAGTGGTGTCTGAAATCTTCTTGGTTTCTTCGATGTCTCTGGAAGGCTTTGTGGAGGTGTTCTTTCCTTGGCATTTCCCAGAAGTGTGTGCTCTGCTGTCTCTCTCTTTATTTTTTGTAGACTTTGCATCATAACATTTCCAATATCCTGAGGATGAAAGACAAAACAAGTTACAAACTGCACTGAAAATAAATCAACTAAAATGGACACAATTTACCTTAGGTTCTACTCCATGTCTCCTATTGGAATGTGAAACTGATCCTTGATTACAATCATTCCTCTCATGCAAATGCTGCCCAGCTACTGTACCAACCCTTGGACTAGTTTCAGTAGGAGGGCATGTCTGGGAAGCTGAAACTTGGCTTTTCAGTTCACTATATTGCTGCTCTTAACTTGGTATGATTTGACATGAGAGTTTTCACCACATCCCAAAGCTTCTTATTTTCTTGTTTCACTTCTTGCACTTCAAATAAGGCTTCTGATATGCGAGCGGAGCCCGCACCACCTGCTAACAGACCTAAGCCAGTCATCCTTCCACTCCTCTCTTTTGGGAACAATGTCGAGAATAAATCAATGTCATGAGTATCCTCAGTAGTCAAAGAAGGGTCTTCCTGAAATCTTCTTCGGATTTCATTCTTCAAAAGAGTTATGACCAAATAAATTTGTCAAACTTAATTAAAATTGGCTGCAATTATCATCAGTTGGTTATATCAACAGTCAATCTTTTCCAGCTAAATAGTAAATATATGATGGAAAACAACATACAATTTTTTCAAAGCTGTAATCATCAATTGGCTATCCATTTTTTGTGGTATGTGTTTCTACATAGAACCCAGCACGACTGATTTGCCTTCTTTCCCTTAGTTCCTGTATTAAGAACATTAGCTAGGTTGTAACACACGAAGGAAAACAATGATTTTAGGTAGATTTGTGTCTTCATCTTCTTGCTGATTATGCAGAAAAACTAGCCTTTCATATTCTCTTTGTTCATCCATATATTTGTGGACACGTCTTCCATCAACTCCACCTTTCACACTCTTCCATCTACTTGATTTACAGACTGGACATGAGTTGGCCTTGGCATATTCTTTCCTGTACAATATGCAGTCATTTCTGCAAGCATCAATACAGTGATAACCAATTCCAATAGCCTTCACGAATTGCTTGGCCTCGTGGAAGTTCTTCGGCAACACCTCACCCTCTGGAAGTGCATCCTTAATTAAAGGCAAGAGCTCATTAAAATAACCATTGCTTGCCCCCCATCGATTCTTCATCCTAAGGAGCGGAATGAGAAATTGCAGCTTCGAGAATGTCTTGCAGCCCGGATACAACTCTTGGCTCCCATCTCGGACTAACTTGTAGTATGCTTCAGCATCAATACCATCCTCATCATCATCCTCAAATCCCTCATCTTCCCCTAAAGCACCAGCATCATACATCCCAAAACCCTCCATTAGCATATGTTCCATTGGATCAATTTCAGCATCGCCTTCTTCTGATTGTGAGCGCAGAGCAGGACTCGGTACAGATGACACGCCCTCACCATGATGAATCTATGATGAATATCCATCCATGAACCCAATGGAAATTAAATGATCCCAAACAACTTTTGCCTCTAACCAGTAATTATTTCCACAATCACGGCAAGAACAAAGTATCCTATTCTGCTAGGCAGATGTAGCAAAGGCAAATTCTATAAAATTACGTAGGCCTTCATCATACTCAGCTGACCACCTAAGATGCAACAATGAAAATTCAGCTAGCTACAGATTTGTACTTGACATAGGAAAAACAGGAGCAGTTTCTAACTAGTATTACCTAGGCGCTCTCATCCACTCCCTGTCCATGTTGGCTGCAACACTGTAAATATCTCTAGAACTCATACAGATTTCCTAGCTGAAAAGGTGAACAGGACACATATTAAACTGAAATGTAGATGTAACACAGTCATGTTCAGTATATTGCTCGTATCAAAACTGGACAAATAGTATAACTAGCAAACTCTATTTGACACAGTATATTCACATAGAGCAAGTCGATTCACATAAAACTAGCAGCATCTCAATACAGTGTATTCACATAGATCAAAACGATTCCCATAAATCAACCAACATCTGAACAGAGGATTCAGTAGACTGATGGCTATGGCGATTTACCTGGATTTCCTTTGTGGTCGTAGCAGTGAGTAGATGGTTGCGACCGTAGGCTCGGAGAGGCGGATCAGAGAAGTCGAATAGGGGCAGACACTGCTTTCGGAGCTCAATCGGTGGTGGAGGTAGTAGCCTCACAGCAGCTGTGCCGGCTCCCCGTAGCCACGCCACAGCCGTGCTGCCTCCTCGTAGCCGCGAGCCTCGCCACCTCCCGAAGCCGCGCCGCCTCCCCGCTCGACGCGCGCTGGATCAGGAGGTCCGCGCCGCGCAGCAGTTGTTCCGCCTCCCCGAAGCCACGCCGCTGTCGTGCCGCCTTGACGTAGCCGCGTGACTCGCCGCCTCCCGGAGGCGCGCCATCCTCCCCACGCCGGAGCAGGAGGCCAAGATCGGAGTCGCCGACCGCCGCGCCGCCGCTGCGTTTGCCTTTTTTTTTTTTTTTTTTCCCTCGATGCTGGGGGAGGCCGATGGAAGGATCAGGTGTCGGCGGGGCTGCACAGGTATCGTACGTGGGAGGCCCAAATGATAAGGCCTATTGGTGCACATGTTAAAAATTTGTGCAGTGACTTCCGTAGTAGTACAGGACTAAGGCCCAAATCTACTTATGCCCCTTGTGCGCTGCGTACTACAGGAGAGGACTATAGAAGGCATTTTTAAAAAATGCCTCCAAATACTAGAGCTATTTAAGGCATTTTCGTAAAAATGCCTCCAAATGCTAAAGTTAATAAAGACATTTTCGTAAAAATGCCTCCAAAAGAATAGTTTTAAAGGCTTTTTCATAAAAATGCCTTTAAGTAAAAGGAAAATGAGGCAATTTTTAAAAAATGCCTTTAACAAAATGCCTTTAATCCAATGACGTGTTGTAGTGTAGAGCATAGCTCCCATCACAGCCTATCCATCGAGACGGCGCGGCAGCCGGCATGTGAGGTCCGGCCGCCGGCCGGCGTGTCGCTCCGACTCCGGTCGTCCGAGAGTGCATTGCAGAGATGAGTGACAGGTGGACTTGTACGTCGCAGGCTGCATCAGTGCCGTGCGGGCAGGGGCACTGCCGCCGCTGTTTCTTCCAGCTCACAGAGACTGGGCGTGTGGGCATACGTGGGCGTGGGTGTGGGACCACCGCACACGCTGTCACATGCATGGTCGGCCAGCTGGACGCCTGGGGGGCGTCGGGTTGCTGGATGGACGGCTCCGATTGGATGCCCACCTGCCACTGCCATTGCCGGATCTCGGAGGAAGGAACACCATGGGACGTCTTTGTTTGTCGTCCTTCCGGACCTGCCGACAACTGAGTACGTGTCACAAACCAAGGAGATGCCGATGCCGAGCATGGGTCGACTCCATGGACGACGACGACGACCTCTCATCAGTCAAACGGCTGTAACCTGTGTTCAGTGTTGGGAACATGGCCACGTGTCGACGACACACATCCGATTCACTGTTGCCTCTTGTACTTGTGTGCTCGCCGACGACGCCGACGAGCAGTGCACTGCACTGTGCAAGAGTACATGCCCATGTCCTTTGTCGTCTGGTAGAATGAATGCACGGTTGGGGGCCGGGAGTCGAAAAATGGAGGGCTCAACCTCACCGCTCAACAATGGAATCAGAATGTGTGCTGCCTTGGATTGGATGGATGGAGGGCTGGGATCTCATAATTTCAACAGAAGTTGGCGCCAATGAGTGAGGCTTGTCTGCCATCTTGGCGTTCCAATTTCCAGTGATGAGATGAGATGAGATGATCCGCTTCCCTTCCTTCAGTTGGCTTGGGAGGAGCAGACAGCAGAGGGAGTGAAATCCGGCTAGTCTGTCTATACACTTCCAATCGTGCTCAACCATTCAAGCGAACAGGGTCGGATCTAATAAGAATAAAGTAAAAATCTTACGCGTCCTGCGGCCCTCCACTTGCCAATACAACCCCACACACAAAAAGGGTCCAGTCAAATGCCAGGTATCAGGGCTGTTCCCATATATATAATAAATAAACACATGACAACGTTGCTGACAGTGTCATAACTGACAATGTTGCTGACAGTGGCATCATACAACGCCATATTGGTGCTTGGCACGCAAGCAATAAGACTGAAACCTGGCATAAACAATATGCGGAAATTTTCTACTGTACAAAATCTTAAAAATGGAAGGGGCCAAACAACTGAATTCACATATGGATCAATCAAGCAAAACAGCAGAGTTGTATTCCCTGATTGCAATTTATCACCACACGAGGAGGCTCACAACTGTCTGCTAATCAAAAACCTGTACAGATACCTTATGCACCAAGTTCACCATTGATTGAACTACCTAGGTCTAGAAAACAAATGAGGAAAAATAAACCCTTCCTAGCACCTAGCAGGAGAGGGCAAAAACACAAGAGAAACGTGACATCGTGGCTAAAACACGAGGAAACTAATCAACCTTACTTTCTGCAAAGACCCTAGCAAAGATTTTGGTGATGTCTGTCCAGACCTTCCCTCTGCAAACCCCTGTTTATTGTACCAGAGATCCACCGCTGGTCTGTGTAGCAAGGTAACATTTTGTGAGTGCTACTACTACAATATGTTCGGCACTTGTGCTGAGAGCCTCTCTTGCAGTTCTCTGATCTTAGAGCAGAGCTCCACCTTCTGCTCCTTGTAGCTCTGGAGGAGGAAATCTTTCCCCTCGATAACTTCCTTCAGCTCACCCACCTCTCTCTTTAGCATCTCCATCCTCTCTGCCTCTCCTTTCCTCTTCTCTATACCATTACAGTGCACCTCATGGTCATCCACGCTGCTGTCAGAATAACCATTAGCGTGCCCATTGGTGCCATTTGACTGCCACTGTCCAGCTTGGAAAGCTTTATCAAGCGAGAGTGAGTCTGCAACGCAGTGGTCTGCGACGATCTTCCTGAGATGCTGAACCTCCCTTTCTGATTCAAACAGATCACGGTTCGTGGCATCCAGTTGGGACTGCAACCCGGTGTTCTCAGTCGCCTGGATGGCCAGAGAGTTCTTAAGCTCAGCGATTTGAGCTTGCATCTCCATGATCATCTCATCGCGTCTCTTGAGCTGCTGCCTCAGCTTCTGTATGACCTCTCGCTTGCTATAAATGTCGGATCCTGATTCAGAAATGGAGGGAGAGCCTGAGCAGTTTGAGTACTGAAATGTTGCTTTGCGAGGATCTTCAAGCCGGTCAGGTGATGATGACCACATGATACCACTGTTCTCTTTGCTTGGCTCTGGTGCTGGTACTTTCACAAGAAGATTGGATGGTTCGGTTGATTTTGATAAAGGACCTGAAGGTGCTTGCTTGAGCTCCACTTCACCATCCGCATGCCCTGCATATCATAACCAGGGATAAATAAATTTCCACCTAATGGGGGATCTGCAGGGACTTTACTGTATGGTATTCTGTAACGGAGAAGTAAGTTCCTGTTGTTTAAAAATTCTTTGATAGGCACACGATGGTTTTGTATATTACTAACTCTCAATTCAATGTCAGATGAAGAAGATTAACACTGTACAGGTGCAAGGTTCTGATGAGCAGGGTATAGGAAACAGAAAAAGGTACAGAAAATCACCTGATATGTAACAGTGGCAGCTAGTTTGGTCACTGAACCTGTAGAGGTTGGAGTGCAGTTCACATACCCCAGGCCTTCTTTTGGCTGCAATTTCGCATAGTCAGCACTTGGCAGCAAAGCATTTTAAAGCACACAGAAAAGTGATATAGGCTACACTCCAAATGGATAAACCCAGACCTTTGGTAGAAGGGTTTTGCTGCTTGGTTTCAAACTGCTGCTTCAATCTTGACCCAAGTCTTACTGAAAGTGTGCTGAGCAAAATGCCTCCAGCAACAAGAACCCAGTTTGGCCCTCCATGGAGATGATCACCCCTCCCTGCCTTCTTTATGCTCCCATTAGCCTTAGAATTCATCTTAAGAACCACTGTTTTTTCTTCAGACTAGTGTGTGCAGCTTCGCCTACATATGCATATGGATAGGATACCAATGTGGTAAGTAACACAGTTCCCATGTCCACGCAGGGGAAATCAATGATTCACTAACGCATAAATGCATCCTAAGGGTTTGGTTTTTGAAGTACATATGACTGAAGTCCTGAACGAAGGGTGGATATGGCTCCAGATACCACTAAATTCATAAGTACAAGTGGAAATGCTAAAAACACAGGAACTGAATGCATCAAAAAGGGTTTTGATCGAATGATAACGAGGGTCCGAATGGGTGATTCATGATTTTCCCCCAGAAAAACCCTGGACAGTTGGATTACCAATTGAAAACATACGGATGGATTAATTAATTAACCTTAAAAGGAGTCTAAATTTGGAAGGACAAGTCGCAAAGGATAAAACAAAAACGCAGCCGCCAGCAAACTGTTACTTGCATCCTAATTTCGCAAACCCCAAATAAGAACGTGCGCACGGACCTGCGAAACAGCCGAACTGGGGTTCTCACCGGCCGGTGACGCTCCGGCCGCCCGGAAGACGCCGCCTCCACCTGCGCGACTCCCTAGTCCCTCCCCTCGGTCGGCCGGTTCCCCGCAGCCGCGTCCCCTCGCCTTCCGCGGCGTGGACAGCGCGCTCCAGCGGCTACGGCCCTGCTGAAAGGACCGCCGGGGCCACTGGCCGCGCCGCCGCCTGGCGTGAACTGTGCGTGGCAAGCGGAGTGAGGGTTGGGGGATTCGGACTTCGGGGTCACGTGAGGCGTGCGTGAGAGACAGTAAGCGGTGTGAGGCTGCTTCGAATTTGGGCCCACGTTGCGGCCTGTGGAAAAAGCCCATGATAGCCCGATCAGTGGCCGAGGAAGGACTAATCAATCACTCAAAACACTTCTTACTCTGTTTGGATATATAGTAAGTATTTTAGTACTATCTCCGTTTTCATTTACTTATCACTGAACTTTTTACTATAGTAAATTTGACCATGCGTTTTTTCTTCTAAAAAATCTTAGATACTTCAAAGTATATAACATTATTCAAGTATGTTTAACAAAAAATCATATATGTGAAAACTTGATGTACCTAAAAATCTTTTGTAAAAAAACGCATGGTCAAAGTTGCTACAGTAAAAAGTTCAGTGACAAATAAACGAAAACGGAAGTAAGTAGCTTTGTTGTAAAAAAATAGTATTTTAGTAGCTTTGCAGCTTCATGAAGTTCTCAGATCCAATAAGCTTTATGGTTTTATAAAATCATAGTTCTCAGATCCAATAAGCTTTATGGTTTTATAAAATCATAGTGTCACTAAAATTGTAGTCGTTTTGGAGGTTTAAATACTCCACCATGCATCTTCTTTTTTTAAATCGAATCTTTTTTTTTTCTAAACCATAGTCTGGCACTTCTACAGGTTATAAAACTGTAATTTCTTAATATCACGGTTAGTCTCTTTTTAATCTAAACCATGGTTCTTGATACTACATCCAAACAGTCTCTTTTATCTAAACCATGGTTCTATAGGTTCTATTCTAAAACTGTAATTTCTTGATGCCAGTTTCTCAATATTACGACAACCAAACAGGCTCAACTGATTCCAAATTTTAAGGAAAAAATGATTCCGAGTGGAAAAGGTTTGCCTTTTTTTCCCAGGAGAAAAACTCTCTTGATATATAGCATCATTGAAGCATACATTACAGATTTCTTCGACAAAGGCTATCAAACAAAAGTGGCTGCAACAAAATGCTTCACTCAGAACGATTAAATCATCACATACAGAATCAAACAAAAGTGGCTGCAACAAAATGCTTCACTCAGAACGAGTAAATCATCACATACAGAATCAGATGGCCTCACAAGTCACAATTCTCTCGACCAGATCACTCTGCTCGTGAATACTACAAGTTCAGTCACTTAAACTTCCATTAATAAACGACAAAACCCCCATGCCCAGTATGGTCATGAGCTTCTCGGGTGACCACGAGCTCCTGGCTGCTAAGCAGCTCGAGTCATGTCAACGCAAGAAAGCCCACCCTTCCTTAGATAACTGATGTTCCTGCAGCAGGAGTTGAAGGAACCTCAAGGCTTTCTGCGGCCATTTGCATTCGTTGTAGCTTTCGCAATCCTCTTTTCCTTGCTCGTGAACTTATCACGGTTTCAAGCTCTTTTTTTCGACCATGCCACTTTAATCATGGAGGGGAGAGAGTAAGAACTTCAGAGTTATTATCAGATCATGGCAAAATCAAATGGAAATTAAATAACACAGCAGCCTATCTGCACACAAACAACTCTATTTGAAGAAAAAAAATCAGAATACTCACTGGTTAAGAGAGAGATATGTGAAACTAGAGTCTACAAATCATAATAAGAAGACAAAAAATATCTAGCAACGGATCAACCGTGTGGGCTTTAGCCATTACCTTAGCTAGTCTCTCCTTAAGCTTTGGCTTTGCAGATACTACCACTCGTGTTTGTTGACGGTCTGAGTTTTGTAGCAACATCTTCTGAGGTTTCAACTTCTTCTCAGGTTTCAAAGTCTTTGTCCCTGTGGCCTGTTCTTTACTTCTCCTTGCTGCTTGAAGCTTCTTGGCAGCTATTTTTGCCACTGCCTTTTTAAGCTTCTTGACTATCCGTCCCCTCTCTTTGTTCCACAGGAACATAGATATCATCTCTGACCTTATCCTTTCATAGCTGTCCCAGTCAAGCTTACTTTGGCTGTGATCACCATTCTTAGCTGCTTCGGCTATACTATTTGACCATATCTGCAGAACCTTCTGTCTTGATTGGACAGAAACTTTCCGCCTCTCCCAGATCGCCCTCAGTGCAGCACTTATTTTGTCTTTGCTCATCTGTCTGTAATAAGACCAAGAATAGCACCTTTCAGAATATAAAGAGCTATACATGCATCCACTGATCTATATAACAAAAACATGTCTGTACCTATGTAGCTGGCGATGACCTAACATTTTCTTCCTAACCTGGGTTTAAGAAAAAAAAAAAGAGGGGAGAAGTTGAATTAAATTTCCCCAGATAGATGACAATCCACAGCAAGACAGCTCTTGGACTGATACAAGAACAGCTAGGGAAGTTTCTTACATGACATCACCTTGGGGTCTCTCAGAGCTTCAGCAGTCCGTTGCTTGATGAGCTTCTTGTGCTCTGCAGGAGAATGATACATTCCTCACTTAAAGAAAATGGCATGCCCAGCATTGAACTTTAATACTGCTGTCACAATAATTAACAGTGAAAGGTTGACCATACCTTCACTCCATTTCCTGCCTTTTATCCAGGGAACCTTCCCCTTGTTCGCCGCACCAATCTTCCGTCTTCTCTCGATTTCTTTCTCCGACAAATCTGTGATATAAACAACATCTTGTAGCTGACGAGGTTGGATATCTTGAACTTTCTTCACAGTGCTCTTTTTCTCAGGATATTGTCCACTTGAAACTGAGGTTGAGTGAGAAGAATGATAGGACCATTGTTCATCCATTGCATGGGCCAATTGTTCACAAGCTAGCTCTTTCAGGGATGACTGGGGCAAAACAGACTCCCGGTATCGAATTAATTGGCTCGATTTCCGAAGTTCTTTTTGTGGTAGAGTTAGCCCCACCAATGCACAACAGTTGTGGCAAGACGATTTTTTTCTTGAAGAAGTACCAGAACCATATACAAAGCTGACAGGAACGTGTGCCCTGTATACAACATTTTCGGCCAGAGAATGTGAGGTTAGCTCCCTCTCCCTGTGCACAGGGTATTAGTAACATGAAAGATTGAAGAAGTGCTAACGACTCAGCAATGCTCCTCTTCTTGGAGCCACTTTTTTTTTGTTTGGAGTGAAATAGTAAAAGAGCCTCTGATTGCATGAAATTAAATTTATGTTAAGCTTTGCCACAGATGAATGAATTAACAAGTTCTTGCATTCGCAATAAACCAAGCAAATTCCGTTTTTCAAATTCCTACATATTTCTCACTCAAAAAATTGTGTCTATATATATATTATGGTACTATTCTACAAACATTAAAATTGCACTAAATTCGGTATGAAAAAAAAATCATCTCTAACAACGAGCAACTTGTTATTTAGTATACTGCACTGTACAGATTGTGGTTTGCAGAATCTCTTGTGGCGTCATATCCGGCTGTACTAAAGCTACCTCCTGTATCGTCTGGAGCAGGGTGGGCGCAATCTGACGCCTCCATGAGAGGAGCCCGTGCCCGTGGCCAGGGATTCGAGTCCCCCCTGCTGTTCCCTCCGTGCCCTAACCGTGTTCCCCACCTGCCATACCTGACATGGCGCGTAGACGGTAGGCAATGCCGGTTGATTCGAACACAGCATTCCACGAAAACGCTCCCAAGGCTAACAAAGGGAAAATCGAAGAGAATGGAACACAGAGGAGGTGGGGGCGTTACCTGGAACAGTGGACGGCGGTGGCCATGGCTTGAGGAAGACCAAGCCTCGTGCCGTCTCCAAGACCACCTTGTGCCGTCTCCAAAACCACGAGAGGACGGGACGGGACGAGCAGCCGGCTGCCGGTGCCGGCAGCGAGTGAACTGGCCTGGCCTAGCCTGGTGGATGACCTTATCCTGTGTGCTCTCGTGTCGACTTTCCTTCCCAGGCCTAATCGTTACGGCGGCCCACGGGAAGGATTCGGTGGAAATTACGAATTTTTGGCTTAAAAAATAGAAGGCGTCTTTTCAAAAACTAGCAGAGGTGGGGGTGACACCCCAGCTCTATTGCATTAAGCAGAAGCTCTAGGCCTCTCTGTTAGAAAATCCTTGAACCTTGGCCCTGTCCTGACACTGTGAACGAGACCCCGAGAAAAACCATGCACTGGATTGTTCAACAGGAACCCTAGTCTGAAATTCTTACCATCATGGGCTTCGAATTCAGGACCTGCTAGAAGGTTTTGCCGGAGTGTTAGGTTGGTTGGGGTAACCAACCGAACCTAAGTGGATGGAATTCGGGTTTAGTATTAAGATACGACAGACTAAATTGTGTACTAGTTGTGTCTAGCCTTTTGATCCTTATATACACTCATGCTATATTTGTTGAGCTTGAGCACGATGGTGCTGCTAACACTTACTATATGTCAACAAAAGTATGTTGTTGTATTATTGCACTTAGGGCACCTCCAGTGTCACGATGAAAATCGAACTCCAACGATGAGTTTTTTTTTGCTAAGTGAACTCCAAAGATGAGTTGAACCGTGAGCCCAGTGAGCCATATAATATTGATTCGTGTATACGTCCGTGAAGAGAGAGAGGGCAAAGGACAGACGCAGCGCAGCGAGACAAATGCAAAGAGAATTATTTAAGTAGCATATGGATCCCGCAATTAGCGAGACAGTATGCAAACTTGGTTAAAAGTGTGTCGGAACGGTGTCAGTTCAGTTCGAATGCAACCACTGTAAAAAAGTGCTATAGCCCCGAAATAGTGTCCCTAGGACGTTTTGACTGAACTCCCGCTAAATTTTATATATAGCCTGCGATTTTAAACAGGGAATGCAACATTGCAGATTCTCTTAATCCACATATGGAACAACGATTCTGTACTTAGCCGACGGTGACGCCAACATAATGTATTTCCACCTGCTAGCCAGGGGGAGAAAGCCAAGGAACTGCATCCTTGGTCTCAAGGATGATAGTGGCGCCGTCTACACGTCCCACGAAGAAATGGAAGCGGCCATCTCCAGCCACTTCAAGGGCGTGTTCGGCTATCCCGGACCGGGTGCCCCCACACTCGTCTTTGAGTCTATCCAAATCAACTCAGTCGACCTCTCCGCCTTGGACTGTGTGTTGTGATGTTTTGCAACGTTCGATTGTTTCTCGCCCATTCTTTTCTCCTTCCCTGGGTCGATCTTGTTTTCCCACGAGTTCTTTCCTTTTGTTTTGGCTATTGTTGATTTTGTAGTTTTATTGAATTGATTCAACCGTTGCTTCCTACAGAAACATCTAGGAGGCAAGAAATAGTGGGCGGCAGTTCAGCGGCAAGCGATGAAGCAGCTGCTCCAATGACGAGCATGTCGGCATATTCTATGTTGGTGCTCACCTTAGGACTCAGAAGAGGTGAGTGATGTTTCGCTTCATTTAGTGGCTCATTTGGTTTTTCAAGTTTTTGGCGTTATTGGTTCGCTTCCTTGGTGTTGTTAATCGGTTATGCATCAGGCCCAACTGGGCACAGTTCCCATCGAGATGTTGGATGGAGTAGATGCTGTCAGTGACCGAATATTTGATATATGGAATGATGATGTATCTTAAGCTTTTGATGTGATTAAAACTAGGTTCAGAATATTGAGAACAGAAGAAGTCTTGTTGGTATAGACACTGAATTTTGTTGCATGGATGAGACACCTGATCCTCAAGTACCACCTACAAGTGCAAAGGCTCATTACCATCAAGCACGCAAAATTATGGACGGGGGTAGCTTGGTGCAGGTTGGTATGACATTCAAGAGATTCAGAAGATTCTTGCATAACTATGTATCAATTCAGCATTCAATTCAATCCTTCTTCTAGAGACAGCATGAGGCTAAACATTGCTTTGCTGAGATACACAGCGAAGACGAATTTAGATACACATTGTGCCCAGGGCATCGATCCCTCTATTCTTTTTTCACCTTACTGAATCTGAGCTGCTGAAGAACTCCAATATCTCCTGGATAATTTATCAAGGTTATGCTGATTTTGGGTATCTTATCATAGGGTTGGAAAACATTGCAGCCTTTCTCCTACCTTGATCGAAGACAATTTTCACTTCTTGTTTACAAAAATTTCTCCAGATCAATTGATTTGAAAAATCTTTTACATGAGTGGAATATGTCGTTATGCACCAGTTCAAGGTATCAGATGTAGTTCAAACTTTCAGAGTATGACATCTAGTCTCAGGATGAAGAGATTAGGGGAGCCACACTCTGCTCGATCCTCTTCTGTGGCGGCGACGGTGGCTATTACTACACGCTTTGCGGAGGTAGCCATGCCTCTGATCTCACTCAAACAAGGCTCTCGATACCAATTGTTGGCATGAACTCAATGAACTAGCACGCTGCCAAAGGGCAGTTTGCCCACTATGGCCTTTTGATTGAATTGCAAAAGATGGTTCTTGGTTACAAAGACAAGTCCCAAATCTAAGATCTTATAGGCTGGAGCCACCCCTAGGACAAAGCATATTCTAACTGCCCATAAGCAGGTCCTTTGATTCCCTAGAGTTACTTGGCTTCCAACGGGCTAGATTAGACGCGCATTTGACACTATTTTGCTATTATGCTATGATCATTGGCAACCCATTAGAACACTTAAGAGCATAACACATATCCCTTCCCACACAACACGCGTGCTCATCTATGTCTCTCTCATTTTGGCCTTTTACATAAAATAGTGTAATAAACCATCATTTTTGAATTGTTGAATAGTGAGTTCTAATCACAACAATATGTTGATTGATATAATGAATAATTCTAGTCACAACAATATGTTGATTGATATAATGAATGTTAAGTAATGCATTGAAACTGGTGGTTCTAAAGAGGAGAGAGGAAGGGAGGAGAGAGCTCGACGGTGGAAAGAAAGGACACACTTGTAAGGTCCTAGATGGCTAGAGGGGGGTGAATAGCCTATTAA